>VXAZ01005707.1:50976-348049 GCA_013399875.1 Gymnorhina tibicen | reverse complement strand
TTAAAAAAAAAAAAATGCTGTAAGCAACAACATTTTGTCTAAAAAGTTGTAAGGAATTTTCAATGCCAAAGATGCAGCTGTCAGTATTACCCGAATGAGCGTTATGTACTATCAGAGGTATAAATCACTTTCCATTATTTTGATTATGTTTCTATAGTTTTTAATTTGGATTCACAAAATCTTTTATAAGGCTCTATAAATTCACCTGTATATGTTGTTAAAAAGAACACTGGGTGTCTGTACATTTTGCAATGTAAGATATAATGTAAGTGAAGTTAAGTATTTTAAGAAAATCATCCCAAGCTCATAAATATGTATACATACATACATACATACATACACACACACGCAAACACCCACACATCTCTCTTTGACATAGTTTTGTGAAACTATACAAACATATTGCCTAAAAATATTTCTCTTGTGGCTAGGAATAGTTGTTGATAGAATTCAAATTACAAAGGCGAAGTATATGCCAGACTCTTTTATCACAAAGGAGATTTCCGATTAGGAACATGGCACATTCTCAGCTGACCCCTGTCCCATTGAAGTTAAAATGGTGTTGGCCACCATCTTTGTTGGGAAAAGGATTAAGCCCTTGCATATAATCTTTATGTTCTGTAATAATTCTGTGGTCTGAAACAGTATCTTAGAGCGTTTCTTTTCTATGAACTATTGAAAAAAGTAAAATTTCGAAGGTAAAGTTTAAAACTACTTTCATGTCCATGAAGTTTAAGTACCATTTACTAAATGTAAAAATCTAGTAAAATTTTTTTTCTTTTTTTTTTTTGTGCTGTGATTTTTTCCCCCCACTGTACCTTAATACGTCAAATAATGAAAACAAATGAGAGCACACCTTGTTATCGGCCAATGCCTAGCCAAATTTCAACCAGTTCCTACTGGTGATTCAATGTTAAGTAAAGCAAGAGAAAATGTCTCAGTGATTGCAGTGGAATTTGAATCGTGCCATTATATAGGAATTCTGTTATCCCCACCATGGAATGAATGTGTGAGAAGCCACTGCTATGTCATAATAGAGTTTGGGTTTCTTCTTTTTGTTTGTTGGTTCTGGGCTTTTTTGTTCTTTATAATGGCAGTTTCTGTTCAGTAGGAGTATATAAATCACTTGCATGAAAACCATCCTGCTGTGGATCCAAATATATACAGGGAATCCAACATTGCTGATCAAATTCCTGATCAAGTTCTTTGTAAACCTAGTAGACTAGGCCCTGAAGTTGTTAATTTAATATTCCAAACGAAAAAATATGCTTATTAAACACTTTAATGTGCACATCTAGCACGTTTGTATAACAACAAATTGTTTTATGAGGTCTTTTTAAAAATGTGTGTTATACAAAACCCAATCCAAAAGTCCCCCAAACAACTTCAATAGCTATTGATTTGAGCAAACACAATGGTGAAATGTTCCTCCTGCTGTAGGCAGCAGACATTTTAGTTGCCCACAGGCTTCATTTATTTTATGAAGAAAAGCAATGGAATTTGTGACAAATATTTCATTTAAAGGAGATTGTTAGATTCTTATTTCTGCTTTTAAAGCAAGAAAGTCCTTGCCATTCTTAAACCTGTTTTTAATTTGTTTCTAAGTAACTTTTTAATATAGACATACATTGTAAATTATGGTTGTTTTTGGTCTTTGGGAGGAAAAGGAAATGGTTTTATTTTCTATTTAATGAACAGCCAAAGTGTTTCTATTTAATGAAACTCCCGTCACATTTTACATGCCATTTTTTTCTGAAAAAATTGTTAACCATACCATGTCCTGTCATTCATTTCCAAAACTGAGCTCTTTCCATCAAGTGTGATATACATACAGATTTTTCATCTTTTTTATTTTTATTAAATGTTAAGTACCATTGGCACTGGTCCATATATATACAGAAATTCTTCTGAATTCACTGGGAGAGTCCTAGAGGGAGTCATGGTAGGATGCAGAACTGCCAAGTAAAAGGGAGATTTGAAGTACTACTGCCTGAGCTCTCGAGATAAAGCTGTAGCTTTTGCTGATTTCCCTTGCTCACTGTGAATTTTGGTATGCTAACATTTGCTGGCATAAGCGTTGGGATACATTAAAACCCACTACACAGCTGCTGTCCCAACAGAAGGGCAGATTGGGCAGTACAGAGGCTCAATTTGTCCCGTTTCTTTGTTTTAGTGGGCATCTGGCCACTTCCCATTGAAACTGCCTTGTTCAGCATCTCCCATGTGTTCCATCGTGCTACTGGGTGCCCGTCTGCAGGGAAAGGTATGTAAATGCCTTCAAACATCAGCTTCTGTGTTTGCCTCCTCCTCTGAGCACATGTGATGCAAATGTCAAAGGACTCTCATTTGCATATTGGACCCAACAGTGAACTGAAGTAATCAGGAAATATTTAGGTTGGATATTAAAGGGAAAGGTTGATACCCATAAAACTGAGATAAGGAAGGTTTTGAAATCTCCTTCATTAAAGATTTTCAAGGACAGTTCAAAAAACACCTGTACGGGATGATAAAAGTGTACTTAAACTTGCCTCAGAGAAAAAGCACAGAGAAGGCTCTCAGTCCTGTTGTTCTGTAATGTTTCTAGTGGGGCATGCTAAGTTTTGCAGGAGTTAATCTGTGCACAGCTGTAGGGATAAGAATGTTCTATCCTTCAATTAGTTCTTTGAAGCAATATTTAATGTTCAAATTTACAGTTTATGAGCAAAATAGAACAAGCTGCCTGTGAGAAGAACTCTCTTTGGAGTAAATTAGAGTTCAAGCAGAGAAGACAGGGTCTTATAAAAGATAACAATATGGAATCAGGTCTGTGCATCCTTTTTTTCAATTCCTGATTTAGATATGTAGCAATGTATTTCTAAGCAGCTTGCCTATTCAAATTCTTCAAAATCAGACTTTAGTTCCTTCCAGATGGATCCTTCCGAAACTTAGAAATACTAAAACATTTCACTACTTGAAATAAAATTCCATTTTTTAATGCAAGTTTTTGCTAACATGGCTATTAAGGGATGGTATTCCCATGAACACATTCTTAAATTACTGGAACAAGGTGTAGTAATTTTTCATTAGTGTTGTTGCAAAATTAGGTGAAATGAAAATACACAGATAAATACAATTTGTAAAGATTCCTGCATTATAGCCTCTGTGTAGTTGTGGGGGAGCTGTGTGTGTGTGTGTGTGTGTGTGTGTGTATAAGTAGTTCAAATTCTGGGAAGTTGCCATGGGATTTTTTCTTACAGCTCCTATCAGTAAATGTCAACAGAAGGGTAGAAACACATGTAGGGTGCTACAAAACTAGACTTGTTCCTTAGTATAGAATGGAGTTTTGCATTCAATAATTAAATTCATCCCCTTCTTCATGCGTTATACCCACAACCAAGCACACAACTCATTTTTTTACTTCCAAAATATTACCTGCTCATAGAAAGGGGTCTTTTTCATTCTTTTTTAAATTAATGTCATTCCTCAGGGTACAGGGTGGATAAATAGATAGTCTTCCTAGGCTGATAAATTGCAATTGCAGTTTTGCAAGGCTGTTAAATATTTGTATGTCTTATCTGGAGAAAGCCAATCATATCCTGCCCCTGTTCCGTGTTCAAGTCTCGAGTTTTATGGCATTTGGACTTGTGAATCAAAACCTATACAAAGGTGTAGGGGCCAAAATAAGTATCTTTGATATACACTTAGTTATTGCAATTTGATTGCAAAAAATTGGCATCAGATGTCTATAAAGGATAGAAAGTTGTTTATTCTATTCTATTTGCAGTAATGTGAAAGGCAGCCAGTAGGACTTTATTAGAATATTGTGCTATGACAAATTCTGAAACTGTGAGTTAAGTCTTTTGCACTGTTCCCTACAATCAGAGATCAAATTTTTCTTAAAGAGCTCCTTCATATTATTTTGTCTCTAAGAAATGGATACATATATATATAAACAAATATACACAGTCATTACAATGCATTGTTGAGCATCTGTGTTTTTGTAGATATCCTCATATGTAAGAAATAAGCAAGAACTAACTTGGACAGATTTCTTGAACTGAAATTGTTTTTGAATTTGAATTTGTTAATAAAGTTCATGATATTGACAGACATCAAGAAAAATGAAATCTCTGTGGGTGTAGTTCTCCAGAAAGAAAATGCTTCACTTAGGAAGCATCCTGTCAAAAAACTGTATAAATGCAACTGCTGGAAATCTTGCTGAGTCAAGATGAAAGATGCTGTGCTAAAGCTTTCTTGTTCACTGCATCAGCAGTGACTAAAGTGTCCTCTGGATGTTAACCACTTTAGGCAAGCAGAAGATATCAAAAATTGCAAACAGGATTCAGATATTCACCATTCCTGCGGAAGAGAGACTTAGACAATAGGTGAATATATACTGAAATATTAATCTATATAATACAATATGGAAAAAACCAGTTAAGTCAAACATTTAAGAAAAGAGAATGCTTTCAAATACATGCACTTCAAAGGTTAAAGTTCGTCTGATGCTCAACCTAGAAGCATATTTTGGATAAGTCATCTTTGATTTGCACTAACATGGAGAGTAATGTATTGTATAACAAAAACTTGCAACTACATGATAAAGGGAATGTAACCAAACCAACCTTAAGTTTTAGAAGTCTTGGATCCAAACACTCAGGTTGCAAAACTGAGCTGTATTTTATATGCATCAGAGCCTAATTCCATTAAAAGCAGTGGCCCAAGTTGCCGTTGATCTGAAGGAGAGAAAAAGGAAGTTTTCGTTTCTTTCTTTATACATTTTAAGCAAGAGCAGCCTGCAATAAAATTATTTGACATCAGAAAAAGGGAAACTTCACTAGCTCTGCTTTTAAAAAGCTGCACAATCCAGTTTGGAAATTTGAAAGTTTGGACACAGATGTGTGTCGGTGCAACATAGACATTTCTGATAATTTTATCTCAAAGCAAAATAACACAAGAAGTTAAGTGCTATAAATGTTTAGATTTTCTATTAAGATAAAGATGGACATGCATTTCTGAAAATGTAGATTCGTGTTTTTGTTATGCAGAAGTTCGGACAACCAAAAATTCATTGGAGCAGAATATTCTTACAGTGCCCTAGCTGTTGATTGAAGATGTGAGCAAAACAAGCAAAGAAAATATGAACCTCAACCTTAAGGATGTGTCAGAAAGTTTTGCTCTGGAAGGTAACAAACAGATCCTAAGAACATTATCTCCTTTCAGACCTAGACTGAAAGATGTTTTCTATCATCTTTTCTGGTCTAACATACTTGGAGTATAAAAGCAGTCCTCTGAATGGTTTGCATGTTCACCTCCGTGAAGGGAGGGTATTCCCACTTATTGAGAATAACATGGAAAAAAAACCTAGATGAAGCCTGACGCCAAAATTGCCTAGTAATTCCACCCCCATCACTACAGCTTTTCTAACCAGGTATCAGAATAATTGAGAGCTGAACCTTTATGGGATGGTGATGGAAAAGCAGTGGTGTGGCACTGCTCCTATGTGAAGAAGAAAAAGAGAGGAAGAGAGAAAGAGAGAGAAAGAGAGAGAAGGTTCTGCTCTTCCTAGTCTCACAGACAGCATTAATTGGTACTTAAACAAAAACAGTGTTTTGTTCAGGAACATAAATATCACAAAAGGAGAAAGATTTCACCATGAGAGCAATATATTTGTTGTGGCTTACGCGATCTGAAAAAAAATATGAATGCAAGCAAACATTTTCCTGCTCAGCCCCCTGAAGATGAGGCTAAATGATGCCCTTGGAGCTCACAGCCATTCAATTTTTGAGAGAGGCTCTGTTTGATTTATATTCTGGCTGTCAACAAAGAAAGAGAAGAGAGACAGTGTGCTGGAAGTTAAAGATAGGTAATTAATATAATCTAGGGGGAAAATGCAATATACCTTGTAATAATATCATTAAACCTCACTGAGCTGCTTGAAACGATCTGTTAAAAATTAAACAAACAAGCAAACAAAACCCCCAAACCGAAAAATTAATCTGCTTCTTGGCACTCCAAGTACACATTTACATTAGATCAATCACAGCTATGTTGAAATAAAGTGGCTGAGGTTTTCCTTACACCCATTTCCAGGGAATGGGAAGGGGGGGCAGTCCTGGCATCCAGCAGCTCCTTGGGGACAGGGATAGGGGGAGGCTGAGCCAGGCTGTTGGCCCATGGGTAGGGGTCAGGATCAGGCTCAGTGCAGGGAATCAGGGTCATTCCACGTGCCAGGGAGCCTCCCACCACACCCCCAGTAGGACAGAGTCACCCTTGGTTGCACTGGTCCAGAGCCATCCCCGAGGCTGCAGAATCAAACATTCCGGAACATATCTCAACCTGTTGTGAAAATTTAACGGACTTCCTTCCAGATATATTATTATATATTCTGCTTCAAACACTGTTTTTTCAAGGATGATACATCATTGTGCTTTTGACCATTTATGTCAGCTACTTTTGAGGGCTTCCTGTCATTATGAATAGTTAAGTAATAGACTTACCAGTCTAACTTAAATTTTCTTTTATAATTATAGATGTAGTTCAATTATTCCTTATCATATAGAAACTGTGATTAAGGCTCCTGGGTTTAATTTTGTTACTTTGATTCCTGTTGTCACTTCCTGTGTTACAACACGAGGAATTAATTTAATTTCATTATTAAAGAAATAAAATTTTGTTCTATTTAATAAGTCTGATCGAAGAAGTATCCCTTAATTAGGAAAAGATTGAGGTAAAATCAAGTAGCTTACCGTTTTTCTTTTTTATGTGAATAATTTCCAGACCTACCACTGCTCAGGAATAAGGACATGAAATGCATAACAGAAAATATTTGAAGCCTGCACGCTGATTTACTGGACTGGGGAAATTGCTTTCCTGTTTCCTTTCTATCTGGAGTAAACTGGAAACCACTATTTTCAAGCAAACTTTTTAGGTGTTTAATTCTTCATTCACAGAGTTAAATCTACCGCTCTACTGAACACATTGCTAATATTCACAGATCTAAAACTTCAGGGGGAAAAAAAAAAACAAACCCAAAATTCTTATGTTCTGATCCCATGTATAACTGTCAGCACTGGAAAATCTATGGAAATTGAAAAAATATTTATTTTAAAGATAGATATCTTTATTGATAATTTTTTTAAGATAGATTTATTGACTGCTGTTCTGTGTGCTTTTATGTCCTTTATTAGTAACCAAAATATACTCCAGTGTCATGACAGATCTATCACTGTCCTTAGTTTCCTGAAGCATAACTGAGAAACTTCATACTGCAGTTTATTGCAGAGGTGGTAACAGAACCTAGTTCCTAAATCAAAATTATAAGAGAAAAAACCACCGCAACAGCGATTATGCAATAAAGTAATGTAAAATCACATGGGTGCTACAATACTGAGCTCTCCCCACACCCAGGTTAATGAGCTGACTAGCAGTCTAGAGAGCAATATGCAATTCGGTGCCCTTGGTCTCTCTGTCAAAAGAATATATAATTATTCTTTTCAAAATGGGACAGCTTCAAAGAGAAAAATGAAGAGCTCTTCATCTTTCCACTCAGAGCCTAAATCCTTTTGGATTTGATGATTAGGGAGGGTTGGGAAAAGGAAATTGGGTTTAGATCCCATCATATTAAAGAAGCATTTGTCCTCAGAGGCCAAGATTATGAGCAAAAACTATGATCATATGGCATAAAAAGGGCCTCTATCAGCATTTCTTCGTCTGGTAGTTTTCTGTTCAATACATGTTTTCTGCAAACACCTAAAAATAGGATCCTCTTTTGTTAAGATGTTTGTTAAGATGTTAAAGACTAGATACCTAAGGTTTCCTGGTATGACTTCTGGAATATTTTATCAGGATGTGGGAAATCTGTATTCAGTTCTTTCCACCTCACCTAATTTCTGCGTCCACATCCAGCTTAGAAGAATTTCTAAACAGCAGGTTGGACGATTATCTCCTTTTCTTCTGTTGCAGTCTACAAGAGCATTTAAACATCTCTTGGTGCAGGAGCTTGGTACATTTGCCACCTCCCATGGCTTACCACTGATTAAATACAGACTAATTTCCTTGCTCTCCAGTGAGTGTTTAGTACTGCATAAAAAGTTTTGCTCAGTAGGTGTTTGTAGATGACACAGAGAGTGGCAGTAAGTGTACAACAGAGACCTTTCTGTCCTTCCAAAGGGAGACCTCAAGAGAACAAACAACCCCTGACATGCTGGTGGCATAGATGAATGTCTTACCAGAAAATATTTGGACATAATGGTGGTAAGGGCAGTGTAAAAATCCTACACTAAGAGAATGCATTGCTGGGAGGGACTTACCTTGTGTTTACTCAGCAGATGTTGACAAGTTCAGAGATTCTGGACAATTGAATAAATTTTCTGTAAGGTCTTTCCTGAGTCATCCTGTTGATGACAACAAAATTACCATACCAGTTGAGTTGGGAAGGAATACTTCGCTGTTTCCCTGGAATAAGTGCCTGCACACCAGCCTCATAAACTGCAAAGACACAGAGAAGACATAAAGCAAGAACGTGGCTTACAGAACTTCTGGTAGAAAAAGAGGATTTGCCCACCCCTCAGATTCCCGTGGACTACTTTGATGGCCTCAGACTTCCCAAGGTTCCCCTCACCTGATGCTGACCTCTACCCATGGTCCAGTGTTTCAGCCCTTCCTTGGCCCAGTCCGATCCCCAGGGAGGTGCTCAGTGCCCAAGGCTGGGGCTGTCTCCACCTGCTCTCTGCTTGGGAGTGTTGGATAGACCTTGTCCTGCCACTCCTGGGGAGCCCCCACCCCCCAAGCACCCTGAAACCAGGCATTCATTTTTCCCACTTCTCTTGCCCTGTTGCAGGATCAGCATTTTGAATGCCAATACTGATACAGGTTGACGTAACCTGTTCTTAGAGACTGTAATAAAGCAGGCACTATATGCCTCCATTGTAAAAGTGAGATTCCAAACATGGTGGAAAAAGAATATTCCATTTTGAGATGCAGTTTTGTTTTGATAATCTTATTTCCTTGATGTTATGTTATTGTGAAATAGTAGAGTATTTAGACTGCAAAAGAATAGTTGTTTAAAATAAATCAGACAAGAACATTTCCTGTGCATATGTTGTCGCTAATGTTACTCAACGTCTTCATTTTATTTTCTTGGTCTTGGCTCACTCTTGCAAAGGAAAACCTTGCAGACCTATAGTAGGTCTCTCTCTCCCTGTTTCCCCAATTTCACCCCCCTCCGAGACACTTAAATTGGCTTGACCAAGTACCTTGAACAAGTGAAATAAGGAGAAACATATGGAAAAAACTTCATTTGAAGAATTTTGTGCACTTGTTGGCATGCAGGTAAAATCCTATTTCAATTCCAGTTTCATCTAAATAAACCAAGGAGCATAAAAGTAGGTTCTTAGCCTACTACAATTCAACATCTTGCCCTGACAGGTCCTTTGTAAAGAGGGCGAACTGACACATTAATCAAAATACCAAATATCTATGCAGAACTACAATTTTATAGTTGAGTGAATAAACATAAATAATCAATGAATGCAAACTGAATTAAAAAGTGAGATATGGGGTTGTCCCTCTCAAAGTCATAGCACAGAGCTCACAACTTAGGGAAGAAGAAATGAGCTAACATAAAAAGATATCTGAATTAATAACTGCATTCTTGAGATGAACTGATTATACTAGAAGTTTGTCAGTTTGTCATCAGCTATCCAGACTACACTGCTTCTATACTATATAGAAGTAAAGATCTCTCTCTGCTCCCATCCTGTTCCCAGGATTTGTGTTCCCTTAGGGCTTTCAAAGAAGAAAGAAGAGAGCAACAGAGACTGTTCTGTCTTGATGCTGGTGAGAATACCTCTCTGGATTGATCTTGTATTTTAACACCCTGTTGTATTCTGCCTGCATTTCTTCAATACACAGGAGCTAAATTGGGAGAAAATGTCTTTCTTAAAAGATCAAAACCTCAGCAGGCTTTGAACCCTTAAATAATATGGAAGATCACAAGAAGCCCATTAAAGTCAGAAGGATCTGCTTATCACCTTGAATTATATCAGTACCATCCTTCTCTTTATTGCCCTCAGACTGGGCAGAATCAAAGATAAAATAGCATAAAAAATGGCACCCTGTGGCCTGCTGATTTCTAGCTGCCATTTGTATATTAAATCACCAGCAGCTGTCATGATCAGAAAGTGTGGTAGTCTGTGTCGGAGGGGATAAACATATACAGACAAAAATTAGGGCTTGCTTCCTTAAGGGAAGAAGGCAAGACAAAGTAGAAATGGAGTGGTATGGACAGTACAGGTGGTGAATGAATAATTAAAAATGTTATTCGAGGAACACGGGGTGAGTTCTGTGTGCGTAACTCAGTACTTCTGTCTGCATCAGTGTTGTGTATTGCCTCTCAAACACTGAATGGAAAATGCTTTTAAACATCAGGCATTTTTATTAGGTTTGTTTATGTGTGCTTACATCATACAATAGCTACAACACTAAGCAAAAGTTTGGAATTTCAGAAGGTTGCAGCTAGCTCTGCTACTTGAGGGATAACACCACCTGCTTCCTAGCACAGTGAGCTCACCCGGCTGGGACTTCAGCATGGAGCCTCTGTTTGGTGACTTTTCTTTGAATGAACTGGGGAGCAAGCCATCCCTATGGAACCGTCCCTTGGTCTGTACTCAGGCTGAAGATTGGCTCCATCACAACTCACAGCCAAAATGAAATCAGCTCTTGAAAGTAATTTTTATCTAAAAATAATTCATGGCTGTCATGGTTTAGGGGTGGTATTCGCCAATTTATGTTCTCACTGAAACCACTCCAAACCACGTGCTGCTTGCTCCCTCTGCCTCTCACCTGGCCCTCCTTCTCCCTCTCCCCCTGCAGCAGGATAGAGAGGAGATCTGGAGGCACGAAAGGAAAAGATCATGGGTTATGATAAGAACAATTTACTCGAAAAAACAATGAAATAAAAAAATGACGGTAACAGCAACAATATTAGTAACGAAAGTGTGCAAGGGGCTGAGAGATCCACATGGAAATGCTCACCACTATGCCTTGTGGAGCCTGACAATACCCAACCATAGCCCTCTACCTGAAACTGTAATGGAACTCTTCCCCTGTTCCCAGAAAATGACTTGAGTAGCCTAGAGTAACCCCTGGGTCCTGGCCATGTCCCACTCCTGGCTACTGCAAAAATTAACCCTGTCCTGGCTGGAACCAGGGCATTGTCTCCAAACAATGATTTAAAAAATTTCTGAGCAACCACAGGTTAAAGGTTGCTGGGTATATTCAACATTTTTCAAAAGCAAGTTACCACATGAAATAAGAGCCTGACTTCCTTTCTCCCACAATTATGGATGCAGCCTTTCCATCATCTTTATTTCAGCATTAAGCTTTCTTTGTTCAACAAACATAAGACACATTTACAGATGTCTGCTGGGAGGGTACCGTGAATTTTTCTGCCTCCCTTAGCTGCATATTTATGCAATCCATGCTGAGCACTGTTTTGCAGGTAGGAGCTTATGCATGAAACAATGTTGAATTCCTCTTGTTTGTAGATTGTGTAACTTTCAACTGATAGAGTATTACCTGTTACATCTGTTAGCACTTCACTGGGAAGCATCTTTCCTTGATGGCCTGCCACTCTTCAAGAAGGATCCTTACCTTTTTTCCTAATCCCTGCACAGCATTGCTTTCTCTTTGTTAGATGGATCACTTCACCAGAATTCACAATCTTTAATAAACACATCATCACACAAAATGCTTTCATCTATTCTTTAGATTTTGTAACATCTCTAGAAATTATTTTGCTCCTTTTACGTGTTTTGCATAAAGTTGTCAGCAAATATATTTACTTCACTCTCAGAGAACTAAAGTTTTAACTTTCTAAAAAGTCTCTTTGTTCTTCTCCCAGTTCAGTAACTCTTCATCAGATGGCTTGCACTCTTTGGTGGTGGTTTTTTAACCATTCACCGTGACGACTGAATCGATCATACACAAGCCCAGTCTCGGATATCCCACCGGTATCAGTGTAAAAGAAAGATCTAAGATGAAGATTTTTATTATATGCAAAATACTTGCAGCAGTCTTGATTTTTTACATTTCAGCATGTGTTACAAACTGCCACCATCCAATTTCCCCATAAAAATACATTTGGCATTCTGTACTTACTATATATAAAAAAGTTAGTAATATATATCTCAAAAATTCTGTTTCATATTGTGTGATTTGCTGATTAATGAAATGCATGCAATGAATCAGTACGAAGACAAAATATCCTTTCCTACCCATACTTGGGTGTGGATATCAGATTTTTATTTATCTGTATTAGTAAAAAAATAGCACATAGGATACCCACTTCTAACAGGGTAATTACGAAAGCCAGTAGCAGGATTTAGACAACCAAAAAAGGACCACAAGGGAAAATACCCTACAATGAGGAGTGGGAACCCAGTCTATGTGGTACTGAAATTCAATTGTATTTCATAAAAGATGTGTAGGAAAGGTGACCTGGTGACAGAGGATAAAAAATGTTTGAAAATTTGAACTTTTCTTCACCAAAATATCAATTCTGGAATTTCAATACTTGTGCAAGAACAGAGATCAGTCTGGGGACTCATAGCCTTCAGAACTAATGAAGACAAAATACTTAAGTTTAGGTGCGTCTGACCTTTTGGAACTTTGCAAGTTTGAATTGTTGCATGTTGTATCCTAGATTGATCCCATTCAAGTTTAGACATCAACATTAGGTGACCCCATTAGGATATGGCAGTCAGCTACTAAATAATACAGGGAAAGAGAAAATTGTATCAGGGAAAGCTGAAATTGAAGCAGCACTGAAATTACTGGTAGTGCTGCTTACCTGGCCAAGAAGCAGGGCAAGATTACATAGACTTCAAATGTTGATGGCTTCATTTAGGCACAAAAAATTCAATACAATAAACTCAATCTGAAAAGCCTCATCTTCTTAAGTCCTAAGACAGAGAGTTCTCTGAAGAGTTCAGAAGGTCTATATTGGCCAGAGAAAACTTCATTATTTAACTATTGGCTAAACTGAGTAATTGTGTTCATAAAAATCAATCAGATCATAGAATCACAGAATATCCTGAGTTGGAAGTGACATACAAGGATCATCTAAATCCAGTTCCTGGCCCTGCACAGGACATCCCCAGAATCACACCGTGTGCCTGAGAGCGTTTTCCAAATGCTTCTTTAACTCTGTCAGGCTTGGTGCTGTGACCACTGCCCTGGGGGATCCCTTCCAGGGCCCCGCCACCACAGCTTAAACCTCCCCTGACAGTTTCATGCCATTCTCTTGTGTCCTTTTAATAACCTACTGGACTTTATGGCTAAACTTTGCTTTAAACAAGTTGTTTTTGAAACCATCATTAAGAAACAGATCCTGAAGTGTAGCAGTGTTTTAATGTTGGTCTCTTTCCTACACCATGAGCCAGCACCGTGCAGCCTCAAAACTCAGCAAGTTTACTCAGGAACTCTGTTCAGAAGCTTTGTCCAGGCATACCCAGACACACAGACACACAGAAACACCCCCCCAGTCACCTCGATGGCACCAGACTTCTAGAATCTCTCAAGAAGATGTATGCCCAGAACTGCTTCTGGAGAAGGTATTGGGGTGCTTGCTGGAAGAACCAGAATTATAAAACCCCAGTTTTTGATGTGAACTTTGACTCCCACCCCAAATGGACCTGGACTGTGTGCGCAACCACAATGATCACCCATACATTGCTGGGGACATGGGTGGTGATATCTCTCTATCTCTTCTTCTACCTCTCTTTCCCTACTTTTCCCTTTGCAATTTCCTCCCTTAGGGTGACTATACATCCCAGGACGGCTATACACCCCTTTTCCAATCCATTACATTATTTTTTTCCCAGTTACGCTTTCAAAGCAGTTGTTCTAATAAAATCTGTTGTTGGTTTATTTAGCATCATTTTGCTTTAATCCATCCCAGAGGTTCCTTTAACAATGAACCTGGTTGCCCTGCCTCAGAGGTGGGTTGCAACAGTCCTGTCACTGGTCACTAGAGAGAAAAGAGCAGTGCCTGCCCCTCCTCTTTCCCTTGTGAGGAAGCTGTAGACAGCTATGTGGTCCGCTCTTCTGCAGCCTCCTCTCCTCCAGGCTGAATAAGCCAAGTGACTTCAGCTGCTCCTCGTATAGCTTCCCCTCTAGACTCTTCACCATCTTTGTAGCCCTTCTTTGGACACCCTCTCATAGCTTGTTGTGATTTAGCAATGGTATTCCTCATTGTAGTGTTCCCACTGAGACACTCCAAACCACATGCTGCTCGCTATCTCCCCACTCCCCCTTCCTCTCTCCTGTGGAGGGATGGAGAGACAAAGTGGAGGCACAAAATGGATCATGGATTTAAATAAGAACAACTAACTGGAAACAGCAATAAAATAAAACCAAACACAACAGAAAAAATAATGATACCATAGAGTAGAAGAGAGGTGAGTGATTCATGTGTGATTGTTCACCACACAGAACACAGTGTTACCCTGACCACTCATTTCACCACTGGCCTGACTGAAATAGACCCTTTTTCTCCTCCTCCCTGACCCCTGTGGGGTAGTATGGAATAACCTTGGGGTCCTAGCCATGGCCGCTCCTGGCTACTACAAAAATTAACCTTGTCGTGGCCAGAACCAGGACAAAGCTTTATGTATTTCTTACATTGTGGTGCCTAAAACTCAACACAATACTCAAGGTCAAGTCACAGCTAGATGCTGGTGCCAAAGCTGGAGCCCTTGCCAGGGAAGTCACATGCCCATCTCGCTAAGCATTGGCCATCTCCGTGTAAGCATTGCTCAGCAATAACATCCCAGAATTATCAATGCTGTTCACAGCAGAAATCCAGAAACGCAGCCCCATACCGGCTGCTATGAGGAAAATTAAATCTACCCCAACCAAAAGCCGCAGAAAATTTAATTTCTTTTTTTAACATTTTAGTTACTTTTAACCATTATTTTAAAATAAAAAATAGCAGCTGAAGTTTTAAATCAACAACAGAAACTCAAGTAGTTACTGCAGTTCGTTATTAGCTTAGAAGAAAACAGAGCAGCAACTATTTCCCTAATTGTCCTTAAAGTCATTATTACATATGCAAGTACAATTTGGTGCTCTCCAGAGTCTTTCCCTCATTACACTCTGTGATTCACTAAATTACACGATTGTGATTAGTGCGGCAATGGGTGTCCAAGTGGTATCAGGCAACTACAGGGCTCCTTTTGCGGAGGTCAATTTAATTACATTGTGCATGACAGAAACCAGGCCAACTGAGTACTGCCTTTGCCATCAGCAATTGACACCTGAGTGTTAATGAGCTGGTAATTAAGAGTTGGCACAGACAGGCACATTTTAGTGTTTGGGACTGGGATTACCATATGCTTCAATGTCTCCATGCTAAAAGCCTGAAGTTATTCATTTTTTAAAATGTACGGGATTCTAAAATAAAGGGAAATTACGGCATTTGCAAATAACAAGCAACAAAACACTTTTAATCAGGACTGAATGGTGCCTGTCATAATCTTTTGAGAAATCCCCTCCTCCTACTTGTAATCATTTTGGCCAGCATTTTATTTTTTGTAAGACATGTTATATTGGGCTAGTGTGGCCAGGTTTTGGTAGTGGGGTGGGGAGAAGAGGGGAGGCCTACAGGGGCAGCTTCTATGAGAAGCTGCTGGAAGCTTCCTCCGTGTCTGGCAGAGCCAATGCCAGCTGACTCCGAAATGGATGTGCCACTGGCCAAGGCTGGGCCAATTAGAAATGGTGGTAATACCTCTGTGATAACAGATTTAAGAAGAAAGGGCGAAAAAAAAAGTTGTTGCACAGTTGTAATGGTGGCCAGAGAAGAGCAGGGTGAGAACATGTGAGAGGAACAACTCTGCAGACACCGAGGTCAGTGGAGGAGGCGCAGGAGATGCTGCAGACACCAGAGCTGGGATTCCCCTGCAGGCCGTGGTGCAGACCATGGTGAAGCAGCTGTGCCACTGCAGCCCATGGAGATCCATGGGGATGCAGAAATCCACCTGCAGCCCCTGGAGATCCACGACGACCCATGCTGGAACAGGCTCCTGGCGAGGACTTGCAGACCCCTGGAGAGAGGAAACCATGCTAGAGCAGGTTTCTTGGTAGGACTCGTGACCCTGTGAGGGACCCACACTGGAGAAGGCCATGCCTGGAGGACTGCACCCTGTGCAATATGGAGGACTGTGGAAGAGTGACCCATGTTGGAGCATTTTGCAGAGAGCTGTTGCTTGTGGGATGGACTCACGTTGGAGCAGTTCATGGAGAATTGTCTCCCGTGGGAGACACCCCATTCTGGAGCAGGGGAAGGATTCCTCTCCTTGAGCAGCAGCAGAAACGTGTGATGAACTGACCTTAAACTCTCTTACCCTTCTCTCTCCTCAGCTGCAGGGGAGGAGGTAGAGCAGGGAAGGAGGAAGTGGTAGTGGGAAGTTGTTTTTAAGAATTTACTTTTCATTATGCTTCTCTGATTTTGTTAGTAATAGATTCAATTAATAGTCCAAATTCGAGTCTGTTTTGCCTGGGACAATATTTGGTGTGTGGTCTCTCCCAGTCCTTGTCTCAAACCATGAACCCTTCATATACTTGTTCTACGCTGGCCATTTCCAGAGAGGAGTGATGGCGTGGCTCTGTTGGGTGCCTGGCATCCAGCCAGGGTCAACCCACTACACCTATCCACCAATACATGCTCACACTGGAACTGCCTGTAATCAAAGGCATGTTTGAAAGTTTGTTCATAAGTAAAGCATTATTGTTATTAATTTCTCTAGTGCTGTTTGGCCCAGAAAAATTTAATCAGAACTGAACCTGTATTGAAAAATCTTTCTTACAATTTAGAATTCAATTCAATATCTTTCTCAAAGAAAAGAAAAAACAAAGTTGGTAAACATTAACAGACATGCCTTTTATTTCTAAGTAGCTATAAATACAGAAATATTGCACTGTTCCAGCTTTTTTTACAGACTTCTCTAAGTTGTTATGGTATCTTTTCCATTTTTAAAATGAAATCTTGTGTTCCAGTCTCTTCACAATATAGCTTTATAGAAAAGTCGTAAATTTCTGCACTTCTAAATATCCAGGATGCAAGTTCTTGAATCTTTTATATCATTCATAATATTGGTTTTAACTTTTTGTGATGCTTTTCTCAGCCAAACATTGATTACCAAGCTCTTCCTAGAAAAAGAGAAAGGCATGGGTTTGTCTGCAGTATGACTTAGGGAGGGTGGAACGGCTGGCTGCTTTTGCAGAAGGGAGTAGGAGAGGCAAAAGGCAGCTCTGCTGGAGCTGCTTTCCCAGCGCCTTTACTCTCCTTTGAAAACAATCTCTACAGACTGTCCAAACTTATGAAGAAGAAAGAAGGTGATGCAGGAGCGCGATCTTAAGGAGAACTGAAAAGTGACTGGCATGAAGGAGAATTTGATTACAGTTTGGTAGGGGGGAAGTAGGGAAGGAGACTGGAAAATTAGAGAGAAGGAAAAGCTATGTGGTAGGGAAACCACCTCTGAAACATAATCCCAGAAACATAAATCCCAAAAAACATAACCCCAGGAAAGTTAGTTGGAGAAGGACAAGCTGTGTGGTAGGTAAACCACATCTGGAAAATAATCCCAGAAAATGGGTACTATCAGCACTCATGATTATGTTGCAAATATTTCAATTTTAATTTATGGCCATGTTCCTCAAGTCCTGTGACCCTCTGCAGCTCAGCTTTAAACTTAAAATAATAAATATTTATAACTATCAGAGACATTTTAAGATGAGTACGTAAACCAAGTAAGGTAAATCAAAACCACCCAAACGACTTCTAGCATTTTTGTAAGTTCCATGAGGTTAACTCTGCATGTTCAGTGTAAGGATTATTATGAAAAAAATTATTTCTGTGATGCACCATGTATAGCATTTGTGGCTGTAATTCCTGTATCTTGATTTTGTTAAATAGTAGTGTGATATGACACTGTCAGGCCCAAGCAATGTTACACCATCCATTTTTGGGTTTTACAAGGGACCCTGGCTGAGCACCCAAGCCTGCAGAAAGCTTTAAAGCCATGGTTCTCTTGCAGCAGCTACAATATTTTATATACTCAGACTGACTTAGTGCACTGGCTTAGACAATTTTCTGGTGGCTTTATGAATCCACAGACTGTTCACATCAGGTGAAAAATATAGTAACTTTACTGAATCCTAGTTGTGGGATTAACTCCTAATTTTTTCTTCAGTGGAAGAGGTTGGGGTTTTTTTAATGCAGCTGAACCCTCTGTAGGACATACAGCCGTTTACATGCAGATTGCTATAATTATGCTTTGAAATAGCTTTGAATTCCCAGTGGCTTAAAGGAGAACATGAAAGGGCAAGTGGTAGGCTAAGCTGAAGGATATGAAAGTGGCATGTATGTCCATCTAAAATTAGATATAGGGATGAACAGCTCTTTACACAGCCACAGCATTTCTTGACAAGTGATTGAAGGATCTTTGCAGCCACAGAGGAACACTTGGGTGGCACAGGAACACTGCCTGGGGACAGCTTATCAATTTCTATTCTCCTTTTTTAATTCCAAAAGGTGAGCAGGTGCTGAGTAAGGTGAGAGAAGGAGACCTCCAGGAAAGCTGCCATCCACCACTAATCCACATGTCCCCAAGTGCCACAAAGACACATTTTTGATGGTGATTCCACCACTTCCCTGGGCAGCCTGTTCAAATGCCTAACCACCATTTCAGTGAAGAACTTTTTCCTAATACCCAATCTAAACCTCTCCTGGAACAACTGGAGGCCATTTCCCCTTGTCCTATAAGCCCTTGTTTAGGTGGAGGTTTTTTCCTCCATCCATGACAGGCTGAGAGAGATGGAATTTTTCAGCCTGGAGAAGAGAAGGCTCTGGGGAGACCTTCCAGTACCTAAAGGGGCTGCAAGTGATGTGGAGATGGATTTTTCACAAGGGCACGTTGTGATAGGACAAGGCGGAATGGCTTTAAACTGAAAGAGGGTAGGTTCAGACTAACTGTTAGGAAGAAATCTGGGCTACTCAGGTGACATCTGGGCTAGAGCTTCCCCTGCTGAGGAGGCTGGGTCAGCTCTGTGTGGCATGGCCAGTACATGTGCTCATGCACTGCAAGGACCCTCTGCCCTTACAAAAGGCTTAAAAACCTTGAACCACCTCCCAAAAAGCCCACCAAGATGCCTCAACCAAGGGGCTGGTGAAGGCTTGGAGAACTGTAGGATGGTATTTTGGAGCATTGCTGTGAATGCATTTCCCTTCAAAGCAGTACCAAACATCGAACCTCAGCACGAGGGTATTTTTTTTGGTTGACAAAAGCCAGCCTCTGTTCTCTGCTTGTTGGTATGGCTCTAAAAAATATTAAAAATAAAGGGATAACAAATGATGAAATAAAGCTGAGGAGAAAATAACTGCTCTGGAGGTAATATTTTCAGAATCTTGAAGTTCTCTATGTATATTGATAAAAGCTTTTTTATTTTTTTAAAGGGTGAAGCAGTAGGAGATTTGCCTCAGCTAAAGACAGGCTGAAATCTAAGAATTTAAGAAACTTGCTCTGCCATGGTAGAGTGGTGATGGCTGCATACAATCTTTATAAATATCCCCCTTTTTCATTCAATATCCACAGAAAGCCACTGCTTTGATCTAGCCAGTTTGAAGACTGTAACAGAAACCTTCCTTTCCCTCAAGTACTTGAAAATGGATTATCTCAGTTCAGAGGTTATAAAGAAACAATGAGAAGGCTGAACATGTGCTAGGATTTGGTTGTGCTGTAGCTAGATGTGTTTAAATGGTACTATTATTGAATTGTTTGTGGTTTGTAATGGCTTGGATATGGAACAGAAAATTGTGGTAGTTCTGGATGTTCGAGAATAGTATAAATACTTTACAGATATTAAGATTGTTACTCTTGGGTGGATGAACTATTTAGAGCAGCTCCCCAAACTTTTATGATTGCATGTCTGTAACAGGGAAAAATGTATGTATTATAAATTATACACATGTACTACTGTGCTAATATATTATGGACATCATAAAGCATACGCAGAAATAGAAAGGGAAAATGATAAGGTAAAGAAGAAATAATCTTATTTAAAAAAAAAAAAAAATTTATTTAAGTGTACAAAATTTTTTTCTGCACGCCAGTGGATTGTCTTGCACAGTCCCTGGGGTTCATACCCCCCACTTTGGGGGCCACTGGCTTGGAGCATCTTTATAGTTGACCAAGTAAAGCAACCAACTCTCAGTGTGGTAGAAACAGGCGATGGCATAATTTGAAGTGCTTTTATGACTGTATAGTTCATTGTCCTATTTCTAACATGCTCATTTCCTTCCCCTCTTTCTCTGTATTCAAATTTTTCACTAGATTACCAGCTTCATGAGGTCATATATCTTAATTCAAATTCATTGGGAGTGAGAACTGAATTTGTCTTGGAAATACGCAATGAACTTAGTTATACGCTTTGCCATGATCATTATCTTGCAACTGCTTCTAGAGTTCAAGTTTTGCGAAAGCAAGCGAAGTTTTAATGAAGTTTTTAGATTGCAGCAAAAGCTGAAATCTTGGATATTTAAAGTTTTTTGAAGGGATCTTGAGATCAAGACATTAATTTCTGGGAAACTGGACACAAGTTGGTATATTGAAGTTCAGGCATATGTTCTATTTTCATTTTTAGATGCTATTTCTTTTCTCTGCTGCTAGCTGTTCTTCTGCAGTGAAAAAAGTGACAAGAACACCAGTGTGAACAATACATTTTCTTACCTGTAACCGACAAATCTCTGGCAGTGGGAAGAGAGAGAGAGAAAGCTTAGTGAAAAGTATGATTTGTCTGGTAAGATCTCATCTCTTGGAATGACTTGGTTTGTCTTTTGCTTTTAGTCAAGGAAATTATTTTTAAAAAAGTCTTCCTTGGATTAACACTTTTGAAGACTTCATGAAAATCCTCATGGAAATGAGAAGGAAATAGGTTGCATGTTTTCATTATAAAAGTGAATCCTTGCTCCCACTGATGTGTAGTAGCTTCACCCACACCATCAAATGAAAGATGAGCAATTAAAAAGGAATATTTCCATATTCCGCAGCTCATTGGTTCTATAACCTCACAAAACCCAGCTGTTGTGGTCAGGGTGTGCTTTAGAGGGCTAAAATCAAAAGGGAAGACAGTGCACATCCACTCTAACTCAGTGCAAGAACCCCTGAGCCTGGCTCAGGTGTCTCCAGCATGAAATCCTGCCCTCAGTAAGGAGTTTTCCTCCTTGCCCCCCAAGATAGCTGCAGACAGGTGCTGCGGTTGCTGTTTTACTTCTGGGACCTGAACTAGTCTTTGCAGGGCAGTGCACTGTCCTGACTCTTGTTATTGACCTATCTGAGGTCTTTCAACTGATACGTACAAACTGATGCCTACAGACAGCGTGGCTCCTGACAGGTTCTGCTTAGTGGAATAACCTCTGAAGAGCCTTTATATAGAATGTAGAGCTTGTTAAAAACTGGATTCCAGAATGGAATTTCTGAACAGCAGACGTCTCTAGTCAACTGACAGGGAATGGTGACTGAAAAGAGGATACCAGTGCCTATTTTTCTATTTCTTCATTACACAGGAAAGCAAGGTTCTGATTTAAACAATTATCATGCAAACTGGCATTGAGTTCAGATGAAATTTCAGGGAATAGGTTGGGTGATTAGTGTTTGGAGTAGTGCCAGCCAGGGTGCATGACAAATATATTGCTGATCAGGCAAGCTGAATGTAATATTAAATGTGTGTAATATTAAGTGGTTGCTGTACAGGGAAGGGAAACTGTACCTGATGTCCTGGGAGCTGCTGCACTCTTGGACATATTTTACTTTCCCTGGCAAAGAAAGAGGGAGAAATTGCTCCTTTCCTAGTGTGCTCAGACTGAGGAAGGCTCTGGTGGACAAAGTGAAGCAGCCAGCAAATGAGAAAGGCACCAAGTGGAGATTCCGCTTTCAGCAGGGAGCTGCTGGCCAAGCCCAGCTGCAAGAGGGGAGTTCAAAGACCTAAGAAAGGTTTGTCTGATGGCTGCTGGACTTGAGAAAGGGCTGAAAGCTGTTGGGCTAGTAATCAGGACTGTGAGGGACCCCTACCCTTGTTTCAGGGATGTGAGTAGAGGGAGAGAAACATTTCTCCTACCTCAGCACTTTCTTATTCTGATAATTTACTAGATTAATTTTTTTTTTCTGCTTGTGTGTCACCTTGCAAAAGGATATCTGGGTGCGTTCTGATACAATACTGTTTGAGTCTATGAGCCTGTTCTTTTAGAAGAGGCGTAAAAGGATTAGGCAGTCACCCCTCCAAGTTTTGTTGAGCTCAAATCTTGGTATGATTCTGGATTTTGTTTCAACCTGGTTTGTTTCTTTTGACATGGAGAAGAAATTTGATTTGAGGAATGGGAGGTAATTTCTTTCAATAGCAAAGATGCATTTTTTGAAATTTAAGCTACAGATACTTAACATTTACTTTTTGTTATGTAGGCGGTTTTGTGTCTTTTGATGCATAAAAATCTTGTTTTTCTTTACTTAAGAAAAGACTACTTTTAAATTGCTTACAGATTTCTTTTCCATTCATAGAGGGTAAGGTCTCTGAACTTTTCTGATGAAAATAACCTCACCTAATTTGAAAGAAATTGCATTTCATACTGCTGTCTTTAAAGCACCTCGTTATTGCTGTTGCATACAATAAAACTGCATCTTATAATTCTTTTTCCATGAAAATGCCTTTAATCATGCTGGGGAGAAAACTATTTTCCCTATTTTCACTTCTTGCTTAATATTTAGCTTCCCACTACGTTTGTGACCTCAGATGTAGATAAACAAGCATGCCATTGGAAGGTTCAAAAAGTGATTTAATGATTGCAGCCCTTATGCACCCTTTTAATTGTTGAGACTACTTTATATTTATATTTTGTGGATGCCACACAGATGGCTGTGTGGGCTGGTATGTTGCATCTCACTCTCCGGTGATTTATTTCTTTGAAAAATCAGTGCTTGAGAACTGACCATGTAGAAATGAAGGTAGATGTCAAGACTGAAGGTCTTCATTTCTTGCCCTCTTACAACAAAATATGAACAGGTGGGCTGGTAGGTCTGCTTGCAGGGTGATGTCTCCAATGGGGTCAGTCCCATGGTTTGCAGATAATTAATTTCATAATACATTACAAAGCAATTGTCTGACGGTGATTAGCTTCAAATGCACCCGAGGCTTAAGATGCTGACCTGTGGCACATGGTATGCTCTTCATGCCTTGAACCTCTTCCGTTTCTTACAGATGCTGCAGGATAAATGAGCAAGTGTTGGATTTGGATGACTGAAGTGAAACCCTGGTAATTTCACTGTTAGACTGATTTTTGTAGGCAGAAGAAACAGACATAAAACTCACAAGGTATCCCTATCCATTCTGATCCTTCCTTACTCTTTGTTAGCAACATTAACTTAGATCTAAATCTGAGGTCTTGAATCCCTTTCATTTCTCCTATCCTCATTTGCTTTTGACAAACCATCCTTCCTTTCACTTTGACATGTAAGACTAGATTATCTTTGACATGAGAGCTGTGTCTCTAGTGAGAGGCAAGAGTGGTGAGGCAGGTTCATGCACCCACTGATTCACAAACCAACATTCCTCTTGAAATCCAGCTGCGTAGATTAACCAGGTACCCTCTTCAGACTTGCCCAGAAGCAGACAATGTAATGAAATGCCTACAGCTTGCTTAGTTTCACCCTTTTCTATATTGGGATGCATCAATTTTGTTGATTTTGCTGTCTCAGGAGATAAACTGTGGTATTTAGTGATTTAGATCCTGGGCAACAGTCATATGAAAGAATTTACATCCCTTTGCGTGTAAGAGTTACATGCTTTAGCATGTTTATTCAACTGTTTTCTGAAGAAACCAGTCTAAAATGCTGCTTAAGAAATTAGGTTCCATGCTAAGGATTGTACAGCACTCAGAACAGTAGAGAGGACAGACTTCCAGGTGCTGTTATGAGCTTCCTTCATCACACTGAACCTCAATTTGCTTGGAGACACAGAACCATTACTTGCTTTTCATCCAGGAAATATGTATTTACACATGTCTGTTCTGTCAGTCCCTAGGACAGGCAGCCCTGCCTGCTGCACTGTGGCTGCTGGGGATTAAACCATGGTCTATAACAGACTTCCACCAGGATGGTGGCCTTGTTTGCCTTCCCCCCTGACTGATTGATTCTTACCTGTGGGCACTCGACCTTATCATCACTGACCTCAAGTTCTATAGTGTCAAGAACCTCCCTAACATACAGAGCCATCCCTCCACCTCTTCTCCCTCTCTTGTCTCTTCTGAAGAGCTTGTAGCCATCCATTGCAGTGCTCCAGTTATGCGAGTCATCCCACCACATTTCTGTGACAGCGACTACATCAGAGCTTTGCTGCTGTACCATGGCTTCCAACTCCTCTTGTTTGTTACCCATGCTGCGTGCATTAGTGTACATGCACTTCAACTGGGGCTGCTGATTTCACCCCTGACTCTGGCTTACCACCCTTGGGCTTGTTTCTGGAGAGCCTAGTTGCACCCCCTTCCCTCTTCGAACCTAGTTTAAAGCCCTCTCAATCAACTCATGGGTTAGAATCCTTTTGCCCTTGTTAGGCAGATGGAGCCCATCTGATTCTAACAGGCTTGGTGCCATAAAAACTGCCCCATGATCAAAAATCCCAAAATTCCACTGAAGACACCAGCCCTTAAGCTGTTCATTGATAGTGTGGGTTCTCCTGTTCCTTTCATCATTTATCCCTGCCACTGAAGGGACTGAGCAGAACACCACTTGTGCTCCTGCCCCATCAACCAATCAACCCAGAGCCCTGAAGGACTTTTTAATTACCCTGGTGCGCTTTTTATCAGCATCAGCACTGCCGGCCAAGAGCAGATAATAATAAGAGAGCTGATTATATTAATTATATAATACATTTATATTATATATTCATTACAACAACTATAATATAATTTAATAATTATATTATATATTATAGCTAGGAGAGAGCTGGAAGAAAACTGTTAGTCTAGATGGGGAAGTACATTCTGTTTCTTCTTGTACTGCTATCAGTGAAGAGAATAAGCAGTATGTGCCTGTGGGTCACTCACATTCTTTAATTCCAGGAACAAGGAGGACTGGAGAAGCCCATCCAGCAACAGCATTTTTTTGAGTGACCTGATACATTGCTTCTGCTTAGGTTAATGGTGGTAGTTTGAAGAGTTAATTTTTCAAACAGCTTTTTTATGCCACATAATCTTCTAAAACTCTCCTTAAAAAGATAAAAAAATACATAAAACTTTTTCTTAAAAAAGAGTTCTTCACAGTGAATATTCCAGATTGACTTTAAGAGAGATGTGCAGAAAACATGAAAGCTAACCAGAAGAGTGCTAAAGCCTTTTTCATGGGTTTCATTATGCACCCAATGAAAAAATAGAAGATAGCACTACTTTTTTTGATATTTGATCAGCTGGATTATGATTAATGAAGAGTGGAAGGAACTAGACCTTCAGAATATTGCTGTTCTTGAAAGGATGAAAAAAGTGGTAAGCTTTATTCCCTGCAGTGTCGACCCTAGACTGTAACTAGTAGTCCTTGCAAAACAGCAAGCAGGAAAGAGAAGAAAGCAACAAGAATAACCTGTGCCATTCAATAAGATCATGTGAACTTTCAGGATGTATTTGCACATATAGTGATACAAATTTTAAGAAAATAAAATGTCTTATTCACAGTTCATTCTGAACTCCCTAGACATCTGAAGAGCCTGATCCTGCATAACATTACTTTGTATATCGAATTTGAAGGTCAGTGTTTAATTTCTGGTTTAACTTTGGATTATATAATTGCTTTGAAATAAGAGTTAGTGGAACATTATTTGAGCTGCATCACTTGTGAGGAGCAAAAGAGGTGACTGTTATATCTCAAAAGTATGAAAGACACATGGTGGAGCAAAGAAATCACTAATGTGCTCAGAACAAATATGTATATATCTGACATTACAGAATTGTTATAGAAGGAGAACTGTTGGGAATTTATTTACATAACAATAAAACCCTTCCTATCCCAGAAGATGTGCTGGACTGGAAAAAGTTGCAAGTTATTTAATATGACAGAAATCTTGCTGCTGCTGAAAACAGAAGGTGAAAACATGGAATGGACGGGTGATATTTAATGAACAGTAGCTGTGTATTATTGAACATCAGAAAAGGATCTATATAGCCAGATTAAAGACAGATGACCTTTTTAGAGTTTAGTTAACCTTTTGGTCACTTTTGAGAGTTATCACTTAGGAAGATAAAGGTCAAGCTGGAGCTTGGTCTTCATATATAATTTTTTCCCGTGATGAAAGGTATGCCTTTCTGTTCTGCTTTCTTAAGGAACTGTAGGAGGAGTTCAGTTTAACAAGAATAGTGTGTGGAATGCTTTTATGTTTTCCTAATCCTTGTTAAAATGATTTTGAAGAGGGAGTCCTTTTGTACTAAATGGATGGTCCTCGATCTTTAATCTTTTCAGTATCTTCCTGTTAGTGTAAAAAAAAAATTGTGAAAGAGATCAGTGTTTTATATAAATTGATGCATTACTTCAAAATAATTGCTCAAAGTTGCACCAAGTAATCTTTGGGTTTGGATGGGAAAAAAGACAAATTATTGTGCCCATGAACTCCAGAATTAACCTCAGTAACTGTATTACAGTAATCTACGGATTAAGAGGTGTGCAGACTCCTGATTAGCCAACTGTTTGTGAACATGGCACATTGATTTATAGCTACTCCAAAGAAATCCATGGCTAGTCCTTTACTAGGAAACCTGTTTAACAGTTGCTGATTCTCTGACAGATTATTGGTTTGGTGTCATGTGGGGTCTTTTGGTCTTTTTTTGTTTGCTTGTTTTGTTGGGTTTTTTTTTTGGCTTGGTTGTTTTTATTATTATAATTTTTTTATTTGAATGCTTTAGTCCAGCATTTATGTAAAATTGCAGGCTTACTTCAGACAGCTGTTTGACTAGTTTCAGCATTTAGGTTGCTGATAGAGATGGACAGAACACTTTCTGAATTTTGTTAGGCTATTTTCATCTACCCTTTTTTCACTGGCATAGGATCAAAATGAAGTAAAAGTTTGCATCACCCAGGAAACAGAAGCATATATCTCTGGGTGTCCAAGTATTTGTCTTGGTGGTTTCTGTGGAAGTTGAATAGTTCTCTGGAGAGTGAACTTGATACCCAGGGAAGCGGGACTGTGGGTGAGAGATACCAAAGCTGACACTTTCTCTTCTGCCTCTCATGAGAGCAGCAGACAGGGACTGACAGTAGTTTTGAACACAAAGACTACGACGTGTAGAAAATAAAGAACTCTTCTCTGAGTGCAAATATTGAAATATCTGCAAATGACCAGTTTTCTTTTTTTTTCTAAAACTTTAACTTAACATTTGCAGTAATCAAATAAGTCTTATGCTAACATTAGTTTTAGTGAATGTTTTATGGAAGGCTTGAACTGAATAGGAAAAATAACTCTTCCACCAACCCTCTTGGAACACTATGCAGGCTGTGGAATTCTGTGTTACACAAGAACTGGCTAAGTGAAATTGTTTCCAGGCCAGTTTATAGAACCATTAGGGTTGGAAAAGATCTCCAAGTTCACTGAGTCCAACCTTTGATCAAACAGCACCTTGTCAACTAAACCATAGCATTAAGTGCAACATCCAGTTGTTTCTTAAACACTTCCAGCGATGATGACTTCACCTTCTGGGCAGCCCATTCCAGTGCTTAACCACCCTTTCCATGGAGAAATTCCTCCTGATGTCCAGCTGAACCTCCCCTGGTACAGCTTGAGACCATTTCCTCTTGTCCTGTTGCTTGTTACCAGGGAGAAGAGGCTGACCCCCCTGCTTTACTATGACCTCCTCTCAGGGAGTTGTAGAGAGACATAAGGTGTCCCCTGAGCCTCCTTTTCTCCTGGATAAACCATTCTTTGAGCTCAGCTGCTCCTCACAGTACTTACCCTCTACACCCTTTACCAGCTCTGTTGCTCTTCTCTGGCCTTGCTCCAGCACCTCAATGTCTTTCTCAAAGTGAGGGGCCCAGAACTGGACACATCACTGGTAAGGACGCACCTTGAGTCCTGGGTACAGAGGGACAATCACTGCCTTGGTTCTACTGGCCAGACCATTTTTGATACAAAACAGTAGGCCACTGGCCTTCTCGGCCACCTGGGCACAGACTGGCTCATGATGACTCTACTGGGTAATACCTAGTTCTTCCCCCTTGCCCTGCTGTAGAACAGAGTAAATCTCTTCAGCTTCTTTATGCTATGTGCAGTTTTGTAGGTTGCTGCTCTTTCTCTCCCCACTAGTTTTCAGATAGCAATCTAATCTACTTAATCCTCTTCTAAAGATGATTTTCCCATATCTTTGATTATCCTCATAACATTCTGCATATTTTCTACTTTTTTGATCTCTCTGAAATGGGATTAATAGAATTGTATGCAATATGAGTTCATAAATGTCTGTATAGTCTTCAGGAGGAATAGCTTGACGTTTTTTTGGTTTACTCTTCCCTTCCTAATAATCTCAAACCTTCTATTTGTCTGCTTTTGAATAGTGAGTTTATTCTGGTATTTTTCCTCAGTGGTAACTCTCTCCTTAATTTGTTTTTGTGAGGCAGAAACCATTTTATTCCCTCTGGGTATATCTTTGCATTCATCTTTGTCTTCACTCTTAAGTGAAGGTACTCTCCAACCTGTCACAGTAATCCTCAGCTCTTAAACTATAAACTCTATACCCTACTGTCCTTTTTCTTCATGCATCATCTTCCTTTCCACCCCTCTTGATCACTTGAGTGCACTGAACAGTGAAGAACCATATATATTTCAAGGACTGATTTAGCAACTGCTTTGAAAGGGCAATTTACTTTTTTCATTAATAAGTGATCAAAAGATAGGAAACGAAGGGTGGGATCTTCTCTTATCTAATTACAACTCAGTTTCTTTAGGAGCCTTTAATGAGGATTTGTGACAAAAGCTTCTAGGAAACATGAGTATACTTTATTGACAAGATTATCCCCGTGTTCCATGACCCTTTTGAAGGGCTTCGGCTTGAACTGAGAAGTGATTTCTTATCCTAAATAAATAAGTCTTCTTTCCCTGGTTTGTGTTCATGTCTGCTAATTTTCTTTTTTTTTCTTTTTAAATGGATTTTCCTTTTTACTTTGCACACAAGGGATAGATTAAAATTTACTGTTCTCTTGAAACCAGTTTTAAAGATTGTTACATGGCAAACAGACACAACTCCTCTTCTGTATGTGCTCTGCAGGTGACAAGTTACAGGATGCAGTTATTCAGCATCGCTGTATTCAGATTCCCTTAGGACCATTTGGATGAACAGCTGAGTGGCTGTCTGTCATTTTTCTTTTATGTACATTTTGTGAATTTGTTCTAAGATGTTTTCTGCTGATAACTGGGTCAGGTGCTCAGATTCAGCTGTGAAATAACAGTGTTGGCAATGTAGTGAGAATGTGAGTGAATGGCTCTGAGGACTGTGCTGCAATAGCCTGGTTGCTGTGGTTAACATAATCTCTTCCGGTGTGTATATTAAAACACAGACAATCTTGTAAAGCTTTGGCTAGATTTAAATGGGAACTGCCACGTTCAGCAAATGAATGAGGTTTCCTGCACAGGGCAGGGTTTTCTCCTCTAGGCTGTTTGGCTGGACTGTGGCTGCTCTGACTGTGTGAAGTGATGTGAACCAACAGGAACAGATGCACAAGGGTGAACTGGGAGGAGCTGAGGACTTCATGTGCATGCATGAAGCATATCAATGCACCTTTTGTCCTTTTGGTTTATTTTGGTTTAATTTTAATCTGATTCCATGGGCTGACTATCTGCTTGACAGGAGTATAAGGGGTGCTGTGATTTAGCTTACCCCAAAAGGAACCCAGTGTCCACCCCACCGTGCAAACTGAAGCACAGTAAATATGTATGTTTGAAAACCTTTTAAAGCATGTTTCCAACCTGCTGATCCCTAAATGTTGAAGCACCTGGTGTTCTGATGGATACTGTTTAAGGTCTGCTTCAGTTCTTGGCAAGGCAGGAAAGACTTTCCCTGAGATTAGCTCAGTTGGTTAGAGAATGGTGCTAATAATGCCAAGATTGTGGGAATGATCCCTGTCTAGAACATTCACTTAAGAGTTAGAGGAGCCTTCTGGATCCCTTCCAATTCAGACTATTCTGTGACTGTGGAGGAGTTTTGAGGGATTTTTCAATAACCATGTTTCTTCATGGATTTGTTCTTCTGGTGTGTGTAAAAAGGATGACTCTGATTCTCTGCTTTCCCGTGTTATGGGCACCCAAAGTGGAGTGAGGACTTTTTCCCAAAGCTGTGACTGAAATCTTGTTATAGACCTTACCTAAAGACCAATAAGAACTGGCTTACTGTAAGATGACTTGTCCATTACAAAACTGCTATTAACATGGAGTGATCATGGACTTAATATTGAAACTGTCTAGGCTGAAATTAAAAGCAGTTTTGCCTGTATGAGGTGCCATTGTGGAAATTCATATGTTTTTATTTATAAATTGTGTTGAATGACGTGTCCTTTTGATTCTACATACTTGATACTGTAGTTTTGGAGTATAGCCTGTGTAGACCTTTGTTAAGAAGCTTTGGTAATGTAGTTCTTAGAGACTCCTTTTACTCCTAGAAAATAAAAAGTAAGAACAATTCAGCTGGTTGCATCAGTTCTTTGTTATTTGGCTTTTTTTCTTTGGTTAGAAAAGCAATAAGCTTATGAGTTTCTCATAATAATGGAAAGGTCTGGAACAATTTGCATCAACTGTTCTTCAAAATTAGAAAAGAGGAGATGCACATAAATTGCGGACTGTTGTGCCAGACTTCATATTGATGGAAATTAACTTCGATAAGTCTTTAGTTGCACAAAGCAGGATATACTACGGAAATATGAACAGACATTTAAATCTATAGCGTGTTTGCGAGGTGCCACTCATACATATTGTTTTATCTTTAAGTGTTTCTTGTTTGAACAAGAATAGGATGTGAAAATATCTCTCACAGTTTTATCCCAATTCCTACCTTTAGAGGTCTTTATGCCTTCTTAATTCTGTGTTCTGTATTATCTGTATTTATTTGATGACACAGTAAAAGTAAAATATTGCTAAACATGTCTAGCCCATAAAATGGGCTTTGTAACTAGAAGTCCAGAACAAAAAGTTATGTAAGTAATGTTGATGGTGACTTTTTCTGCAATGGCAATAAAAACGAATGGGGTGCATAATAAAGTACTGACGTAGAAGATTACATGAAATAAATGGAACAAAAAACCTTTGAAGGAATGCATGCTGATCATTGCATGTTAAAACCCTGCATAAGTCAATATGTGAAAAGATTTTATAGAATAGAATACTCTGTACTTCATGGCTTGTAGAGAGATACGTGCAGCACTTTAAACAGCAGAAATGCAAGCAAAGTTTTTTAATTAAAAAAAAGCCTTCTAATACCTGATGGTTAAAAAGGCCTCCTGGCATAACCAGGACACCAGTGGAACAAGTGTTTGAGTTCCACGTGTTGCTGTTGTTTTCCAAACACACTTTAACCTCAGAACAGTACACGCTGGTGCTGGTGCTGGTGCTGGTGCAGTGTACTCAGACCTTCAACTGGATATGTGGATGTGGACATTTACTGATTAGCTGATAGGTTATGTCAGGTTAGGATGTTTTCTTGGAAAAAAGCAATTTTGACTATAAAGGATTGGCACAGTACTTGTAATAGCATGCAGTGTTTTCCACACCTCCACAGTACTTCAAAATGGGATTTAAGCATTTCATCAAAAAAGAAATCCATCTACTTATCTAATTGCATTTTTGTGTCACTGGCTTAAGTCACATGCAAAGATTCAGAAATAACTTGGTTCAGTAGATATCTGACAGTGCTGGTCTTAACAGATTTTTTTCTATTAATGTTGGTCTGAATTAGGAGTGTCTTTAAATAAAACATCTGCATCTTAATGAATGTTGAGCAGATTTACGCCCTTTATCTATCCTTTGACCTTAATCCTTATAACTCATCTGCATCTCCAATCCAGAAGTTCACATTAAGTCAGTTATTCTGTCTTTCCCTTTTCTTTGGAGTTTGAAGGAAATAGGGTAAATAATGTATGATACAATTTTTCCTGTGTAGACAGCTCCTCCCCTCTTCCCCTAACTTTTCACATTGTCATTATCAGTTTAACACTTTATTAATAAAAGACAGTCTAGTCTTTCCAAAAGAGAAGATATGATGGAGAATAATGGAAAAGTAAGGTAATTGAAACAGTTCTTATTACATTTATTGGAAATTACATTAATTATGTTGGTGTAAGGCCCCCAAAAACTCACTTGACAAGACTCTTAAAAGGGCTTACAGCTTTTCATGTGCTCTGAGTTAGACACATGAGAGAAATACTGACTAAAAAAACAACAAAAGCTTTACTGGCAAACTTGAGATAATCAGAGAACTTTGGCAAAGGTTTAGAGCAGCATTCAGTCAACATAAAACACCTCAGAAAGCATTAACTTTAGCCCATTCAATTTAGCAAACTCCAAGCCTATCCAATTTTAAGTTACTCAAAACTCTGAGAAGAAGGAATTAGAAGAAAAAAGACAGAAAATATATAGAAAATAACAAATATAGTGACCACTTCTGGTTCCAGCAGTGTTAAGCTGATGGAAATTCCAAGGGGAGGAAGTGTCATGTATTTGCCTCATGCTTCTGTTTAAGTACCCCTTTGCCTTCCTGGGCCCTTCCCCCAGGTGGGACTTCTGATCATCTGGCCACTCTGGGGCTGGATTGGGGCTCCAGGAGTGGGGTGTGGAGCATTGCCTCNTCAACATAAAACACCTCAGAAAGCATTGACTTTAGCCCATTCAATTTAGCAAACTCCAAGCCTATCCAATTTTAAGTTACTCAAAACTCTGAGAAGAAGGAATTGGAAGAAAAAAGACAGAAAATATATAGAAAATAACAAATATAGTGACCAATCCTGGTTCCAGCAGTGTTAAGCTGATGGAAATTCCAAGGGGAGGAAGGGTCAAGACATGTATTTGCCTCATGCTTCTTTTTAAGTACCCCTTTGCCTTCCTGGGCCCTTCCCCCAGGTGGGACTTCTGATCATCTGGCCACTCTGGGGCTGGATTGGGGCTCCAGGAGTGGGGTGTGGAGCATTGCCTCTGGTGTGCCAGGGACTGGCAGGCACTGCAGGGCTGGGATACGGGCTCTAGGGGGTGTGGGGTGGATGGAGCAGGGTATCTCCTCACCAAAGGCAAGGCCCGACCTGCCCCTTTTCCCCCCACATGCACCCAAAATGTTTTAAGCCATCAATCTCCTCCAGTGTCTCACAGCTGGACTAGGAGCAAGGAATGATTGTTTACATGAAACTTAGTTTGAGTAAAATTGTTTTTTAGTCAAAGCCATCAAATGTATTACTAAGCTTAACTCCTGAATTTTCACTGTTTGCAAAATAGCAAGTGGGATTTAGGTTAAACTGAATTCTATCAAAGACTTGTCACTGTTTATTAAAATTGCTTGGAAACAAGATTCCCTAAATGTTTTAATTTATTGCTACAAGGATAAGCTTGCCTCAAACATTTTTCTACATGCTGAGAGATACATGGAATACTGCAAAAGAGATCATCAGCTGCCTTATGACAGCAGTTGTTTCATTATCTGGCTCCTGATTCAAGTCTCCCCATGAAATACTTCACTCAATGCTATTACATCCTACGGTGTTTGCTCATTGTCAGATTCTGTCTGTGAAAGATGTAAGTGATTTGCATAAGCAAAACTTAATTTAAAATTCTCCCTTGCATAGGGTCTTGGTAAGAGACTTTGCACTTTAAATTCTGACTGCTGTTCCTACCTGAAGATATTGTAGGCCTAAAACCTGCCAAGTCCTGATGTGCACAGCTGTGATGACTGGCAAGAGCTCCATGGAAGAGCAAGTGCATAAATAACTTTGTCAGCCTCCATTGCTGGATCCGTGAGGATCTCTCTGCAGGAATGAGATTCTGACACTTGAATCTTGCTTTGCACTTGAGGTGCGGGTGTCAAATGGGAAAGGGACCCAATGCATTTAACAGTAGGATACTACAGCTCAGCTGGCAGGCACCTCTTGAGCTAGCAGAAATTATTTAGAAATTATAAGAGTGATTTGGTGGTTAATTCTAACAGTGTCAATCAAGACCAGTTCTAAAGATGTAGACAGCCATTCAGACTTTGCAAACATGTTAAAATTTTACCAAAAAATCCCTAACCTGAGTCTACCCACAAACCCAAAGGTGGACACACACTGGGGGCTAACTCCTGTACTTTGAGTTTTGTCAATGACTGCATAGTTTTCATCCTTGAACAAGAGCAGCTGCCAGTAACTTACTGTCACAATTCTCATGTCTTCAAACTCTCCCTTACTTCCTATGAAGTGCTGCAGGCACAACAAGGTAGACATGTAGTATGTTTTGGCAGACATTGAATGAAAGTCTGAGTTGCAAGAAATTAATCCAAGGTCAGACACATTCCCTCCTAAATTGTACTTTACACATCTAAAGCCAGTCCCAGCACTTCTGAAAGTTTAATTCTTCGGTTTTGGAATAGGCAGTTCATGAAGGACCTGGAAATGTCTTTATTAAGATCTTGTTAGCTTTTTCTTAATCTCTAAGATCATCCTATAAGACAACAGGGTATATCACTGTAGCATGACACCGCAATTGAATTCCTGGGGCCCATATCTGGACTAAGTCTAGTGGTTAAGTCTGAGATTGCACAGTTTTGGCTCTGTTGTAGATAAAATTTAAGAGGGTTTGGATACCATGTTTTCCAGTCAGATTTCTTTGGGGCAAGTGCAAGACCCAGGTATTTTGAATCCGTGGGGAAAAGAAGCCATATACAACTGAATTAGAATATGACAGCATAAAACGCTTGGATCAAAGAAGGGACTGAGTTTTTGGTTTTCAGGTTCTTCCAGTGATGAGCAGGATTGAATGTTGATACCACAAATTTCTATAGCTTTCCTTAGTCTTTCAAATCTTGATTTGGTTTGCCATGATCTGAGAAGGGTAGAGAAAATATCCCTGGCTTAATTTAAGGACAAGAGAAGGCATATGATTTTACCAGGTTGGGAAGTATGTTTACCAATGTTACTTTCCTGTGTCTCCTTTATAGGAATGCTTACCTGCACTCATGTCTCTGGAATGTGGCTTACATTTTGTATGCACAACCCTATTCTTGGTTTTGTTTTTATTTTAAATGAAAAGAAAATCCAGCTTGACTATTAAAACCCCCCATTAATCACAATAATATTTTTCTTTTTGACGGCCATTTTCTTTTTGGCTATAGTTGCTAACTGGTGAGCCCTGGAGAATCCTGCTTGAGCGGTTAGCGTTTGCCTTCCCACTTGATTCCTCTTGTCAATCTACTCTCCAAGGCATAATGGAGAAATGTATGTACTTCATTACAAAGTATGGAGGTTTATTTAAATTATTGATTAAGCTGGCTTCACGTGAGGAAGCTGCAGTCTGGAGTGATGAGATTCATTTGTTCTCTGGTAGACAGGCAGCAGGGGAGTGTGTGGGAATTCAGGTAAGCTGCAGGAGTAAGATTTACCAGAGTGTGCCTCTGAGCACCCTGCTGTGTTATGGGATGACTGCTGAACACGTTGGCACGCAGCATGCTTGTTCACCTGAACTGCTGGGGCAATAATCAGCAAACTAATGTGGCTGTGAGAACTTGTGTAAGAAAGATTACCTGAATGAATGAAGTTCAGGCTTCGACACAAAGCACTTTCATGGCAGGAACTCAAAACCTTGGGGGTTTTAAGTGATTGTGCACTGCTGCATGTGAAAGTGTGCTTATTTGATGTAAGAATTTCTCTTCAGTAAGATGGCCATAAGTGTAATAGAGATGTTAAACTTGTTGTCTGTTTAAAAGCTATGTTAGGATTTACCAAAACCTTCTGAGCTAATTTCCATATCAAACAATTTTGCAGAGTCCCAAACAAAACCCATACAAAGTAAGTGAAAAGCCCAGTTAGTGTGTGGGTTTTTTATACACTCAAAGCAAAATTAGAGATATGACCCCAAATGCTCAATGGTCAGAACTGGACAAGTGTGTGGGCAAAACCTTTCATCTCACCTGGCTTCTCAGTGTATTACCTATGACAGTGATTTATGTCCCCCCTTTCCATTTCTCAGGAAAAATGAGGTGATTGTGGGTGAGTTTTTGTTTATGAATAATTACAAGACTTAACATTTCTATCAAGACGTGGGGTACAGCAATGCCCTCCTGGCTGGATCAGTAGCTGGGGAGGCTGCGTGTTGTTTTTATATCAGTTGTTACAATCTTGTAAGATATAATCCATTACTCATGCAATTTATCTGAAACAAATAAATAGCCGAGGCAGGATTCTTACGGGTCATTAAGGGCTCATATATATCTAAACTCACATCTCATCCAAACTTTTATCTAAGCATAAATGAACACTGGATACAATCAGGATTTTGGGACCTGATCACAGTTCCTAACACACACACCCCCACACCACCTGGCATGTGTGCAGGTGGAAAAGAAAAAATTCTGATCGTCACGCTAACAACTTATTTTGAAACTAGTTTTATTTTGTGGCTCTCCAAACAGTGATGTGAGTAAAATATCTAAGAAACAAATGCAACTGATTAATTATCTGCACTACGGAGGTAGTCCATGTTTGATCTCTAAAATACCATAAATGCAGAATGCCAACAAATTAAGCAGCCACTGTATGGGCTCTCTGGTCTTCCAGAAAGCTTGTTTGGGTGGTATAAAAGAGAACTCCTCTTCATATTCAGAATTTTCTATGGATTTATTTTAAAGTATCTTTATAGTTCTAAAACAGCATAATTCAAACATTTTGAAACTGGGAATTTCTTGTGTTTTAATTATACTCTGGGTGGTTTTATTCTCAAAGGCTATAGATGGAAAGGAAAAGACCATTGGTTCATTTATTAAATAAGGTTTTTCAAATTTGGGATACCTTGTTATAGTATGTTACTTTCTTTTCTAACCCCTAGACTGAAGTTATGTCTTCTGATGGTGGAAGGCATGGTGAGGTATGAAAAATACTTACTGAAAGATAGACTGTTTCTGGCAATATCTTCTCCAGCTTTGCTGTGCATCATTCAGGGCCCTAATCTTATCCATCTGAGACTGCTTCAGCCTCTGAAAGACAAAACCACAGTGTTGATTAAACATAAAATCTGTATACAATTAATTATTGGGTGTTTGCTTATGCTGGAAACAATTTTGTGCACAGATCTTCGTGGCAAATCTTATATCCTTTATTCTTCAATTACTGCTTTACCAAGGTAAGTGCCTGCACTGATTACTCTATATTTGCAGTTGGGATTTTAATAACTGAACAAGATTTTAAAGAGTAACAGCTCTTGAACAAAGAGAACATAACAATGGAAAATACTTCTGTACAGAGCAGGACTGCAGTTTGATGTACGGCATGCTTCCCAGGGGAGTGAAATTCATGTCGATACTTTGGGTAATTTTTTTGGGGCTGGTTTGTTTCCTCTTCTATTAAGAGAGCTAGGCTAAGGCATGTTGTAACCAAAGAGGTAGCTTGTGATATGTTTTTCACCTTGCTGAGAGGCAGGCCAAGTGCCATGAATTGCTGCAGCCTGAATTGCAAAATGCTGCTGTCCTGTCAGGGGCCATATATGGAGCAGTTTTGTGTATAGTTTGTGAGTGTGGTTGTGTGGAAGAGACTGTGGAAGAAGGGAGCTGGGAACAGGTTTCGGTCAGTTGTCCAGTGTATTTATGAGCTAGAGGGTTTTTAGTTACTCTGAGTTATTCATGCCAGAGTAGCAAAGCTGTTGTGTGTATTGGATCACAGAGGGGGATTTGAGAACAGCAGAAGTGATTAATCCTTGTGTGTACTAAATTCTTTCCAAAGAAGATGGGACTCAGTGTAAATGTCAAGAATCAGATCTGGAGAGGGTGACACGGATATTGTGACATGGTATATTGCCTTGCTTTAAACACAACCTTGTGTTTAAATAACTGGGATTTCTCAGTGACTCTGAGTGAGGCACCTGCATGTTTGCTGTGCTGGTGGAGAAGCCTGGTGAAGGCTTTTTGCCCCAGCCAATGGTTTGGAATGCAACCCAGTCCTCTAGATTGCAAGGCAGTAATGCTGTGGGGAAACACTTCCAAGCAAATAAACTCTTGAATGGGGAAGAACTGATATTTTTAATAACTTTTTTGCACATTATAGGATATAGCTGTAGGAGCCTGGAGTCGTAACTGCAGCAGTTCTTTTTTTACTCAGTAACTGGTTTGTTAAAGCATGTACTGGAGCTGTGGCAATGCTGGGCTCAGTTCTCCTCACCTGAGGCTAGTCAAACCACCACCTCTCATGAGAATTTTGCCTGTGACTGCTGTGAGGCTCATGCTCTGGAGCTATTGAGCTCCAAATGAAAACTGGATTCCTTTGAGATGGCAGAGGTGAGAATGGTTTGAGGCTTCTTCTGGAATATTATTGGACACACCCTAAAGCACTTTCCAGTGTGAGATGGTTCAGTCTGTGGGCTTTGACTGTTAAACTAGGAAGTCCTGTCTTTTTTCCACATTATTCTTTGTTTCAATATTTAGAACGGGAAGAAGCTTCAAAAGGAAGGTTTGAGACTTAAATTTAATATTTTCTCCTTGGTGTGTGGCTTGGCTCATAGATTGGTACACGTAGCAATCACTTACTATCAATAACAGTAACTGTTCTATGTAATGGTCCTATAATTAATTATACTACTTTAACAAATCTTTTTAATTAAAACTGCTTTCCACGTGGTGTAACAAAACAAAAAAAGACCTCTTACTGTGTTGCAGACTTTCTACTGACTTGTTTGTGTGCTCTTTTGTGGGCAGATCAGAGGCAGCATACAAAATAATACTGGAAAGACATGATCTTGAACAGATGTTTGGTTAATAGAATTCCCTTGAGATGTGCTTGGCAAGGCTGTGTGATGTGTCTTATTGTCCAATAGGGTTCATGAATGTGCCTCAATGGGCAAATGTATGTTTACTACAATTTTATGTCTGTCTGACATAGCAGTTCCAGTTACAAAGAGTAACAGAGTGCCTCTGAGGCTATGGCTTAGTGATGTTCTTCTGGTTTTTAGATATAAGCATTTTTTCTGTCCTGTTTTGAGGGAATATAGGGGCCCATGATGTGTGGGAGTTATCTTATTTTTCTATTTCTTTTCAGATTAAATTTTAAATTAGATGGCTGAAGTCAAAGGCACTTGAAATTTCTCCCTCAATTTAACAGCAACTTTATTCACTAATTCTTCTAACCAGCATGCTTTGTTTAAATCTTGGTAAAACTTGGCCTTATTTGTTTTTTGAGGTATAGTGCAATATAGAAATAACAAAACTGGCTTTAAACATGCTATACTTAAAATAGTTTAGTATTGGAAAGCAGCTCTGTGCAGATTGTTGTCATATTTTAGAGGTTTAAAAGAAAAATTGGTCCACTGTTACTACCTTCTTGTAGAAATATGATGGTTATTAGCTTGGGAGATCTAACAACATAAAAATATGCATTTATTATTTTTATCTTGGATTCAAAACAAACATAGGTGTACATGCTCTACGTGTACGCTTTTAGCACAAACGAAAACGAGTTTGACAGAGGTGAAAGCTTGACTATGTAAAGAAGGATCTTGGCACTCCATGCAGGTTTTCCTTTGGTGCCAGATGACGAGGAGAGAGGAATGAATAATCACCAAAAAAAAGATGATAGACAATCAGCTGACAGAGGTTCAGCTGTTCCTGTCAGGTAGAGGCAGGGGCTGGTATATTGGGTCCTGCTGGTTTTAGAAGGCAGTGTATGAGGAAGGAGGAAAGGAAGCTTTCTGTTACTCTAAAAGGTACAATATGTGAAAGAAATTTTAAAAATGATAACTCAAGGTGGGATGCAAATTTGCAATGCAGATGTTTAGAAATACTTCTTGTGACTTAGTACAGAAAAATCATCACTTAAACATATTTTGATATAACTGTTTATCTGGAAAATATTTTAATGCTCTTAAAGGATAATTTACCTGTCAATTTTGCTACACTTTGGTGTGTTAATTAGTGGCTGTAAGGAAAATACTAAAGCACAGAAGCAGGGGAGGGCATTAGAAGGTGGTAAGTAAGCTCCAGAAGTGTAGGAATAGGTTATTTCTGAAGAATTTTAATACTTCAGAATTAGCATATCTTTTACACGTTTGCTTCAGTTTCTCAGAGAACTGAATGCAATCAATCCCGACAATCTCTCTCAGGTCTGAGTCGAAGTGTAATTCTTCCACGTGGTAGTTGATCAAGGTGGTGCTACGTAAGAAAGTTGCCTTAGTTCAGATGAAGTTAGAACTTTTCACAGTAAGGGGGGTTTGATATTTTTTTAAGTACATCACTGTTATAAGCTCTTGTTTTTGCATGTCTCATGTAAGACTGTCTTGAATGTTTTAATGTTCCAGTTGCACAAGACCTTTTTCTGCCAGTCAAACATGTTCTGAGTGAAGCGCTGGCTTGTTCTTCCGAGAGACTGAAGAGTAACCAAGCTCAGATGAATTACTCTTGTATTACACTGGTGATTCAGGTACTTGGAAGATTGTCTTCTTGAATTAACATCTCAGTTTGTCACTCTGCCTTTGGGCAGAGATTGTTTTGTAGGAAGAGCTAGAAAATGTGGGATTTCTTTAACTTCTTGCTTCCTTCTTTGGTGTCTGAGCTTAAGAAAAAAGGCTGCATGAAAGAAATTATTTTTTTTCTAAGGTATGGAAGCTTCTCCCTCCTTCAGACATTCTGATTTTTGTTGTTCTTCAGAGCATGGTGGACAACCACAAGAGTTCCATGAGGAGTTCAGAAGAGAACTTGGATTTGTTTTCACTTGTTCCGTTTGCCCACCAATATTGCATCCTTGTGTCCTCCTCTTACGATATAAATAACATACTGCTGACCTGATTGTAAAGCTCCTACTTCTTTAATTCATTATGAGATAAAGGGAAGATTAATTATTGTATTTTTCTTAAATATCAGTTTTTCATATGCAAATTTTCATATTCAAATTTATGTTTTGATTTATTTTGCTGTTTAAAAGCCATGATTCTTTGTTTCCAGAAAAGCAAATCAAGAAGTCACTTTCATTTCACATGCATGTTTTTATTAAAGAATTGTTGGGAAAAACACAAAACGAGGACTTGGGAGCAGTTTGAGCCTCCAGTGACTTAGATAATCCTGCTTCCTCTTGGTAAGGTTTTCTTCTGCTGACGTCTGAATCTCTTGCAGTATGGTTTCTTTCTGCAGCCTAGAACTTGCTGATACTGACACCAGAAATATTGCTGACTCTGACTTTCTGGGGCTCAACTTTGGTTTATTACCTATCTATAACAGATGGGATGTGGGCTAAATGGTGCCAAAATCCTTTTTTTGAATCTATCCCAGCGCATCTTGTTTCTAGTACAGCTGCACATTTTCCTTGTAAACAATGGAATTTATCTTACATAATAGCTTCTTCAGAATCTTTTAGAATATAAAAATCTATATATAAATTATATAAATCATATCTCCTGCTTGAGATTTAGTGATCATTTCTCAAAACATGCCACTAGATTTAGAATATCTTGATCTATAGGTGTTTTTATTTTATCTCCTTTGCCTGAGTGATCAGTGATCCAAAATCAAGTTCTACTTTCTTTAAGGTTGGGCTTCACAAAGCATCTATCCCACTCCTCATTTCCTTTTGTTCCCTCAGTCCTTCTCCAAATAACTATTATCAAGTGATTCAATAGTGTTGCCATATGATTTACCTCACCAACAGTGCCAATTATGTCAAATATATACTATTTCAAACTTGGACAGATACAGTGAATTTTTCCTGCCACTTGACATCTGGACATATTATGGTATGCTTTTAGGAATGACTTATTTTCTTAATGAATTCAGACTTAATAAAACTAATGGCTATACTCATTCTTTACCTTTATACCCAGTGTTTAACTACTTGTTTTCATCTTTTTCCTGGTCTGTTTCCCTCTTGGGATAGGAGTCTTCTCAAAGAAATTTTTTTTCCCATTTGAAAAAAAAGTCAAAATAAGGGCCTCCCAATTCTTCTGTTGTCTCTGCAGGTTTGTGTGATACCTCCATATATCAACATAAGATATTTGCCAGCTTACTCTGGCAACCTCACTTCTACTTTTCTTATTTCGGCAGACTGGGCACCATTTTGTTGCGTTTGGTCTTACGCTGGTATCTTTTAGTCTTCTAATTGAAGTGCACATAAGAGTTGCTCCTAAGAAGCTGTAGGATAATATCCCTGTTTTTCCAGCAAGGATGCCCCCCAGGTATGCCTTATGTAGCTTTTAATTTCCTTCTGTAGACACACCATTTCCAAAATACTTAAAAGAATTGATGCAATGATTAAAATATAATTCTGATTATCTTTATATGACCCTTCACTGATGTCTTCTTATTTAATTTAATTATAAATAATTTGTTTCTCAGTTTCTGTTAGCTTCACATCACCTCTTGGTAACAGCTGCAGACAAGAAAAGGAACAATAATAAATTCATTAATTTTCTAAAGCTTTTTATTTTCTTGGACGCTACTTGATATTGACGTGTTCCTTGGCAGTATTAACATTTTCCTTTTCAAGTCTGTATTTCATGCACCAAAAAACCCACCACACAATCCCATGCTATTTGGCTAGAAAATAAAATCCACTGCTTCCAGGGCAGAAATGGATGAGTAAATAATTTCCAGGGAGAAATGGGTAAGTAAATCATTTCCAAAGATAAGGCTGAAGGATCCACGGTATGTGTTCAGCCTTACATCTGCTCCATGTGTTTGTCTCCTCAACAACCTTGCTTTACATATGGCATTGAAGAAGTAAAGTACTTGGTATGATCAGAAAATAATAGATTAGCAAGTGAAAATCAAATTTCTGGGTCTGAAGAGAGACTTAACTTCTCATGTTTAATTCTTTTGACATGAGCACATCCACCTCCCTCACCCGGGCTTTCAGGAAACTAAAATCCCTTCCATGCACTTGCGATGGAAACTAACTGACCTTGCAAAGACTCCCTCTACTTCCAAACACAGTATCCTCAGTTTGCCTTCTGCTGTCATCAGAGATTATTTTCTTTTTGTTCTGTTGCAATTTTTGCAAACCTGGTGTATGTTTTGCCTCATCACTGAATTTTGCATGAATAGAAATTGGGGCCATTCTTTCAGCTGTACTCAAAGTTGGAAAGAACATCTACATGTACTGAATGAAGAAACTCAACTAACCTATGGCTGTGAAAATAATGTGTATTTTGTATGGTCTGTGTGCATGACGTTCCTTCATTGCCTGGTGCCTGGTGTCGGTAAGTATCTGATAATTTGTCTTCCTTACGCTCTGATGCTTGGGAACTCTTTCCACTCTGGAACAACCGATGTTTAGACAGTTTAGCTGAAATGCATCCCGTCGTCGGCATTAAGACGTCACTGGTGAAATTACAGAGCAGCACAGAGAAACACGACAGAGATAATCAGACTATCAAGGTTATAATCTGTTCCTTGTGTTCATGCTTACAAGTCAGAGTGGCAGAGGGAAACATTAGGGCTAGGGCATAGGGCACCTGCAGCTATAAACACACAAAGATATGAAAACACTTCAACATCGTTTAGGAAATGGAAAGCGCTGTTATTTCATCTGGTTCATATCTAATTGTTTTAGCCTTTGGCGTGAATAGCTGTGCTGCTGAATCAGCAGTAGCAGGGCTGGATCCAGACTGGCTGAGACTGTTTTAGGGGGAATAATACACAAAATGTGTGTGTACTTTTTAAATTAAAGACAAGTGAGGATACACAAAAAAAAATGATTCTGCCAAAATATGCTAAATACGTAGCAGAGAAGCCTTAAGAAACAATACAATTCTGTTCTGTTTTCAATGCTTAAAGACATGGGTAAATATTTTAAAGGAGGGATATGCCTGTTGGAAGTATTTTGAGAAATATGTGTTTGTGTCGGGGAAGAAAAACAAGAATTTTTTTCTGTTTCTGGGTTGGCATTTTGATTTGATTTAGTGAGGAGTTGAGTTTTCAAAATCATGGTTCTTTAGAGTTCCTTCTAAGACTTATAGAGCTGATATTTAGTTTCCACTGAGAAGGCATTTTTTCATCTGTGTTCTAGCTCTTCCAAACAAGTCAGTTTCAGTTATAATGAAATTTCATGGTAGTTCTCATTGTTGCTGTGAATCAAAGACAAAGTTTACCTTTCACTTATGGTAAAGAATTTTTTTCATTTGTAGGCATGTCCTGTAGCTGTCCTAAGTGAATGTATATTTGAAGTAAATTAAGAATCGAATAGATAATGCTGAAAACTCCACCCCCTCATCTCTGTACCTAAGACATACTTCTATTAAAAAGCAGGGGAAAAAAGCTGCTCTTTCTCCTTCTGCAATTACAATCAGCTTTAGGGTCTTCTGAGTTTATGCAGACAGCATAAATGCAGTCACACTGGAATTTGCATTCTCTTATTTCATTAGCAGTATGACCAGAAACAGCATTTCTCAATAGGACAGAGGAAGTATCCTATTGTTTCATCGTGGAATCAGAGGACAGGCCAATGTGCAGCCCATAGGAGAAATTAGTAACACCTTTGAGAAGTGGGTAAAGTTTGATTTGTTTTTGCCGTCCAGTTGTGAGTGCACTAAAAGGCACAGACTTCATGGTTTAGTTCTTTCAGCGAATGCAATCCAGTTGCAGAGAAAATGTTTGTGTAATGAAACAACAATTTTTAATACCAAGTTTACTTGGAAAAATGCAGATATTTTGCTGCCCCCAGGCTCTTTTGGTTTTAGTATATTCAGCTAATTGCATGCATGGATTTAATGTAAATTGTGGGGTGAATTCTGAGTTCTGCCTTTGTGGGTGCTGTTCTCAACTCGTTGCTCTAAATCTAATAGTTGTAAGCTAAGTACAGGCAGCCTCGTTAGCAACACCACCAGCAGTTCTGTACAAAATGTGATTATCGTGTACCCATAAAGAAAGCGGGGAGTGTTGAGTATTGCTGTGCTGAGCAAGAGGCATTGCAGGCTCTGAATGATTTGCTTGTTCTTGCATTAGGGTGACTGCACACCCACCTAAAGTGGTGATAGTGTGAGTCTCCATCTGTGCCATTAGATGAAGTGGCATTATTTTAACACTTCGGCGTTAGTTAACTTCATGTGTTACCCAATCAATGCATCAATGTCCAAGTATCTCCAAGATAGTTCAGTGTGCTCTTTCTTTGTCAAGACCATCTGCATGAATATTTCAGTCTATGTAGACAAATGCCAAAAGTGCTAGAGCGTTCTACTTAGTCATACAAGACTCTTCAAGAGATTTTAAATTGCTGTTGTACAAACTGATGTCACTTTACTCAGTGTCAGCAGGTTTGACACGGCTTGCTGGCTGCTAACACTTTCTGGAAGTTTTAAAGAGCAAAGATAGTAGTAGAGCCAGCCCAACTTCTTATTTTTTGTTATTTTTATTGTGTGTAGCTTGTGTGACTAACAGGCTGGGGTGGAAGAGAAAAATTTATGCCTGTTACTAATGTGGTTTGCCACTATCCATGTTCTGTGTTCAAATAGCTGTTTTCAGAGAATGAAAAAAAATTGAGCAATGTTAGTTTTTTCTGTAGGGTATGAATGATATTAACTATATTTTAATGTATTAGGTTGTCTTACTTGCATGAGTGTCAGTTTCTCCAGGCATTCCATTTTGGTGATCTCCCGTATTCCTTAGGGAAATTGCAGCTGGCAATATAATTGCCTTGCATTTATGAATGGGTCTGAAATGAATGGGTCTGAAATGGGCCACTTTAAATATGGTAACCGTGTATTAATGTTGTTACTCCGCTGGGCTCAGCATGTACCAAAATACCCTTTCAAGTTAAGGGCTGGTGTTGCTCTGCTTGCATAGCAGAGAACTGGGGGCATAGAACAGTTTCTTGGATGAATTATAGTTATTTTACTCACTTCTTCTAACTGTTGCTATCCATGTCTTGAGATGGGGAAGGATGGACTTTCTAGTCTTTTCTACTCTTGCAGAATTGGAGAGGCAACAGGCAATATTTCCACTGTGAAGCAGGAATCCAGCAGTCTGCCAAGTAAGCTTTTTTTGTAGAGACTGGCCTCAGATTCCTTTGAAACTTTGGTAACATTTGCTTGCATTGAAGCACCTGATTCTGCCTCTCTCAGCTTTGGAGGTCCTCCCACTGCTGTTTAAGTTCTTGATCAAGCCTGGCTGGACTGCTTGGCTGGAGATTGACCAATCTGATGAAATAGGTCTTTTTTAATAACATTTTGCTGCTTTTTTCTTGCTGTTCTTTTGGCCATGGGTTGAATGTTCAATTCTAGTCTGTCCCCATGGGGAAGATTGACAGTTGCTGCTTGTATTTAATAGATCTCATAAAAATTTATTCTGCATTAGGACTCTGAAGAAATAACAAAAGATAACCTTGTCTTATCTTAAAAAAGTAAAAGAATTCACTTGAGTATTTATTCAAGCTGAGGGACAATGAGAGTAAACACATGATTATGTAAAATCTGAATTTTTTAATACACTAATTGGGAAGGAAAAAAACTTCTAAAGCATTTAAGTTAAAGGTTACCATAGCAAGATAAGTAGATGTAGAAAGAAATCAGTCTGCTAGATTAGATAATGATGGACTCTAGGTGTTCTGTCAGTCTTAGTGTCATAGCAGGTATTTTGGTAAAGTAATATTGCTCAACAACTCTTTGTTCAACAGGACATATACCCTGCAGTGAGAAAAAACATGTTGCTGGTAATAACCAGACCCCACTGAACAGGGGAAGTAGAGGTAGGAAACCTACCAAATCTATGCTGAAAGGACCTGGGGCATTCCCAGCAGGATGATGTTTTATTTAGGTCAGTAGATGATGTAAAAAGAGTTGTTTCAGTATTGACAAGTACAGAATAGTACGGTGCAGGATGCCTAGGGCAAATACTTGGTCTCACAATGGGTAATTCTGTTGGAGAATTGCTGAATTTCCTGAAGCCAAGATTAGGAAGAGGAGCATGGCATTCCATTAGCCTGAAGAGTAGCGTGATGGAGAGAGGCAGTTCTGTACTGATTCTGGTAGCTCTTTCCAATCCATATCTCATGGCAGTTAGTTTTCCTCCTCCAAAAAATTAAAACCTAATTTAGCCTGACATGAGTCACTGAACAGTCCATTAAAAAAGTTGTGTTTTGTTAAGCATTTCTTTGTACAGAGTGCCAAATAAAGGGCCAGTTTCAGACAAATATGCTGTCTGAATGAGACTGGGATAACTCTGACTTTTATGGGCATTTTGGGGTACTCAGCACCACAGCTGAACAGACTCAATGATAATGACCTTTCTAGTCCATATTTGGACTTAAATACATGTGTCCAACATTGAAATAAAATTTTGGATAATGAGAATATTAGAAATGCCATTAAAGTCTTCTTTCTCATGAAGTCCTACTCAAAACTGTGCTTTCTCACACTTGCATTCCTAAGGTGCCCCAAATGTTTGTATAACTGCCTGGTGATTTAGATAAGGTACTGATATCATCGCAAAAAATTCCATCCAAAAAAGTGGATAGGCAGACTGTCCCTCAGAACTCAAACCAATTTGACCCTCTGATGAAACCACACTCAAAGTGTTAAACAATAAATGATAGCACCAATGCAGCTTAAAAACCAACCCAAATCCAGCAAATCCAGAACTACTAATTACTTTTCTACAGATTCTTGGCTTCTGCTTATGCACCACATTTCTTCCAAGAGAGAAACCTGGAACTTGGTGAAATCTGTTGTGCTGATGCCATTGTTTTCACAGGAATTAACTTTGTATGGTTGACACAAGTGTGTGGTAAATGCTGGCGGGTCTGTAACCTGGTTTGACAGATGGGACAATGTGCAACTTGGAATCCAGAGTCTGTAATATCATCTTGCAACCCTTGCTGAAACATCAAATGGTCTACCAGGAAACCAAACAACTAGGACAAAATACCATATTTTGTTACTGCTCCAAGCCCTTCTTTGCCATTTGTTTCCTATCTACCATCTAAATACAGCTTGCTGGTAAGAAGTTAAGGACAAAATGTCACTTAAAAGTAACTTTTAATGGTTTTTTGAAGAGAACTTGTTACCAAGGATTGGTTTTGGGGGCTGGGAGACCAGAACCACACCACTTGGTGGCTGTAAAACATGAAAAATATTTACTGAGTGAGGAGACAGGGACAACAGATGAGTGCTGATTTCTCTTTAGTCCAGTTCAGACTGACACCACAGACCCAGGGGAACAGGACACTCACCCTGACACCTTGATGTGTGAGTCCTGGCTGGCGGCTGTGGCCACTGTGTAGCAGTTCCACCTAGGGCCCTGCTCTCTACAGGGTGGCAGAAGTCAGTCTGCGGTGTTAGCCCAGGAGGAGTCATTGTTTTAACTAATGGTTTTCAAGATTATATGGCTGGTGTAAATTGTCAGCGGCCTTAATGACTGCAGGGCCCTCAAGCTGATCCCTCTGACTACTCCTGTGTGTAAGGGCACTTAGTGACTGTTCTGGGGTGTCTTTTCCCATCTGGATTCCCACCCCAACTATATTACAGAAATGTGATGCTAGCAGCAGTTACCAACAGTGATGTTTATTCCTCTTTTTGTTTTTCCAGCTCATAAAGGCTTAACCTCTTAACTTGGAGCCAGGCAGATATGGTCAAAATCTCATTTGCTTGAGCAGTGCTTTTGGCCAGCCCTTTAGCCTGTGACAAACCTGTACCACTACAAGGTGTATATTTAAATAATTATAGCATTGTATTATTAGCAGCATACATTAAAACCAGAAGTAAATATTTATTTAGGCAAATGTTTAGCCCTAAACTTGGTCCCTTGTTAATGGCACTGTTCATCTGGTCGAGACAAAAATGCCTGCCAATCTTAATTTACTAGTTTTAAATTATACCCTCCATATCCCCGTGTGTCGTAGAAAATACCACAAAGAGGAGTCATGTTGGTGGGCAGATAGCTGGTGAATAGGAATCTTGATATAAACAGAGTTTGGGTTTGGATATTTTCTCACTGTCATTAGGATCTCAATCAGTCTGTACTACAAGCTACTGCTTTTCCTCGAGAAATATACATCAAAAAGTAAACAAAATACTCTTCTGTATTAAAGTGTTAGTCAGCTTATAGCTCTGAAAAAGGCTGCCACAAAGAGTCATACTGGTTGAATTTAATAGCTCATGCATTGTAAACGCTGAAATTGGATATGTCAGTGAAAGCTGCTCTTTGGCACTTTTAGCTTGCGTGACCTGCATTTTCTCAGCAGATCACGATAGGTCCTGCTGATCTTCCCCTGACATCACTTGAACAAATACTTTGTAATGGATGCTTTTTTTTCTTCCTTATTTTTCTTACTATTCCTCCCCCCGCCATGTATTAGATATTGACATGCTTTCCTTGGAAACTGGAGCACGCATTTCATCTCCTGCTATTTCCTTCTTCAGCAAATTTATAGTGCCACAGGAAGGGAAGGTTATCTTGTGCTGCTCAGTGGTGTAATATTCAAAAGGGTGATATGCTCGAAGCTGCCATATTGTGTATTGGCAAAAAAAGAAAAAAAAGGAAAAAAGGTAAAAAGAATCTTATGTTTTTGAGAGAATTCTGCTCTCAAGGCACTCTGTATCCCGTAGCTGTTCAGTTCAGCTTCTTCCATGCAGCTGGAAGGGTTCTCTAGTGAGGATGGCACGAAAAGTGTGTGTGGGGGATGCTGTCTGTGTCAAAGTATGGCCTTTTGAAGTGTATGCTGACGTTTTAAATTTGCATTCAAATCAGTCAGTCATACTTAAAAAGATGCACTCATGAAACGGTTTGGCCTGAGAGAGATTTTTTATAACATACCGTGTGGTAAGAACAGACAGGTGTTAGAAAAATGACACCACAGCTAATTTATGGGGTCAAAAAAAGAAGAAAACTGTGTGAGGAATCTTTTTGCTGTAGGTTTACTCAGCAATGTTGAGCATATTAAAAGCTGTTGTAGGCTTCAGGTATTATCAGCAGGCCTTTAATGCCAGCAATCCTGCTATGATATGCAGAGTAGAAGTAAAAAAGCCAGAAAAGAGGCACAGTTTTTCTCCTGTGCACTCAGCTATGAACATCATAAGTTTGTTTTACTATTATTTCAGAGCATATATTGTAGTCCATCTAACTAGTTATTAGAGTCAGTGAAATGATATTTGGAAGAGCTCTCTGAGAGCAGCCAGCAATTTGAGGTCAAAACCCAAGAAGAATGACAGCTGATGAGTTCATGTCTGATCTGGATCAGGATTTCTGAAGCAGGAGCTCTCCAGAAGGATCACAGCTTTGATTTTTGGGTGCAGCTTTCTAGGAAACCATCTGTAGTAGTTGGGAAGGGAACTCCTGTGCTTATGCTTGTTCTTAACCAGTGTACATTATACTGTGAAGTGTTCCTCATTAACAGGGGTCTTCTTTAACTTCGGTTTTTAGGATACATAATTGTACTGCCTGAAACATCGTTCTTCCCAGTCAGATCAGTATCCTGTCTCTAAAAGGGAGGGCTAAATTTTGACACTGGCTAGCTAACTGCAGATTATGCTACCTATATGTACTCGTGGTTTGTAGACTGAGCTCAGTCTCAAGTGTCAGAATTTTATTCCAGCAATGTCACTTTTGATATGAAAGAAGATATGAGATGTTGAGCTCTGAGCTGGTAGCACAGCAGAGTTTTCAATAAGCATTGGCATGGATTGGCAGTGAATTTATGATAGTCTTTGACAGCAGTAGGGGATTTATATCACACTTCTAATAGTGAAATGTATATTATATATGAAATATTTTACTCAGCAACATTCCTCTTGAACATTGGGTCCTTCAGTTTAGGTTTTTCCTAGGCTATGTTTGGACACATAGGACTTGGAAAGATGACATGATTTGGTACTATACATATTGCTGCTATGACAGTGGAGATGTCACACAGCTGTGTTCTCGACAGCCAGAACTTTGCTACTGGTTAAATATTCAAAGATGTTGCAACAGTTCATAAAGCCATAAAGATAATTATGATGAAGAATGTTCATAACTAACACGCAAAAAGAGATCCAGTAACTTGGACTGTTTAAGTAAATTGTTAGGGAAGGAAAATGCCACACTGGATACTTCTTTAACCTTCTCACATTTTTAGTGCAAGTATGGTCCTACAAAGCTGCTTGATTTGGAAACAAATTTACAGAAGTAATTGGCATATATGTGCATATAAATAGGAATAAATGTATTTAAATGGCTATCTTCCAACCTATATTTAGCAGTGGATCAAGTGCAGAATGCTCTTCCCATATCCTTTATTTCCTTTGAAACTGTACTTTGCATGACAAGTTCCTCTCTGTAGATTGTTCTGTTAACTTTCTTCCATCTGTATCTCCCTTTAGCCCCAGGCTGTTAAAAATGAGACAGTTTTTGAATGAATAATGCTTATATGATGACTTTTTTATATGATTAAAAAAAGTGTGGGATGATATTTTTGTACCCTTTTTTTTTCTGACTTCACTAATGATGATATATAGACTGTAAGATTTTCTAAGGAAGAAAGAAGGAATAATACTGTTCCTGTTTGATCTTGTTCCTTGGTAGGAATCAGGTCCTGTTTTTCCTTTGTTCATTTGGGCTCAAGCTTTTTCTAAAGATGATAACTGATACCTGCCTTAATACTGATTCAATTGGAGGAAAATATGATCTGTACTTCTGCTAAATTAAAATTATCCTATAACTTGAGCATGTGGAAAGAAATATAGCAAATGTTATTAACATAAAAATCTTAAAATTTAAGAGCTTAATATCCCTTAAGTCAGTATCACGTTTCAATTAACAGCAGTGGTATTTTGCTGCTGAACTCAAATCTACTATCAATACTGTATTTCAGTAATATAGGCTGTATAGATCTCTGTTGACAGGGTTTGTGACTGTCAATACAAAGAAATGAACTTTTTTTTCAAAACTACCTGTAGCTCATATTACATTTGGCCCTTCACTTATCTAAGCAACTAAGGATGTGAAAGTTAGTTGTTTAATGGAACAGACTTTCAGGGGTTTTAATTATTCAGAGGATAATAAAGGCAAGAGTCAGAAAATGTAATGTTAAACAATGGATCAACTTCATATCCCTGGCACCCTATGGAGCTATTTTGAAGTTAATGAATCTCTTTGTTTCACCCATATCTGCCTAAAAGAAAAGTAAACAAAACCCATGAACTTCCCTCAAAGAAATGCTTTCATTGACTCTAATGGAGCTATTGGCATTAGTAAATCTGACTGTGATTTAAATTAGCAGTCTGTCCTCTTAATGTGTGTGCTGTTCAATTAAATGTTGAGAAAGGGATAGGCATATAGGCAGTCAAAGCTCTAGGTTACTGAATGGGATATTTTAAAGTAGTTGGAAGCTTTAGGGAGTTTAAACTTTAAAAAAACTTTAAAAAAACTTAGGGAGTTTAAACTTTAAAAAAACCCCAGCCAATCAAAAAACAGCCAACAACCCCCAAACCACAATTTTGATCTGTTCCAGTTGGAGAATATCTGGGATGTTCTGTGACAGGGAAATTAATCCTACCTGTTTGCTTAATGGAAGTCCTTATTTACCTTTGCTATTCAAGGGAGTATGGAATAGAATTTAAGGTGTTGGTCAAGGTTTAATAAAATAAATACTAAATGGGGAAAGTAAGCAAAGGCTTCAAAACCTTTTAGCTGTTGTGATGGAGTTTTATTATCTATTTCCCACTTGTTTGAAGTGCTGGGTTTGGATTAAGAGAGTCCTCCAGCACTTTGGTGCCGTGTTGGTTGACGAAACACTCGGAAAGATGGAGCTTGGTGTGATTTTCACCTTCCCTTCAGCAAAGTAAACCAGGTAATTTCATTAGTCCACCAATGACACATCTCAGTGATTGGTCTGAAATTGCTTGTGGTAGCAGCTGAAGTGTGTGCATGCATGTGCAACTGTTCATCATGGGAGACCCTGCTGGCAATGTGCCCATGGGTGGCATTTGCTGCTGGCTGCTGACCCCTGGCTCTATGAGGTGGCAGTGGGGATCTGTGGGTGCTCTGTCACTGGCACTTTGTTTTTTTTCAGGAGAGCAGCACAAAGTTTCTGTCTGAATTAGAATTTATCTAGTGTATTGAGAGAAACTTGAACTTAATTTAGGGACTGAGAGGCAATGGTAGAGTCATTAAATTTTTAATGAGCAAAAATGATCAGGCACATCACTTTGTTCATCACATCTGCATCTAGTCTTTCTTTTATACCTGTGTCTTTCCCATTCTCTGATTAAGATTTGTAGGCATACAAAGACCTTTAGAATTATGGCTCTGATGTGAACTTATTTTCTTATAGTTGTGCTGGGTAATTGGTAAGGTCAGAGAACACTGAGTTATGGCGACCTCGGCCTTTTGAGAAAACTATTTGCAGTGATCTTTAAAAACAAACAGTTTTCTCTGTGTGAACTGAGTAGGTCTTGGTTCAGTTGCTGGTAAAGAAATTAAAACATTGCATATCAGATAACATAGTTGGGATTTTTCCACATAGTTCACGGTCTCTGTGTTAATCTCAGACATGTAAGAGAGTAATAAGAGGGATTAGTTTTATTCATTTATTCATCCTCTAAAGACATTTCATTCACAGTAGATACAGGTATGCTGACATGAAAAGGCTTTGGTGATATGTCAGCAGAGTTCAGATGCGATTTGCTATACATATTGGACTTCTTACACTAGAAAACTCTCAGAGCAAAGTCTGCAGCTATGTATTTCTCCTGAGAGCTATGGAATATATTTGATGATTTTTTTAGAGGAACTGGGGTTTTTAACTCTTTCTCTGATGTATTGTGGTGAAACAATTCAGAGCAAATCCTGGGGAGGAGGTTAATTATTGCAAACCAAAGTAACAAGTGATAGTAGTTACAGAGGGATCAAAGGATAGCAATAACAAAAAATAACATTGATGCATCAAGAATAAGGTGAGTTGTTCTTGCCGCTCTTACTGACTTCAGATACAACCTCATAGAAGAAAGTTGCTCATACACTGTGTTTAAAAACCCCCCAAGTTTTGATTTTATGCTGTTATGCTATTTGTTTTATGTTGAGTAGAGTCTTGTGCACTTGTACCTGAACAGTTGGCTTAGACATAGCACAGAAGTGTAATAAATGCCCTTTATCTGTAGTAGCTTTGTATTTTAAAACCAGCTAAGGAATGTCTATCCTTGTACAAGTGTGTATATAGTCATATTTGTCTCCTGTTATCTCACAATTCATGACGTTGGACCTTTTTACAGTAAGTCAGGCAAGCTATTAACATGCACTTGAGTTTATAAATATCCTGGTAATTGTGTTTCTGACTTCATCCTTCTGTGAAATACAATAGGCTGAGACTTTCTCGTTTAAAAACTTAACACCATGTAGGATTATTTGGAAATGAAAGTCACAATTGAAACGGTGTTCTCAATGTCTTTTAATCTGTACTGAATAGTCTGGAGTTTTTTGTAACTCCCAACTTTCATCTAGCACTTAAATTCTGAGCCCATTCTGGGCTTCTCAACACATTTCCCACTGGTCCTCCACTGCACCTGCTGTGCTGCCATTAGCCATTAATGTTCAGACGAAGCCAACAGCTTGTTAGGATGTGTCTGAGACATTCAGTAGTGCAGATGGCATGTTCTGTCTGCTTCTACCTGTAACATCTGGCAGCAGTCAGATGTGAGAAAGCCCAAATGAGAAGGAGGAAGATAATGTTTTTAAGTTGAATTGAATAAATAATTTTTTCACACAAATTATTGCAGTTTGCTTGAGGTCATAAAGAAAAAAAACCCATTTGAATGGAGGGCAGAATTAGTTTGCTTGGTTGAATTAACGGAATGAATTTATATATTGTCGACTTCCAATTCAATTTTTGAGAAATTCTGTAAGTTGGTTTAGAGCTTAACAGATCGATGCTGTAGTACCTAGGGAATTTTCTCCTTAACTATCCCTGAGAATCTATCAAACTACACACTAGGCAGATGGCTGTGAACCAGCTTTTCTACGCTGTTAGTAGATTTGCTGTTGGTCTTGATGCAATTTTAAAATGGTTTCTGATTGTATTTGGGATTATTCAGATCAGATTCAAATGTCATTGTTTCCTTCTGAATGACCTTGGTGTTGTTATGAAGAGCCTGACAAGATGATGACTGACTTTGCCGTCTCATCACACAGACAAGAATATTCAAACTTCTTTCTTTCTGAATCAAATGCTTTTTTCCCTCATACTTTATCTTTTAAAAATCCTTAGTGTGGTAAGATGTAATGTAGTGTCCTTCACAAACCTTGTACTACGTAAAAACTACAGCTTGGTAAATAGGAAGCACATGTATGCAAAAGCAGAATCTGTGCCACAGAGAACTAATAACCTGCAATTCTCAATCATCTCAGTTTCGACTGGAGACAATTTTGCATTCTTGATTCTTGTCGGTTAATTGTTACTATTAGCAATGCAAATGGATGAACACCCAAGGGGGAAAAAACCCCAAACCAAACAACAAATCAAAACAAATGACCCAAAAAAACCTGAGGTAGAAGAAGGAAGGTGAGGGAGTTGGGCTTCCAAGGTTGGCTGAGTGATTTGGCTGTCATTCCCCTCTACCCTCCCATTTTCCTTCAGTACTTAAACAGTTTTGTTCTTGATCCATGAACACTTTTGCTCTTGCTCTTCCTGGTTTCAAGCTGGAAGCACTGGGAGAGGGCAATGAGCTCTGAGCATAGCATTGGATGGGATGGAACATCCCTCTGGCCAACTCGACTCACCTGTCCTATCTGTGTCCTCACTCAGCTTCTTTCTTACTCCCAGCCTACTTGTTGGGGAAAGGAAGGGAAGAGACTGTAAAATAGAGAAAGCCTTGGTGCTTCATAAAATGCCCTTTTTTCCCCCCAGCTTTGTTGCGTCCACTTCATCGCTCAGAAACAGACACAGCAATGTTTTGTCATCGATGCAGTTTTAGCCAAAAACTCAAAACACAGCACTATACAGGCTTTTGTGAAGAAAGTTAATTCTGTTCCAGCCAGATCCAGTATAGATAGGAAACTCTGCCTAAGTTAATTATAGATAAACAAATCTTGTGTAGATTTAACAAGGCACTTTTTCCTCCTATGTAGACAAAGCATGCTAGAAAGTGCTGAATTGTGGAGGGGAGGTGAATAAGATTACAGTGCAGTGGACACAATAAAGCTGTAAGACCCTACTCCATCGCCCCCCACCTCCCAGTTTTATTAAGCACAAGGGAATTTACTAGATTTGAAAGATGGATCATGTCAGTAAATCTTAAGATTTGTTGGCCTCCCAGAGAAGGAGGAACAGAATAATATGGCTTTTCATCTACAACAATTTTTGACAGTGCTAATGAGTGTAGAACAAGAAGTGAGGAGGACTCTGATTTCTGCTGTCAAAACCAGCTCCTGGGCAAAGATCTCATCCTGTCACTTGCAAAGTCTCTTGGCTTTCAGAATAAATAATACAGACATTTTAGATATAATTTTTTTTTGGAATCTGTACAGTAGAATCTTGACAACAGTAACATGAAGTGTAACACCATTAATCACCCTTAAGTTTTGAAGAAATATTAGTAGAGAGGCATATTTTGTGTTAGCATTTATATTATGAAGTTAGGACAAAAATTGCTTGAAACTCCAATGTCCACTTTTTTCATGTTTGCATTTAAGCTTCTAGGACTGTTTCTGAGAATGTAAAGTCATCAGGTAATTCTTCAGTCCCGTGGTATGAGAGTAGAGTTTTAATTATGCTTCAATAATAAAAATGCATCAGTGTTCTGTGTCTTTTGCATCCTTAAAATAGTTGCCTTCATTCTCATTTGAGCTGTGATTTTCTGCCTTTTACACATCCTGTTTTCTCCAGAGTAAGAACCAGACTGCTTTAGAAATGATGGCAGACTATCACCTAAAGCAAAACATGCAGATAATTTGTGTTTTGAACTGCTGACCTGTTTACAGGCCTCATTTTGTCTCTCATTGAAAAGCTCTAAAAACACCTGTTATAACCTTACAGCTGCTAAAAACGGAAAAGGAAAGTATGTAAAGCAGGGTACCAGACCTCCTCCTGTCAATATAGCTGAATAAATTCAGCTATTGTCAGTTAAGTAGGCACTAGTGCTATTACACTTACAAACCCAATGGTCCTAATCAAAGTCAAGTGTTTGCCATTTCTCTGAGTGGAGAAATTTGACAGCCTCAGTTAAAAGTGATGGAAACATTAAAACAACAAGCAGGTTCTTGGAAAGGAGAAAGGAAGAAAAAGAAACCCCAAAGAAATGGTCACAGTGGCAAATTTGGGGTGGGTTTTTTTTTTGTTTGCTTCTATATCATAAGCCATAAACTCTCTCAGACTTGCACAGGGCAGCAACCAAGAAGTGATCCCATCTCTGTAACAAATCCTTTCCTTGTCTTCAGCATTCTCATAGTGACCAGGATAGGGGTTAGGAGGAAAGGGCACCTGCCTGTGCCTTGGATTGACTCCTGTCATAAATGTGAGTTGTAGCAGAAGGAAGTCTCGTCATGAATGCTTTGCAGAGAACAACCTGTAACTGGTTTGTAAGAGCACAGGAGAGGGGTGAGGTAGAGCTGCCTGCTGGTGGTGGGAGAGCCACATGCGGGAGCAGACTCAGTGCTATCTCCCTGGGCAGTCACTGTCCGTGGAGGCTCATCAGGACAGCTCCGTGGTACAAACACTTCTTGAGTCTGTGTTACCGGCATGTGGTACTGCTGGGCTGTCACCTTCCAGACTGGAGTAGTCATGGCTAACTATTGGTATCCACTTTTGAACGACAAAATGCTTTATTATTTTGTAGGCTTGAAATGCGTTGCTTCAGGACGGCACCTACAGCCTCTTCAAAGATGCGTCTGCCTGTGTAAAATGGGCATACCTGCCACATCCAGAGGAGAGAACTAAAAATCCGCAGGCTGCTTACTGTTACCTTTTATATTAGATTTAAAAATGAAGATTTCCTCATATAGATCCTTTTTTTTTTTCCCTTCTCCCTGTGAACTGTAGTGATTTTTTAAAATGAGAAACAGAAATATAATTTGGTTGTGCAGAAAAATACAATATGTGCCAGATGATTGATCACTTTTGGCCTCGGAATCCTCAGGCAACTATTTTGCAGTACATTTCAGGAGTAGTTTTGAAGATATAAATAGATCACAATCTGTGGCAATTAGCAGATAAGAAGAAATAACAATCAGCTCTATGTACTGGATATGTAGTAAAGCTGGATTTTAAAACCAAAGGGAACACAAAATTTCCCCTTGCAGCTCGTGATTCAGTCCTTCTGTGTTGGAATGCAGCAAGAGAGAAGCTGATTTGTGGAATACAGTTCAATGACGTGTCGTGGTTTAACCCCAAACAGTAACTCAGTCCCATTGCTGCTGGCCCACTCTTCTCCAGTAGGAAAGAGTAAAAGTGAGAAAACTTGTGGGTTGAGATGAAAACAGTTTAAAAGGCAAAGCAAAAGCTGTGCATGAGAGCAAAGCAAAGCAAGGAATAAATTCACCACTTCCCAGGGGCAGGTAGGGGCTCAGCCAGCCCAGGAAAGCAGGGCTTCATCGCACGTAATGGTGACCTGACTTTATATGCTGAGTGTGATGCCATATGGATCATTATATGGAACGTTCCTCGGCTCAGTTGGGAACAGCTGTCCCAGCTGTGTCCCCTGCAAACTCCTTGAACACCTCCAGCTTACTCACTGGTGGGATAAGAAGCAAAAACAGCCTTGACTCTGTGTAAGTGCTGCTTAGCAATAACAGAAACACTGCTGCGTCATTAACGCTGTGTTCAGCACAAACCCAAAACATAGCCCCACACTAACTGCTGTGATGAAAATTAACTCTACCTCAGACAAAACCTGTACTTGATACAGTATAAGGCGTTGTCTTGCCCCTAGTTGTTTAGTTATGCCTCGCCTCTGAAGGGGAGATATAGCTTATTATGAAATTGTTGTCAATATGCTGCTTAAAAAGCCCGTACTGTTTCTAATAGAGTACTGATTATTGGTTTATGTTTGACCTTGTTTGGTTTACAGTGACACCTGCCAAAGTGAAGCTCTAGGGACATTTGTCTACATGCTCTTTAAAGGACTGCTCTTCCAGAAGAGTGGTCTCAATGAGAGAAGTTTGGGGGTTACATGCACCAGATTCGTGCAAGCTTTTCTTCAGGCCTAGAGTAGAAAGAATAACATCAACCTCCCGTTCCTGGAGATGAGCTTGATTGCTTTTTTTTTTAAGAGGCTCTTTCAGTTTCAGACCCAAAGAAGGGCTTCTGTGCATAAAGGCTCATTTTTTGAGCTACATTAGCTGATTCTGCTCAGTTTTCTCTACACCCTGCCTCACTTGGCCATTCATGACTCAGTGGGAACAGCACATTTCTATGCATGTCTGTCTCTTGCTTAAAAAGCTTGATTGTATTACAGCTTTCTAAAATTGTTTTAATCTAGAAAAGATATGTTTTCATCAAATGTTTATATGGTAAAACAGAAGTCAGGTTTATATAAATATATGGCTCATATGCATACATAGGAGGTAAGTGGTTTTGGCATGGAACTTTTCATAAATGGCTGTCCTGAAGGTAACTTTAGTAGCATGTGATAAGGTTGTCAGTTTCACCTGTTGTAATGTGCCCTTTGCTAAGTTTGCAAAAAGAAACATCGTAAGTGATGAACTGATGAATTCCAGACTCGGGTCTGTGCTTCTGCCCAGAGGATTTGTGAGTGGAAGGGTGGGGTGTGCACAAGTCCTCACACCCCTCTTGAGGCATCACGAGTTTCCGTGTGCAGTTAACAAAGGATGCACGTCACGCCTGGCACCAGGGAACTGTCATGCCATTTGCTATGTGAATATCACTGACTTTGTTTCACATAATTTTTAGTAAGAATCATATTTCCTAAACGAGATAGTAGTCTCAAGAGGCATAAGCCAGTACGTTATTTTATCCCAAATTCATCATTCTAATGTGATCATGCAGTAAGAAGAAGGTGCAGCAGAATTCAAGCATTGAACTTACTGGTTTGGTTTTTCTGCCTTCAGTAATGAAATTTATAATTAGCATGTTCAAGATGCTAAAGAGAATGTGAGCATGTTAACAACTCTCCAAATGTCAAAATGATTTTGCAGTTGTCATTGGTTGTTCACATTAGGGATGATGCTTTTTACTACTTGGTAAGTTTCTTACTGTCACAAAGTAGAGCAGAGAAATATTGAAAGACATCATTCAAATCTGCAAACCAGCAGGGGTTGATGCTAAAGGCCATAGCTGTGTATAACTGTTAAAAGCATCAATTAATGACAATTTGTGCAAATACTGCTTGCTCAGGTCAAGTTTATCTAAAAAAAAATATCGTGTATTAGAAGATGATAAAATAAGCTTTAAAAGAAACCTCTTCATAGTGTTATTAGTCTTCTGAAAGAGAACATAGAAAATCACATAAATAATTTCAGATAAGGAGTATATATCCTAATTATATTAATGGACTTCCTTTAGAGCAAGAAACTCAAACATTCAGGATGATCTCAAGGTAGTTCACTTGCTTGATCAAAATCTTATTAACCTCTAAAATGTGTCTTGATCCAGAGAAACATAATTAAGGAAAACAAAATCTAAATAGTTTGCTTCATAAAGGTAAACTGTGTTGCAAATATGTTGTAATATAATAGTTAAATTATTATCTGAAAAGATTATAGAGATCTATCACTTCAAAATGAAAGAAGAGGTCTGGTGTATTTTTAGGATACAATATTCTGTTCATTAGAGTATTCTTAGACATTAGTCATGAGCAAAAATATGTTGAATATAATTGCTACAGCATAAATGCTGATAAAAGATTAAGGTACTGTTGTGTAGCCAGAAGAATTACCGATCCATGCATTAACATTGTTATTTCTTTGCAAGTCTGGAAGATGAATATATGTAGTAGATAAGAGCAAAAGCTCAGTTGGGTAGAGCATGGTGCTGATAACACAAAGGTTGTGGGTTTGATCCCCGTACGGGCCAGTCACTTGAATTGACTTCATGATCCTTGTGGGTCCCTTCCAACTCAGAATATTCTGTGATTCTGTTTGCATACTGGCAATCACAGTCAGTTCCTTTAGAAGTTATTAATGTTTTCTTGAATTCTGATGTAACTATATCCTGCTGTAATTTTTAGCATGGTACTGTTCATAGTAGCCTAACAAAGTATATTTGTGTTAAATGAGTCCATTTAATCTACCTGCAAAAGACAGTTAACAGGTAACTTACCTTTAAAAAACCAAAAATGCTTAACTATGGAGTTACTACCCAAATGGTACCAAAAATCTTATTACCTTAAGAGAAAGTGCAGAAGAGCAAGGCAGACTAGTTGAGTCTTCTATCAGATGGCATCTAATTTAGTCCAGTTGAAGTTGGTGCATGATGGTTGTGCACTTTTTTCTGAGGACCATCAGCATGGTCAAAAAAAAGAATAGAGCATGTGCTGCTGATGTGTTGTTTTATATGTCTGATGTTGACACACAACACTCTGTTTCTCATTTTAAAAATTTCTCAATTATCTCTCAGTCATGGCTGGATCTTGGAAAAGCATCCTACAAATGAAGGAAATCAGGCTTTCTGCTGTCCTAGAACAAGATTATTCCCCCCTTTCTTTTTGGCTAAAGTATTTTCTAGTGAATACAAGGGCATGTTTCTACTACTATAAACCAGATAATTATGAATTCTGCTATACCAGTAGCTTCACTGACTGTAAAAATACCGACTAATGGTGACAGGAACAGTCTGTGAAGTGTGAAGTGGTAGCATATATACATATATATATATATATAAAATTCCTGCTGTTTTAGCTATAACTGTTAAGAGAGCCTTGTCCCTCAGCAAGCAAGGTGGTGACCTGCACTCCTGAGACAGCCAGAGAAACAAACCTTGTCTTCTGTATCTGCAGTGAAGCCACTTAAATAATCTTTAGTAAAATATTACCTTAAATCCAGTAAGGCATAAATTCATCAATTAAGTCCACAGTGAATAATGTCAAATATTCTGAATTTCTGTACAGATGCAGAATGTGTGTGGGTTGATCAGAGTAACATGTTTGACTCACTCATAGTATATGCCTTGGTTACTGAATATGGATAACTCCTTGGTAGCTCTCAGTCTGTTCTGTTAATTAATCATCTTGCTACTTGAAAATTGGTACCTTTTTTAAAATGAAAGCCTTTCATTTTAAAGTTACAGCTTGTTTACTGAAGTGTTGTCATGACAAAATGCATCTATTAAACTTCCAAATTCTCCTGCTCTTTTCAAGTGGACCTTATTTCTAAGGACAAAAGTAATTTTCTACTATTGAACTTTTAATCAATTCCATAAAATATAAATAATTATTACAGTGCCTATAGGTAGATCAAGTAAGGATTTTGTGTAAGAGTTTTTATCTACTTCAGTGGAGGCTGGAAGTAACCCTCAATTTTTCTACATTGATTTTTTTGTTTTTAAACTGGCTTCTTGAACCTTATTCAGAAGATGAATCAATGGGATGTCGGTGGCCTGACTTCATGTGTTGCAGTGGGTGATGTTGGAAGTTTGTAGCTGCCCCTTGATACACCCTAATACTTGGGCAATGTGAGATTGATCCAAGGATTAGCTCTTTGTTGTCCATTTGCTTGAAGCCAATTTCCATTTTCTTGTCAGAGGTTTGACTGGGCATGTTGCAGCCAGCACTATGAAGGCAGAAACTGCTGTACGTAGAACTAGATGAGCCCAGCAGTCTTTTCCTTAAAGGAAGCTGATATCAGCTCCTTTGGAAATAACCCAACCAAAACACCTCAAAGTCTTTTCCCTGACAATACGGAAAGAGAGACCCTGGATTTCATTTTTTGTTGGAAGATGATTCCTTCTCTTCAAAGCCTTGTAATGTTAATTCTCAGAGCTAAGCACTACTTTTGTTGAACCACGTCTTATTATCCATTTTTTCTGCTGAAATGCTGCATGTGGGATGTGCATGCATGTTATTTAATCCCTGATAGGCAGATACCTTATCCTTTGGTGAGCAATTAGATTTTCACCTGGAAATTACCTTTCATTCAAAATGGATTAGGTGAAAATACAAATGAAACTATTCACAGCATTCAAAATAGATAGTATGGGTACTAATGCTTTTAGACTTCACTGGAGAAATAAGGGAAGCATTTCTACACAGAAGTGAAATTGGAAAAATTACTCTCTGTACCTGCATTCCTCTGACCTCCTGAACTGCCTCCCTGACCAGAGTGCTCTGGGGCCCATCTCCTAGAGAAAAGTTCCTAATGGTAAATTCTAAACTGCTTCAGAAACTCACTTGAAGGCTTCCTTGGGTTCAATTTAAACTCCCTCTTCCTCCGAGGCTTACTGATTTTATGGAAGTGAGAGACGCTTCAAAGCCCTGACAAATGAAAGATTAGTGTGCTGCTTTGGAGATGCAAACACTGGCGTAGCAGCCCAGAGGCCACGATCAGCAGTCAGATCAGTGAAGTGCATCTTCTGGCCTGCCTACCCCCACTTAGCACTTTAGTCAATGCCTGTATCCATAAGCACATTGATGAACATGCAGGGATGTTCCAAGTAGATGATACTAGCAGAATGGGATTGTTACTAACTTTTGGATGAGACGAGATGTAGTTGTGGTTTGTAAACTTGAGGATGCCAGGTTTGGAAGGAGGAGACTCAGTCTCTAAGGGACAGCATAACTTTTCCCACAAAACAACAACGGGGAAGGCAATTTTGTCTAAGACCTCATTTAAAAATAAGTAGATGTTTGACACTGAGTAGCAACTTGGAAATGTTGTAGAATAAAGTCATGCAATGTACTCTTACCTTGCTTGTAATTTAATTAGTGAATTTTGATGAGGCTTTTTTTTTTTCCTAGTGGGTTAAGAATGTCTTCTAACATAAATAGAAAAATTGCTAATATCAACAAAGCTGTACTTTTCTATCATGTCAAAGATAAATTTCCAGTATTTCCTGGCAAGGACATGAAAGCAAGCAATCAAGCAATTATCTATATATGAACCACGTGTTTTGGAATGCAGGTGCTTTACTGGAAACACTTGAAAAAAAGATTATTTTCTGTTCTAACTGTTCCTATTTTAGCAGCTGCTAGTCAACTTGAAGTATGTCCTTGATCCTCTAGTCCTTAAACAATGCACTCTTCTAGCTAGAAGTACATGTTGGGAAAGAACAGCGATGAAGAAGAATTTGCAGGAAAAAGTAATTTGATATTAGCATGGAGGCGTGCTGGGGATTGACAAAGTAGCAATGCTTTTGCTTGACATTCTATTTTTACTGTATGTTTCCTTTAATGTAAAGAAGTCTGCAAATATGTAAACTGTTTGAAAATTATTTTAAGATGGAGATGTACATCATTTGAACTACTTACAAATAAACTTAATTTATTCTTCAGTATATTAACTTGGTTCTAATCACTGAATTCCACATGGTTGTGTTCAAAGGAAGATCATGCACCCCTGCTTCTTCCCTAAATTTTAATTTCTTCTTAGTGTGCTTCAAAACTTGAACTGCTTAGAACACCATACTTGACCTTTAAAAGTACAGTGTCAGGGGAATCATGGTAACTAGATGAAGCCATACAATTATTTTTCTAAAATGTTTGTATAAACATTAGAAGCCACATATGAGGAGTTTGTGAGAATGCTGTATCTTCGCAGGCATGGGATGCTGCTGAAAGCTGCATCTTCATGAATTATTAGTGCTACTGCTCAAGATGTTTGAATATCTTGCCTGTTTTTAGTGGAAGTTGATTCCACTTTTCTTGATGAAGCCTGAAAACATTTCTTCTGTTTTTTTCGGGCTTGGGAATGAACATCTACCCAATAACATATTAGTTCCAAGTACGTGTGGTCTGCTCTTATTTCCTCCTCCTAATATCCTCCACTGTGAGACCATAGTTTTCTTTAATGATGCTGCACTTCTCAAATAAGGATCAATGTTCATCATTTGCTGAACAATGTGTTCTGTAAAGAAAAATGCATGGCGTGTAGAGCGGGAGAACTATACCTACGGGACAATTTCAAACCCAGCTGTGCTGTATTTCATTTCACACGTAACAGCTACACCACAGCCCTCTGAGCTGCCAGTGAAAAATCACAGCTAACCAGCACGCTCCGTTAATATGTTGGAGCTGGCAGAAAAGTACCAGTGTAAGTTGCCATACTTACTGTGACAACACAGAGTAACCTCTGTAAAGAGCAAAGAACGGTTTTCTTTCTGTCAGTGCAGAAGTAAACCAAGAGAGAGAAATTAGTGTGCCTAATGCATTAATGCCATGGAAGCCATTTGCTAAGGGGTTTAGACTTTTCTACACACTTGCTAAATCTCAAATGTGTAACTGGAGGGGCCTAGGAAGATGACAGGAGCTAAAGAAAACATAGAAAACTTAAGAAAAAAAGAAGCTTAAAAATGAAAAGAAGAATAACACACTATAAACTATATGAATACCTTAGTTGTCAGCACAGTAATTCAGTTTGAATACAACAACAGTTTTGTGCGTCTCTTCAGATTAAATGTAAAATGTGTTCCAGGAAGGACTGTCTCCTCCTCCAGTCTTAACCTAATGACTGCTGCTTCTTTGAAGAGGCTACCACAGAAGATAAAATACATTGCTGGGCTGCAGTGATAATATTGATTTTGCTTTAAAGAATTTTAAGGTTGATAAATTGTACCCTGTGGAATAATTTAAACTGAGTAACAAAACAAAATTGTTTTAAATTGTCAGAATTGACCAGTAGTAAATTTATGTTTCTCCAGTGTTTGGAGAGCTTCTTCAAATTGCTGTCAAAGAAATAATTCTTCTTTGGGTTAATTCATCTTAAATTGTCTCAGATTAGCTCAAAAAAATAGAATCTCTGAGTCAGTGTAAAAAAAATTGTATCTTCTGGGCACAGAGCTTCCTAATGAAGGACTAAGGAACAGCCAGTACTTATGAGGTTATTGTCAATTCTTGAAGTAGAGAGAATCCTAATAAGGATGTGTAAGGTTCTTTCGGTCTCTCAGTAGGCAGTTGGGTATCTTACTTTGAATTTTTCTTTGCATGCATGGAAGAAGAGTGGACCCTCTTACCACAAATGTGTGTCACAAAGGTTGTGGAACAGTGACAAACACTTGTACTAGAGAGACCTTGGCCTTTGAACACAAATGTGAGTGTGAGGGATAAAATTGAGCCAAGAACAGTTTCTGTAACCTTTTGATAATTCACTGGCTAAGCACCCTCATTAAAGCATTTAGGAAATGTGTAGGGATTCAGTTTTAATTCTGAGCTGAAACAAGAATGGAAGATAGAAGAAAAAAAATCAAAGACATCTAAATGTAGTCACCTGAATATGTAATTTAAAAACTCAAGGGTAGTGAGCTTTATTCACCCATGATACACTGTCCAATGAAAAACGTGCTCATTAACTAGTTCCATTACCGAACACAAAGATCCTCTGGAGCAGGGTCAAAAATCTGCCCTCTGGTAATAATGAAGAGTGGGTAGGGATTCGGGAGAGCGATTTATACTTGACCATGTATGCCATGAGAGATGCTGTCACTTTTGTGTTCTCTTACAAAGGGGAAAAACAAACAAAACCCCACAACAATTCAAGCCTAGAAATGTTGTGCACTGAATCTAGGAAAGAGAGGAAATAGTTCATTCTGTGTTAGTAAAGTTGCAATAAGGAAATAAGTAATGTAGTTTCATTGTTTCTGTGAATTTCTGAGCATACCTTCACGCTAGCCATGCTCTTAAAATACTTTGTCTTCCTGAATTTGAATATTTTATAAAGTAGGACAGTTGAAGTAGGGAAAGCCAAGCTGTGAGTTACACTAGACATGATGTAAAGCCAGCTGCAGAAATATAGCAAAATGAAAAAATGTCGTGGTTTTGTGTGGTTCAAAAATAACTTCTTCTGTTCTCAGCCTACTCAGCTTTAATTTCATTGCTACACTATCTGTTGCAGAACATAAACTCTTGGGGTGTGACTTGTGTTATAAAAGATTTTCCTATCAGTAGGAACAGGCCACTGTGTTGAAGGGGAATCAAGGGGAGTCAGCTGTTGTCCTGCTGTTCCTCTGGAGGTCTTTCTTCCCACCCTCAGAGGGAATGGCAGCTCTCTGCAGAACACCTCCACAGAAGGTAACAATCACGGCCATACTTTTGAGATAGTGAGTCTTTAATTTTTTTTTTTTAATTAAATTCTTTAGAAAGAAAATGCTGGCTGCCTTCCCTCAGTAGGTTGCCTTTCACATTTATGGTGTCTTTCCTTATGACAAGCAGCAAGTGGCTTATCAAGCATATTCCCTGTTAAGTGTGAACTGTTTTTGGAGTAGGATTCTGATGGCTTCAGGAACAAACCTGACAAATACACTGACTTTTGGGCTTATGTGAAGTTTGCTTGAGCCTGCTTGCCCTTTCTGGTTGAATAGGTGGAGAGAGCACATAACCTCTCCTATGCTGAGGTTACGGTCTGTGACTCTGTACAAAATAATTATAAATTAAGTACAGAAAACAATTGGAGAACAGAAACAAAACCAAAAACTGTATAGTTTAAAAATTATTTGGACTAAAGGATAAGTTATCTTTGACTCATTGCACTACAAATTGTACGAAGAGCTTTTCCAAGACAGTTTTTAACATCAGTGAGCCAGACTGGAGAGGCAGTATGAAATCATCTAATGATGCATGACAAAGATTTTGTTTTGTAGCGTATGTAAGCAGTGTGTTGATAAATGTCGAAAGTTCAAGACTTACATGAATTACACAAAAAGAAGTTTTGGGTTTTGTCCAAACAAAATTTTGACACAATAGTTTTTCATAACTCTTTCACTGGGCTACTCACAGGCTGAATTCTGAAGTCCTTTACTCAGGCAAACCACCTTCTGTTCAGTAGAATGTGAGCCTGGTCTCTACAAAACCAAGGCTCCCCTCTCAAGCTCATTAGACTTACTCAAATCTGAATAATAGGCTCCATATTTGCCAATTAGCTGAAAATGTTCTGATTACTAAAGACATACCAATTTTTACGGATATAAGCATTTTTCTTCCATATGAGTGAAGGGAAAAAATGTGTTAGATGCTATAAGTGTTGAAAAAAATTTGGGTTTAAATATTTATAAATTAAATATAAGTATGTATAATTGAGAGCAAAATATGCTTATGATTAAGTTTGTGTTAATGAATCATCAGATAGCAAAATGTACTGGGTTGGGCGTAGCTGCATATGTGTGCATATATATATATTTATATATATATACACATACACTTTAGTGTGTATTTCTAGAACCATGCTGGTTTGCAGATCGGGTTCTTCACTAGATTGTTACAGTGATGATATTCAACTGATTTGGATTAAAGGAACCATAAACGTTTGAATTAGAGAATTTAGGTGACAAATTAGAAATATTTGTGTGTAGGGGTTATATTGTGATGTTAACCCTTAATACAGCAGGCTGAATACTGTCTTCTAAGTGTAGTTCCAGGCAAAAATGATTCAGAATTATTTCTGAATCATAAGTTTTCTTCTTCCCTTCTCTGTCTACTCTTAAAAGGCAAGATAAAACTGTAGCACTTGCAAAATGGGTCTTTGCAAGAACACTTTTTTCCCCTCTTTTTAAGTATCAGAACTGTTCCACTGAAAATACTTTCCATAGTCATACTTGGTTACACAATTTTTTTTCTAGCTAGTTAACTCATTGAAGTTAACTAGTTAGAGGTGTAGACGCATCTTACTCTCATTTATTACTCTGCAGATGTGCTGCCGAGCTGTACCACTACCTTTTGCTCTCCTGCACTGACCAGATGCCAAGAAAGACCAAAGCACTGCAAAGCTCTTGTCCCACCGGGCTGTTGGGGAACACTGGGACTTCCTGTTCTTTTTATGCACATAGGTGACTGTGTCTTGCTTGAGAATTCCCTCTGATTGCCACAACTAGTTCTTATCATCATCTCTCTGTGATTTGTACCTAGAATGAATCACTGAATATGCAAGGTGTTTTATCTTCTTTGCCTCAGTAGCACCAGTTAAATCAGTCATATTCTGTATAATACTTTTAGATCACTGATGTTTCTCTCGTACATGTGAAAATAACACTAAGTGGTCTTAGAAATGTGACTGTTCCCCCTTCCCTGTCAATTTGTCAGTGTCTGATAGAAAACACACCGTTGTTTCAGGTTAGGGGTTTTTTTAATAAAGTAAAGGGGAGGGAAGAAAGAAATGGAAATGCTTTTCACTAATTATGTTGACCTTCAAGCCATTCTGAGTGAAGGTTTTTGTGCTGTAATTTGTTCTCACCCCTGGGGTGTATAGGCCTCTATCTACATTTACTAAATTTAAGTAGATAGTATTCAAAATCATGAGAAATCAGACTTGTTAATCCTGTAGTTCTTTTCAAAAGAGCTCTGTGCTGTTCAGGGAAATTGCTGCTACTGCTGTGTCCTGTGCCTGGGGCTTTCCAGCCGCTGCTTCTAAATGGTCCTCTTCCTTCCAGGGGTGTTGAAAGTCTTTCTGCTATGAGCTCATCTCTCTGTGTCTGTTCAAAGGGCAAGGATGATGTGTTTTAGAAATTCATGGATTTCTTGAAGTGTTGAGTCCCTGAGCGTCTTTCAAATGAACACAGCACTGCATATGCTACCCTAAGCATGTATATTTATTTGACTTTTGTCATTTTGAGACTTTCTAAAATGCTTAGGACTTCCTATGCTTTATAAATAAAATGTGTGATTTTACATATGCAAGCTATGCCAGCTATGTCAGTGGTGTGCTTCTGGGAGGATAGTATGGTTTCTGCTTCTTCAATTCAAATTTCTCACAAGGGCAAAGGGATGGAGCAGGGAGAAAGGAAACAGTACTGGCATTATCAGCCCTTCAAAAAAGGCTAGATTTGCATCATGTTTAGAATTGTGCATGAAGCAAATGTGTATCAATTTGTAAGTACTTTATTTTTGTCTCTGATTCCACACTGTAGAAACTTGAGTATGTATAAGGATTGGGACAATCAATATCCTAATACAACTAGCATACAGGTTTTATCAGTAGAAAACTCAAATTAAAAACTGACCTTTTTCTATGTGGCTTTCATTCATTTACTCTTGAGGTTAATGCTTCTATTGTGATTTATTAATCAGAAGTGCATTTGTTTCTTACACATTTTGTTAATAAGTTCATGCTTCCTGCCCCTTATGGCCAAGGTTCATGTTTCAGGAGGATATAGTATAGCAAAAAGGTTTTAAAGCAAATGTTTAATGTCTTAGAGATTTTTGTAATAGAACACTGAAGCTCACTAGCTGAAAGTTGTGCAGAAGGGATCAAATTCCCATAGAGGATTACATAACCTGTTAGACCTGCTGCTGAGCAAGGGGCTGAGGTAGCCTGCCCCTTGCACCTTCCTTATACAGAATTGTACTTTTTCCTTCAGGCTAGGCAAGGCAAAAGGGTAGCAGTCCATCTAGTTTTAGAATTAAACATCTATATGACAGTGCTTAAGCCATTTTATTTCTCTGCTCATGCTATTTTGATATTAATTTTTTCGGGCTCGGGGCAGTAGCCACAAAGTGTCTGGAGTGCTGAGGCAACATGCTGCCCAGTCCTCTGACAGATGTGGCGCTTGAGTGCCCTTCCCTGCAGGTGCTCCAGCAAGGCCAGCTAGGTGCTGGGAGAGGTTCGTGTCCAGATTTTGAGAGAAAATGGGAGTGAAGGGGAAAATCAACCCTTCTGCCTGCCAGTCTCTAAAAATGAGAAGAGCTACAACTGGTTTTTTGGGGTGGGTAAATTTGTTATGGCCCATGATTAGCACAGTTGTGTAACCACCCTAACACATTCCTGTTAACCATAAAAAGTTTGCTCAAACGCTTGAACAAGTACATCTCAAAGTGCATTGCCAACTGGCTTCTCTTGAACAAAAATCTCTGAAATCTTTGGTTAACTTTGACTGCAGTTGCATAACTGATTCTGTGGATTTAGTTGCATGAACTATTTATCCCTAATCTCAGAAATGCATATTTTGATGAATAATTTCTAACAGAAGGCAAAAGACAGGAAGCAGGAGTGGTATACTTGCAATGTGGAGTGTTTAAAAAACCCAGGGAGACAAAAGAGCTGTCTTGCATTTATTTAACTCCACAGGTTTGCATTAGCGGGGACTTGGGAAAGTAGTTCAAGGAACGTGTTTGTGCAACGAAGACTGTTACCATAGCTGTTCTGGGGGGGAACTGAGCTATTGCTGACTTGTTAAGCGGCTTTTACTCTTCAAAAGACAAAGCTGTGTGGAGCCTTTGAGAGCAGAATCCTAATGAGGTTGCTACACTTGTGCCTTTTATTTTTTTCCTCCTGTCAATCCCAAACCTTTGTAACATGTTGTGACCTATTGAGAGATTCATTTAAAATGTGGAAGATGGATGGGTCAAAGGCAGGGTTCTGGGTGCTCTCCCCAGCTCCTTTGTGGACCTGTTGCACCAGAAGGTCAAGCAGAGACATTGCCTGGCCCTCAGCTCCTGTCTGTTTCCAGGATTCCATTTCAGAGAAGATGTCTAGATAGTACTGCACATGTGAGGGATGCTGCTGATGATTTGTGAGTACAGGAATTCTGATATTGTATGATGTTAGCAGTAAAACTTAATCTGCAAAATGCATCAAATTAGTCTAGAAAACATTGAATATGTACATTTATTGCTTGGAGAAATGAGAAATCTGTCATCTCTTTGGCAATGTCAGTTTATCATTCTGATCATAAAGTTGTTAAGATTTTCTGACTTGCAAACTGTAGTTACAGAATTTTATGATTCTCAAGGTAGTTGAGGTACTGTAAAGGCCCTAAGTTTTTGTTATGCTGATAGCATCAGGATCTGCAATGGCTGGGGAACTGGGAAGCATTCATGGCACAGAGAAAGGTAGGAAGATCTTACAGATCTTTTCTGTGGAAATTAAGAAAGAATTACTTAAATTCCTATGTGTACTTTGTTCTGAAAGACAAGAGAAAAATATCAGGCTCTCCTGGAATATGTATGGACTATGGCATGACTTGGTGGATACATCATCTTCCAGTGATACAGCTGGAAATCTCTATCTGCCCATCAGCAGCTATCACCATAACACACGCTGCAGTGGCCTGGGTGTGGACTGGATACTAGGCACTAGGTAACATCTGTTTTGGTTGGTTCAAGAATCAGGTAGCTAGTGGTATTTACACCCCTGCTATATTCCTGCAGGGAAATGCATTAAATCTTCCTATTGGTTCAAACATGGCAGTTTTTCAAAAGAGATTTAGGGATCCTCCAGTTTTCAAATATGAGCATAGAAAGTTTGGGATCAAGTAAAATGTAAAAGAGATATTATCCAGAAAGATGCTTAAGCAAATGCTAACACTGACTTTCAGTAAAGGTAACAATCTGATCGTGTTAGTGAAGGAATTTTGGCAATAGGTGTCAATAGGTCAATAGGTGTCAATAGGTGTCAATATCCTGGTTCTGGCCAGGACAGGATTAATTTTTTTGCAGTAGCTGGGAGGGGCCATGGCTGGGACCCAGAGGTTATTCTGTACCCTTTACATTATTGGCAGGGGAAAGGGACTATTTTCTAGAAGAAGGGGGTCCTTCTGGTCAAGAAAATGTGATGAAGGGAGTCAGTGGTATTGCCTATTATCAGGGGTTTTTTATGTGTAAATTGTTTCTGTTACCCTTTGTCATTAGTAGTGTTGCTGTAACAATTTTTCTTATCCCATTGCTATTTCCAGTAAATTGTTCTTATCTCAACCTGTGTTCTTTTCTTTTGTGCTTCCAGTTCTCTCCATCCTGTCACAGGACAGGGGGACAGTGGCATGGGGAGAATCTCAGTGGGGACACTGAATTGGGGAATACCATTCCTAAACCCCAACAGCCGTATTTGGTGCCCAATGTGGGGCTCAAAGGGTTTGAGATAATGACAGATCTGATGGGATGTACCAGATTGAATTTATGTCTGTTGGAGCTGTTTAGCCAGTAATGAGCAGGCTCCTGTGCTTGCCATGGGGCTTGTTTTCATGACTGTCTATTAGAGTCTAGTGCTTGTTGGTGGCTTTCACTCCTTGCTGTGGTGCTGTACTTCCCATCACCTCACCGTATTGTGCCTGGGGATGTTTTGGTAACAGCCATGGCGATGTTCCTGGGCTGGCAGGTGGCTACAGTTTTCTGTGTTGCTGTACTGGACAGGCTGGAACATTGGTCTGAACTTGAGTTGAAGGGATTGTGACTTGTGAATGAGTAGACAATGGAGGAGATCCACCTGAAGCCCATGGAGACTCCATGCCAGACCAGGTGGATGCCTGAAGGAGGATGTGACCCCATGAGATGCCTGTGATGGAGCAGGTTTGCTGACAGGACTTGTGACTTCATGGGGGACCCACACTGGAGCAGTTCATGAAGAACTGCAGCCTGTGGGAAGGACCCATGCTGGACAAGTTCAGGGAGGACTGTCTCCTGTGACTGGGACACCACACTGGAGCAGGGGAAGCAAAGATTCCCTTCCAGCCTGTGGTAAAGACCATGGTGAAGCAGCTGCCCCCCCGCAGCCCGTGGAGGATTATGATGTGGACTATACTAATGGTGGACAAGAGCAGGAACCCTTTGTTGCAGCCAGGCTGCAGAAAAAAGGAGTTCATTACTGCAGTGTTGAACCAGATTAACATGGCCCGAAAGGAGCAGGGGTGAAGACTGTAGTGGATGTACCTTTAAATTGTTGCAAGCCATGATCTCAGTTGTGTGTTACAGGAATTACTGTAACAGAAACCAGCCAAACCAGTGGAGGAGAAGCCTTACAAGAAGCAGTTGCAGTGCAGTAGTGACCTGACCTGAGCTGGCTTTGGTGCCCAGGAACTCCACGCAACACACCACCTTTCCTGTCCTGAGTGACCACAACAGATGCAGCCCAAATTTTTCTACATTAATTCAATAGGCATTTTGCAGGGGTGCTCCATAGATGAAGGGAATGATATTTGTGTATTATAGCAAAGAAGGGAAAGAGGGGTGGTGGGTAATGAAGTTGTATTGAATAGTGTGGGATCTGGGCATTATGTAAGTAATATGGGATAGGGCTGGAATGTGCTGGATTTGGCTGGCAGAGAGTTAATTTTCTTCCCAGTGGCTGGATGGGTCTGTGTTTTGGATCTGTGCTGCACACAGGGTTGATAACACAGAGATGTTTTTGTCATTGCTGAGCAGGGCTTACACAGAGTCAAGGGCTTTTTTGCTTTCCATACTGCCAGGCTGGTGAGGAAGTTGGGGGTGCCTGGGAAGTTGGGAGAAGACACAGCCTGGACAGGTGACCCCAACTGACGAAAAAGATATTCCAGACTAGAGGACATCATGCTCAGTATATAAAGTGGGGGGAAGAAGGAGGAAGGGGGGACATTTGGAGTGATGCTGTTTGTCTCCCCAAGTCACCACTACGCGTGATGGGGCCCTGCTCTCCTGGAGATGGATAAACACCTGCCTGCCATGGGAAGTGGTGAATTAATGCTTTGTTTTGCTTCGCTTGTGTGCGTGGCTTTTGCTTTCCCTATTAAACTGACTTTATCTCAACCCACAGGCTGTCTGGCTTTTACCCTTCCCATTCTCTCCCCGGGATCCAGCTGCTGGCGGAGCGAGCGAGTGGCTGTGTCAGGCTGGGGTGAAATCACAGCAGCTTATATGCATGGGGATGCGTCACTTCTCATTGAAGACTTATGTGAGAAAACTCATCAATAATTTCATTGTTCGATGGCTGCAATAACTAAGGAAATGCTGGTTTTGTTTTGAAAGTTAATCTAGTAAAACATCACAGTTGCAATCCAGCCAACCTACAGAAACTGTACAGAGGAAAACAGACTGAACTGCTATCTTAAGAGCATTATGTAGACAATATATTTTAGGTTTCTAGCTAGAGCCTCACATAACCCTACCTTTTATTAAAAAAAAAATCGATTTAAGAGGATTCCACTATATATCTGAAAAGTAGCCTGCATTGCGGAATTTAATAGGATTATGCTATTGATTCCATCTTTACAATGCTAGCTAGTATTTGGTACTTGTGAACTGCAGACTATTATGTGACTGAACACAAGGGAAGAGGGATTAGTTTGTAAAAGAATAAGCAGCTTTCCCTTAAACTGCCCTGAACCAAATATACACCTGTTTTGGTCTGTTTAGTAAATGCCAACTAACAAAACATGTGGCAGCACTCCCTAAAAGTGGATATCTTCTTACAGTCACTTACTCAGTCTCCAAGTAGAAGGTAATCAACCCCCTTGTGAAGTCCTATCTGTTGCTATAATGCAGCTGTTTACAGTTTCTTTAGAACATTCCACCTGTATGTCTTTAATCAAAGAAAAGCTTCTAAAAAGTAGTCTGGAAACCCATGTCGTGTATTGATACTAATGTATCTCCCAGCAATAGAAAGTGCTTTTGGCTATTTTTGACCTTAATAGAATAAACGCCCAATTGAAATATTGTTTCCATAAAAGTGTATTCTCTGGAATGTAACTCTTCTTAACTGAGAAAATAGTTTTATGCACTAAGTCACTTCCTGACATAGCGGCATTATTTGTTTATTATCATTATATCAGTGACCATGGCCAATCCTTCATGTTTGCAAAGCCTGTTGACCTCTGACGTCTAATACCCTTCATGATGACAAGTATTTCTATAGAATGTAATGTGTAAAACTTTGAGAAAATAAATTATGTTCCTAAAAGAACTTTATATGAGATAGTCATCTTCTCTTTCTTCAGGTCCTCTTCCCTCTTCTCTGTACTGAAATCTTTTTCTCTGTCTTTAGTACTGAAGTATTTTTCTCTGTCTTTAGTAATGAGTCTGCCAAGCTATTGTTTTCCTTTAGTTTTAGATGGCTCTGCTTCGAGAAGGTGGATGGCCAGCTGCAAAAACACCAGTACAGCAGAGCTACATAGAACATGCTAAGGATGAACACCAGCAAAATGCTGAGATCCCAGAAAACAAATTATCCATCTCTCAGATAAACTTTGAATTTGCAGTCTTCCCTGACTCAACTGCCTATGCTGAACTGTATCAGAGAAATGGTTATAATGCCGTCTTTACCTTTGAGGTAGGTGGCAACAAGTTAGTTATCTGTGGAACAGTTCTCCTCTCTTTCCTTTTCTGTTTTGGTTAATAAATGAGGATGTGGAGACAAAGAAACCTTCAATAACTTACACATTAGTCCATCAACTCTGCATTTCTGAAGGCTACAGATGATGGTGGGTTTCAAATCTTCGAGAAATGAAGAAGCAAAGAGAAAGCTGAGTAAGGACATCAGGAGTATGGTAGAACACATGAAGAACAAACACCTGTCCAGTAGCTTTGCCCGAATGCTTTCGCCCCTCGCAGCTGGGGTGTGCTGCTGTCAGTAGTGAACCACTGTTGCATGGAACACAGCTTGCTGACAAGCCACGTACCTTCAACCTCCCTCAGTCTGAATCTAAACCAGCTTAACACCAGCAGAGATTTTTAGACCTCGGGGATTAGGGTTGTGATCTTTCATTTAGTTCAGCTTTTCAGTTGATGTCAAACAATATGGGTTTCTCTCTTTTTCTCTTTGGCTCTATCATGTCCTCATTCAGAACAAAGTGTGATAATAGGAGGTAAAAGGAAAAACAAGCCAATGACCTTTGTAGTTAGTTAGGATTAAAGCTATGTGTGATGTGAATGTCTCTGTAAATCTTGCTGTAGGAATGATTTCTGGTTTTTAAATGGAAATTAATGTTATTGAGAAGTGTCTATCTTTTGTGCTACTTTATTGAATTAGTATTTTAAGTACTTTGAAAATCTGAGACTTTATTGAGTATCCTTCTCTGTGGCCGGCCTGTCAGTCCCACATATTGAATATAAGTGTTAAAAGAAGGCCAGGAAACTCTCGCTCTTGCACAGCAGCAGGAACAGCACTTCTATTGCTTCACGGGTCTGTTTTTTTTTAAGAAGTCTGTTTGCCAAATGATACATGTGCAATTAATGCTGATGACTGCTGCTAAACCTAATGTGAATTGTAAGAATAAAGCCTCCCATTTCTGTTGAGCAAGAGGGAGGTAGTGCCAGGTAATGGCATTCAGTCAATGTTCTCTGTCTCATCAGTCATGGGAGAGGGTAGAGGGGACAGTGTATCACTGCTAGCTATAAAATATATCTGGAAACAATATGCCTGAGTGCATGGGCTCGGGGAGGACACTGAGAAAACATCATGAAGTGTATCCTGTCCTTTATATGTTTCTGGCAATGAAAGTTGGATTTATTAGCAGTTTGTTGCTGCAGTAAAAAGCATTCACAAGATTTACAGCTGAAACAATAGCTGCAGATGTTCAGTTCTCTTGTATTTATTGAAGGTTTTGTTGAGCTCATGGCATCTTTTGAGTAATTGCCATCTGAGGCATGTTTTGTAACAAGGACTGTGTCAGAGTTCTGTGTCACTGTATTTCATAAAGTTCTACTAGGTCTTTAGGAGAAGGGAGTTCAAAAACATTAACAAAAACAATGTGTGGGCAAGTGGTAAAAGTGATAACTAACTGGCTGCCAGTCAGGATTTATACATTTAGAGATCGTCTACTCAAGTACTGATGGGTTTTGCATTTTACTTTAATACAGAATAACCATTATCTTATTGCTGGAATGAGTTTCCAGAGTGAGCGTTGAAACAGCCCAGAACATTCTCAACCATTTAAAAAGAAGATGGATAAGTATATTGTAGTCTGCAGTATATTCCTTTCCTTTACAGTAGAGTGAAAAGGTAATAATATGTGTAAATCATGGTAATAGAATAACACTGTGTTTAGCTCACAGGAATTCTTGCAGTATTTAAGACACACACTTGCAAAACTCAGCATCTTAGCATTTGGATGAACTTCGTAGAAGTGTATTAGAGAATTAAAGGTAACTTTGCTTGAGTGTATCTAATGTGATCTATTCATTAGGGTTTTTTTCTCCTTTCTTATGGTTTTTGAAACATAATTTAACACAGAATCCGAAGATTAAGCTAAGTCCGTGCTTTGTACAAGTTGTTTCCATGAATACCCTGTGTGAGGCCACAAAGTCTGACAGAAGACCAGTTTTACTGTTATTGCACGTCTCATTGATTTGTATTTAGCAGGGAATAAAATGTAGAAAAATGATGTAATTTTGAAACCAAATACTCATAAATCACATATTATAAGGAATATACTTTCTGTATAGCTAATTTCAGAACTCTTACTACTTCATGTGCACTGGACTTCTCTCTTTTTGTAAAAAAAAGTCAAATTCAAATTGTTTTGTTTTGATTTGTTTTTTTTGACTATACCCATTTTGAAGTGCAGACCTTCTGACTTTTGTGATTTTTTTCATGAAATGAACATGACTCTTAGTGATTTGTATCTTATTAACTCATTTGAATTTTGTGCTTAGATCCAAGCCCCTTTCCTTCAGTATCTCTAATGGTGTTTGCCTTTGCATTTTCTTGATCTGAAAAGGTGCCTACTAAGGGGCTGTCACTCTAATATTTCAAAGCATAAAATATATTGTTGACTAATTCCCTAATGTTTGAGACTGTTCATTTTTTCTGTCATTGTCATGGAAGAAATTAAGCCCAAAACTTAGGGGAGGAGGCTGAAAGACTTGTTTGTAATCCTGTATATTCTCAGAAGTTTGCTTATCCTTGTCTGTTACTGGAGGATTAGACAGGATTTTTAATGGATATTTCTGTTAGCAGCAGTTGGGTCCCCAGCTGAGCCACAGCACTGCTCTGTGAGGTGTGGCCAGTTCCGTCACTTCCAGGGACTCTGAGGGGCCCTCAGGACAGTGCTCAGCTCCTCACGGAGAGCAGGAGGCAGAAGACTCGGGGCTGAAGTTGAGCCTGGGAAGAAGGCAGGAAGGTGGTTTTACTTTTTGGGGTTTTTTGCTAACGGGTGAGGGAGCTCCCTGCTCTTCCCTACACCCTGGAGATTTTTTCCATCTTACATTCTCCCCCTGTCCTGCTGAGAATGGCAGTGAGGGTGGCTGACTGACAGCTAGGGCTAACCCACCACAGATCCATCTATAACCCTATTTCCAAAAAAACCAGCACCAAACAAGCAACAAACCTCCGTAACTCCAAATAAACAAAAAACTGCTACTGAAAATGTAAAAAATGTCACAAGAATGATGGCAATCACTTCCATTTCCTTTTCAGAAGGAAATGAAAATGGTGCTGTTTAGAAATGTCAAATAAAATGCCTCCAGCATTTTAAATAAGACTTGAAAATATTACATTAAAATTAGCATTTTTCACCAGTTTATTTTTTAAAAAAGAAAAACACCAAGACCCAAAAATAATTACTATAAATAAAATATTAAAGAGGAGTCATTTTTATTGCATTGCCTGCATTAGCAATATAATAATTTCTTTTGAAGAATGCCATTACCTCTAATAAATATTTAGTCCCTGTGCTTACACAAATCCAAACTGACTTTATCTCAAATCAGTTGGACAGCCAAAGGCAGTAAACTGTTGATGCACATGATGAATGGTATGTAATTATTTAGGCATCTTAGTATAAATCCATTTCCAAATAAAGAAAAGAACACTCACTTACGGAGATGCTACAAGTCATCATTTTGGGGCTTGGCGCAGGAATCACTAACTTCCATCTTGGGCACCAGATGGAATGTAGATGTCCGAATGCAGGAGTTTGGTGTCCTTGCAGCTGCTGTTAGGACAGAGAGAGGACACGAGTAATGCTGTGAGAGCAGATTTCTAGTCCCCTCTCTTTCCCTTCTTTGCACAGACCTCCTCGCTCTGTTTCTGGTGTTGGGTCCCGGGAAAGCTGTAACAATGAGTGATAGGTGCCTGGGAGGCAGCATCCTTGCAGGAGCAGGATCTCTACCACGGCATGACTGCCGATGGGCACCTGTCTGACGCTGGTATCTGTGCAGGCTTTGCCAGTTAGGTGTCCCTGTATATAAACTGTGTGAAGGCCTCTGTAAACATGGTGCAGATGAGTTACATGGAAGACCAATTTAGGAAAGCAGCCAGGTAACCACAGTGTGGAGGGCGGCGAGCCCTTGGCACAGGAGCCCTTTGCACTCCCTTGGAGGAAAGAGGCCTGAGGGCCAAAAGAATCTCCCCAGAGATAAGCGAATTTCCTCATGGTCAGAGTAACAAAGGAACAAAACTGGGGAAGAGGGAAGAGGAAAAGAGGTGATGGAGGTGGTCACTAGTGTCCGGATAACTAAGTGAAACAAAACGAAAGTTAAATTCCTTTTTCCTCGCATGCAAGAACACCCCATGCACAGCTAATTTTAAAGAAAAACGTCTCCCAAAAGGGGGTACTATACTTGTATCTTCTCTTGCTAGGAATGTTTTTTTTTCTTGACAGGCTTTACATAAGGCACTACCACAGCCCTGCTGATGCTGGTGTATCCTGCTCTTTGGTTAAAATAAATGAAAGTCTTTCCCCTGAGATTAAAAATCTTGGGAGCCATTTTTCTGGCTAAAGATTGATTTAAGTTCTCAACTTAAAGGGAAAAGGCAGAACAGAAAAGAGTTTTCTATGCAAAGTGATGAGAGGGTAAGAAAGGACTCTTTCCACCTATGGAAAAGTGCAGACTGACAGTGGTGGCAGAGCACAAGCAGGCAGACGTCTCTCTGTTTAGGAAACAGGAATGTTGTCCCATGTGTGCAGGACCAGTTTTAATCTAGTGGTTCAGTTTTAACTTGAGCCTCTATCTGGCTTTGCTGTTTTTCTGTTTAAAGAGTCAGCTGAATAGTTCCATTAGTGTGTTGCTTTTGAAAATGGGAGGAAAAAAATGGTCTATAACTATCGTAACATTCTAAAATTACTTACCTTGAGAATTTCTTCCAGTCCTTTATTCACAATCGAAGCATTTTCAAGACAGCTTCAAGTCACTGTAGCCACATGAGCTAGATCTGGTAATGCTTTGTTGGTCTGCAGAAGATTATCTTCAGAGTAGCTTTTGTGTGTTGTTTCACTCTGCCATTTATGAGTGAATATTCATGGATCATTTCCTTTCAAATATTTACTGGATTGTCTGTTTTCACATTTTAAGTCTTCATTTGAAATAAGCAAGATAATTTCGAGAAAACATTTTTATTAGAGCCAGAAGCTATAAGTATTTCACTATTTAATAAAATAGTGCTGCAAGATGTAAATGATTAAATGGAACATGTTTTAGATACTTTAAATTGCATAACTTAAAATTACATATGCTTTCACACTCCCAGATGGAACAAAACTTTGATATATTGAAATTCATATTTTTTGTTTCTCAGTGACTAAAATGATTTCTTTTTTCTCCCCTCTTTTTTCTCCAGTGTGGCACCGTAAGAAATGGTCCTCCTTTGCTGAAAATACGAGGATTAAGCCTTTAGGAAAAGAGAGGTAGGTAACTTGGTTTGCAGTTTTATCTTCAGTTTATGGACCATTTATTTAAAGAATGATGCAATCTCTTTAATTATCTTGAAGGATCATAAAGAAATCATAAGTAACAAAGCTGAAAATAGGAGGTATCAGGGTCAGGTAATATGATTTAGGAGTATTGTGAATACAAGTCAAGTCTCATTGTACTTCCCCTTACTGAAAAGGTCGAGTGATTTTTGTTTAAAATTCTGAATGCTTTCTATCTGAATAATGAAAACAGGAAATGAAAGGTATAAAAAAATTCTGGTTAATGCAAAACACTTAAAACTTATGTTTTCCTTCAGTGTTGTAAAAAGGTTTGTGTTGCAAGAACAATATTATTTTCAGAGTTTATTGCATCTGTATTCAATTTCTGCTGCTTTCCTTTCTGAAACACAAAGCTCAAGCTGCATTACTGTGCTGTGAGAATTTCACCAAAATTGAATGCAGCTATATATTTGCATCTCGGCAGTCTGGGAAGGAGGGTCACACATTTACAATAAGTACAAAGCACTTTGATGTTCTCTTTTGTCCCTGAGAAGAGGGCAGACTGCATGAATGGTTTTGATAGCTTTTTCATGACGAGCTTATGTGAAACTAAACTGCAGACCCTGCTTTGAAGCAAAGTCAACAACGAGGGAACATAGATTTCCAGTTAAAAACGAGAAGATGAAATAAGTAAAAACAGAAATAAGGGTAAAAAAGAAAAAAAAAATAGATTAAGCAAAGCAGATAAATACAGAAGTAAGATTAATTAGTTAATTATTAAATACATAAGTAAGATCCTGGGCATTGCTTATGGCTTTCTTATGTGCTTGGCAATTTTTTTGCAATGCTACTGAATACACTGTTTCTGTGCTGGGGTCGCTTTAGTTTTTCGTTTTAAACCTGGTGGACCATTTGCTTTCAAAGTCTCAAGCCCAGCCCTAATATTATGTTCCCAGCTGGAGGTTCTATAACAACCTGAGACTATTTCCTCTTGGAGTAGAAGTACATATGTTGTGGTAATGTTTTGAAAACACATCTCTACCACAAATGTTCAGATGTTACTTGCTGCCCTTACTGTCCTCTTGTTTGCAAGATGACAAACATAAATTAAATGATACGGATTCTTTGACATCACATGTGATTTCTCAAGTGGTATTTTGACATTAACTTGTACAATTACTAGTGGAAATCAATGAAGAAATTACTTTACCACCAGGAACTGTGAAATAGATAATTTTATCCACTAGCTGGGAAAAAGATAGGAAAAAATACATTTTGTTTTTAAAAGAAAAACAGCCTTTTGCTTAAGTCATCTAGTTAATACCTATTAAATACTGTACAAGTATGAGGTTTAAAAATATTGTGACTATAGAAGAAAATGGTGTACATTCCTTGCTTAAAATGAAACCTTCATTGATATTGGCAGTTGAATAGTTGAACAGCAAAAAATAAACTTTTCTGTCCTAGTCTGCTACCTTGGAGTCCGGGGAATAAAAAAAATTTAAAAAAAAAAAAAAAAAGAAGATAGATTTAGTATTATAAAGAACAGCTGCTAAATACCTGCATTTCATCTCTGTGCTTTGAGGGATGGGAAGACTGAATCACACACAGAAGTATAAGGTAGACTTAGGGATATTACAAAGAGAATCATAAGACAGATGGCAGCACTTCCCTGCACCTGCCTTAGACAGATGAGCAGCCTTTCTCTGGAATTTTTTGTATTTCTTTAGAGTAAGGTGTCTGGAAGTTCAGTTACGTTTGGCTTGGGCTTTTAAATGCTAGTGGTTATAAGACACAGACATTTTGGTAGTTCCAGTGAGGTCATCAGAACTGTGTCCTTGCATCAACTGAGATGATTTAAATATTTAAACATCAGAAACTCTTTTTAATCACTTTCGTAGGTTTTTATTTGCCCAACACATTGTAGTAATTACATAAATTTTGTATACTGGCATAGGTTTTTATTGACTTGGAAGAATTATTAATTCATATTTCATAACCTTAACTCTGTCAAGATGAATGGTCCCTGGCAGAAGGAGGAAAAGCATAGAACAGATCAGAAAATCTTTGCTGTAGCAGTAGTATAGGTACAAATGAATAAACAGAATCGATAGGCAAATATAGGACTGAAGACACGAGTCAGAACCATGCAAATGAACAGATGCCCTGCAATCGATATAAGAAGAGATGGGTACTTAATTAAACAAACAAACAAACAAAGTCGATTCAGGTAAATATAACATTGAAAAATTTATTTTATGGTATCACAGCAGCAGGTGCTGTTATGTGGCAGTAACTTAACTCTCTTTTGAAAGTATTTTGCAAAAGCCAGATTGTGACAGCACTGTTTCAGTTGTCAAGTATCCTGCTCCAAAAGTGGTCCCATTAGCTTCACTTGAACTCATGCTATTTTTCTGGTGATTTCAAAGGGAATAGTTGCTGCTGTACAAATTTGAGAACTCCATTTGAGTATTACACATGCCAGCTAGAAGGGACAAGACTGACAGCTTGCATGTCCTCATGTATTTTTACTTTACACATGGTTGTTTTTGCCCTACAGAGTGGGGAGGGTAATCTTGAACCTCAAATAATATGCAGGTAACTTATTTCCAGTTTTGGAAAAATAAAACCAGCCAGACTCTCTTCTTAACTGTAATTCCTGTCACTTCATATTATTTAGGTGAAAATTTTAAAATGTAGCTTTTTTGTCCCCTGACTAGAAGCTTCAGCCCTTTGCTTGTAAGAATAGAATATATCTGAATGAAAATGAAGGACTTGATCCACCACACTACTGATGTTGGATGTACTTCTATGAAATCAGCATCAAGACCACAGGAAGCTGTACAAACTCAGTTGCAGCCAGCCTTACTTCTGTGGGGTTTTTGTGTCAAGAAACCCAATGATGAAGAATTTTGTCCTTGATTTTGAAAGGAGGAGAACACAAGCTTAGTGAAGTAATTTCCTTTCCTGATCAGGTATATGTAATTTCCTTTTGAGCTCTGCAGCAGCATTAGAAGGGACCAGTGGTGAAACTGGATTTCAGCTGATGTGTGGTAGATCATAAGCCTCTATAAAACTGTGAGCTGGTGAAGCATACTGGTAATCTGCTGGGACTGGTTAACACAGGAGGAGTAGAGAAGTGAGGCGAAAGAAGCAGCTGACAGAATGTGTGGCAGTAGCAAACAGGTAAAGCTAGTGTTTGCTGCACTCCTTGCTCCAGAGGATTTTGGAAACACAGTAAAGCAAGGTTTTGCCTTCTTCACTGAGAAACCCTTGGAACAGTCTCAAACTGCAGTACCAATAGTAAGAGTTTGAGAATAAAACAAGAAAATGAACTGTAGCAAATCTAAGGTTAGCGTGGTATTACCTTAGAGTCCTTGGGAAACTAAGAAATTAAGTGACTGAGCGAATGGTTGTGTAGCATGACCTTGCACTAAATCAGCCCTGATTTCAAGGCAATAAAAGGTGGTGACTGCAAACACTGCTTTTATTTGACTTTGTGAAGAACGCTCATGTGATGCTACTAAAAGTCATGCAGAACTACACTATTCATAAATGCATAGTAATGAATGCACTTAAGGACAAGTTAAAACAGCTGCACTGCCATATATGCAATGCTGAGCTCTAATTTAGTTCCCAGCTCTTAGGAAAGAAAGCTTGGAATTATATTCAAAAACCAGATAAGGCCCAGAGTGGGAAAGAACAGAAGCGTGGAAGAGGGGAAGTTCTTAAAAGAAAGATGAAACTGACTCTTCAAATGACAAAAAACTGGTGAGGTGAAATATGATGGAGATTTAAGAAATCATGAGAGTATAGAAGAGGTGAATGGGGAGTGATTGCTCACTGTTTCTGACAATGCTGGTTCTAAAAGGTGCCCAATGCCATTATTCAAGAGGCAGTTCTAAAGTGGAAAAATAATATCCCTCTTCCCCCTTGGAGAGAGGCTAGTCATTTAAACTTATGCTTTCTAGAGGTAGGGAGTCCAAGAGAATAAGAAAAAATTTGGAAAATCCAGTGTCCATTAGCAACTATAAAACATCTTCCCTAAAAGTGATTGTCAGATGCTTGTATGGTGTTAGAGGGAGGGGCCCTTCTCCTGGCACATACTGCCTGTCACACTTAGGCTCTTTTCCTGAGCACTTGTGAGTAACCTGTTGTTGGAAGTCGGGTAACAGGGTAAGTCAACCTTGGTTCTGATGATGTAGAAGGGTTTCTCCATTCATATATTGTAAATCTATTTTAAAATTTAGTTGACCTGAAGAAAAAGGTGTAACAATTTTCTTACTTAATCAGGGCAACTTTCAGAGTTACAGCTGATGGGAAGCAGCCATTCAAGTCCACTTTGGAGAAAAGTAAGGCCTGGCCTTCAGCAGTAGGCAGGGATCTAGTAGTTTTGGCTCTCTGCTGATATTTTGCTCTGTAAGTGCCTGAATTACTTTGGTAACTGCGTATGCTGTGAAACCCTGTGACAAAATGGAGCAAAAGCTGAAATTAAAGCTCTGCAAATTGCCTGGCAAAGGTAGGAACCTTGTTTACTGAGATTGAATGCTTAGATCTGGCAGCTCTGAGCGTCTCTGATCCAGATGAAATTGATTCACATTGAGCCTGAACTATGCTGGTTATGACAGAGCAAGTCACTGGGATCAGTGTGTAAGTGCATCAGCTTTTGGAAGGTACTCCAGTGTTAGGTATAAGCACCAGCTGATCAAAAGTTTCCAGACCCATGGGAGTGCTCTGTCATCTAAATGGTGGATCAGTGCCCAGTGTCATTTGTGGCTTTGTCCCTGTATTCCAAATAACTACTTCTCTAATTCTCTCACTTTAAAACTGTCTCAACATATATTGAAAGAAAAATCTCTCAGTGTTGGTTTTTTTTCCTTGTCCTTAATGAGGATTCAGAATAATCAAATTGATTGCATCCAACCCTTAAATTTAGTAAAAGTTTAAGTTCTGGTAAAGCTGATAGCTGGGAAAGATTTTTAAAAATTACCTCTTTGCCACTTCTGTCTTCAGTAGAATGGCTTGTCAGTGAGCTTCAAAATAAGAAATTCTCTTAAACATCCAGTGTTCTCTGCTTGTCAGAAACCTGTTTGCATCTGTGACTATATGTCTACTATCATTCCACCCAGCTATATTTGAGAAATGATTTTTCCTGTAGTCTTCCATGCAGCTCTTCCCAATCATCTGTAACAATCCTATGAGTTCATCTGATGACTCTGTTATTGGGGATGGGATTACACTATTAGTAGGCTTGGGATAGCCAAATGTAACTATTAGAAGTAAAAGATGTTCTCAGTGTTAAACCAGCAGAAAACTACATGTAGTGACATCAGGTATATCAAGACTACTGTTGTAACCTGGATTTACACTGGCATAAAAGAAAGTTTCAATTTTTGGTTCTAAAATTTGTTAAGGAACTGTAAACACAGGAATTCTAAACCATTTTATTACATTTTTGTAGACCATTCTCTCTGTGTATACAATTTGCATGTGTTTAGCTACTACTTATCGATTTTTTAAAACATGTTTATATTAGTAACCTCGACTTAAGTAAATTAAAGTTTTTCCCTTTACTTTCACAAAAATTATGTAATCTTCTTCTGAATTCTGTGGTTTGCTGTCACAATGTTTACAAAATCTATTTTTCTGAACTTATGTGCTAACTCAGGCTTTTGCATAGAGGCCTACAGAATAAAACATAAGTACAGGTTTACGCTAACATACAATTAGTTTGTAGGCTAAATGTTGAGGTAATACTTCAAAAGGAAAAAGTAGAATCAAAGCAAATACCATAATGATGGAAAAACTAAACAAACGGAGTGTAATACATTTTCTTCTGTTTTGCCTAATGGTACTAAAGACATGTAATCTTTCATATATTGATTCTACTGTTCTCTGCCTTCAACAAGGATGTTACTTTGTAATATTCTTTAATTTCTTTAATTTACTTTCTGATAATCATATTAAGATGCCTATGTTGCCTTATTCTCTGAACTAGATAACTAAAGAATATTTTTTAATTGATGGAAGGTATACTGGAAAAAAGTTATTTAAGTCATTATTATCTACTGTTGAAAAGCAGGTAAAATACTTGAAATACATGCCTTTTCTAACTAAGATCTGCTTTTGTATAATGATATTTTTGAAACACATTTCAAATGTGTTTTAAAACACATTTCAAACACGAAGCAATTTTTTTTCCTTGATGCTTATTTTGTATTTTTCAAATGTAAATTTTTTTATAAATGGTCACTAAATAGTACATTCATAAAAAGACATTTTATTAATATTAGAAATGTCTACATTAAAATAATGTAAAGGTCATCCTCAGGATAGCCAGCCTCATTAATTCAATAATAATATATGACATAACCTCTCATTCATCAGAAGAATGGATTTAGATATTTGTTTTTATTCACCAATTATTCTGTTTAGTATTCTTTTTTATTCAGTTTAGGTGGAGTAACTAAGACCATCTGAAGCAAGCTATATTAGTATATAGTAAGCAGTACTACTGTTTAAGCTTGTTTAGGTTTGTTTTCGGGTTTTTTTGTTTGTCTGGGTTTTGTCTGTTTTTAATATTTTTTGCTTGCAGCAGCACCCAACAGACCAGCAAGTATAAAGCTGATGTAAAATTGTTTTACTTTGTCCTCCCACAACTTCTTCCTTAGGAAAGAACTGTGGAGCTCTACAGGTTAAGCTAGAGAGCAGAAGTCATAGAAAGCAAGTTTTGATTTCTTAGGAGGGTGTGAGTTACTAGCACTGCAGTAGTATATAAACCTTTACTTCCTCATAAGGAATGGTTTTTTCTGCCTGAAGAATTTTTAGAAGCCAGGAGTTGATCAGAGAAGTAACTGGTGGCCGTCGCAGTTCAGTGTCACTGTCAGGGTGTTTTTGGAGCTTCCTGCTGTGCTGCATGAAAGTTGTGTTCACCTCTGAAGGTAGGAACTTGTTAACACTTGGCCCTGCTGAATGCTCCCTCACACAGCAGAAGGACAAGGTTTGTGCACCCCTTCACTGAGGCTGGTGAAAAATCAATTTCCCACTTTTCACACAATGGTCTATAGCTATGATATATAGCTGAAAACCTCAACACAATATCCAAAAGGGGATATTTGTGGCCCCTGATGTCATCCTGGTCAATAAGAGCAGATGCCAATGCGTGCAGTTGTCCCCATGTCCCTCTTCATTGCTAGCTTGTCCTTTATCTTGACTGGTAAGAGGTTCTTAGAGTCAGGAATACATCCAATATCCCTGATTTCCAGAGAGAGATCTGCCCAGAAGTATTTCACATGCACTCTATGAAGCATCTGCCAAATGGCACATCCCAATATTTCCTGCTTTCAGATTCAGCTGTTGTGTGTTGGCCCATCTCAGGAGGTACACAGTAGCTCTCAGGGAAGTGAAGAAACACAACCTAGTGTGTCCGTGGCAGAAGCGATGCCATGTCCTTCTGTGGTCCATATCCTGATGTGCCTAATCAGTGGAGAAATACTGGAAAATAATGTGGAATCTTGCTGCCTGTCCCTATGTTGCTTGTCATTTTCAAACACAGGCGTATTATCCGCACACATACTTATGCCCAGGAAGAAGACAAGGAGAAGGAAGATTACTATACCTGACCAGATTATATCCATGTTCAGGATTGTTCTGCTTTAAATAAAATACTTCTCACATTTGAGGTTGACCTTTGGTTTTAATCTAGAGTTGTTTGTTCTCATGTTAGTGTGAACTTGTGTTCTTTCAAGAACTTCTTACTTGTACATTGCTTTCTCTTCAGTCGAGAGTAAACATTTGTTCTCTTCTTTTAGTAATGACATAAGAAAAAAATAGTAATATTATATATTTATTAATTTATGCTAAATCCTGGATTTATTTTAGGCCTAAGCCTACAAAATGAATCATGCAGCAGATGTTGCTTTTTCATTACCTACTGTAGGAGTCAGGCTGAATGACTAAAAGAGGTGAAGAGGTAGAATTAACTACGGATTGTATCCATCTTTCTTCCTACCTTGCAAGCTATTTTTGTTTGTATGGTCATAGGCCAATAAATGTGTAATGGAATACTGCCCTAAGCTATAGTATTTAATAGAATATGATTGCGTTACAAGGTAAGAAGAAATTTAAAAAAATAAAAGATTTAATCACATGCTGTTGAAAGGTAGAGTTTGAAACAGTGGACATATTTGTATTCTGTTTTTTAAAACAAGCTGACTTGTATATACTATGAGGAATCTTCAAATTAATTGAAGTGAGTATTCACTGGAAATATATTAAAAAATGTCAGTATGTTCAGTAATTTATGAACTATAACTACCTCTAGATTCTAATCTATTCTGCTGAATGCTTTTATTGTATAAAAAACTGCTAAATACACTTTGTCAAATAAATACATACATTTTCTCTGATTTTTTCTCCTGTATATGTTGAACAATGTTCATAGTGCAGTTAACATAAAAAACATATTTGCAATCAAACAAAAGAAATTATGCAGGTTACAGAATTAGAACTGTTTAGGCAGTGGATTTAAACAAAACTCTTTAAGCATGTATTCATTCACCTTTTAAGATTGTATTTAGTCACTAGCTGAAACTTCCCTGCATTCTGTTCTTAAAGCCTATAATTTCCTGCTGATGAAGTTAGCAATTAAAACAAAATTGTAACGTGTTCGCAGAGAAAGACTGAAGAGTCCGTGAGAGGAGTATTTGGTCTCTAAGGATAAATTTCTTTCTCTTTTGAGCTGTCTACCAAGGAGATGGAGATAGTGAGGTGATTACATGTATAATTCAGCTCCTATAACGTAGGAGAACACTTGTATGTGTTGTCTCTCTATGCAGGGACCGTACCCTATACAAAGACACAGGATAAATGCAAAGGCAGTATCTTTCAGCAGTGCAGAAATGAGCATCTGCTACTTCATGCAGCAAATGAGATTTTTCACATAGTTTATGAAACAATATGCTACAAAACCAAGCCTTGCTCCTCCATAGTATTCACTTATTGAATGTAAAAGTGAACAAAACCAGAGGTTCAATCATCACTATCTCAAACATTTTGAATGCAAGCCGTATTTTGCTACTTAATCCTGTTTGTCTTTAAAGCTTCTTCACAGCTATGGGACTGGATACCTTGCTGATTCACATGAGAATCTTGTTTTACATTTTTATTTTAATACTCTGATTCTTGGGTACAGTCAGCTATTATCCCAGGATGTTCTGACTTGCATCGAGTCTGTCAAAGTCCCTATGAATATGTGAAACAAGTGGAGGTTCGCCTCTGTACTGAGAGAACTTGCTGAAAGGAGGAAGGAGATCCAAACCCTCTGTGTGTTGGTGCTATGTGTCAGTTAGCAAATATAAATAAGCCAGGAGAACAATTTATTCCTTGATAAAAAGGAAAGGTAAAAACATGAAAATAATACTTGCCTTGGACTTCAGGTCCATGTTCTCCTGTATGACAAACTAAATTGCACAAGAATGACAATTCTAAAATAAGAAAGGGAATGCTTTGTTATCTATGCTAAAACAAGGTTTAGTTTTTGGTATATTGCCATTTTTCAATCACATTTATAACTTTAATTATGGAATTTAATTTTACTAAATTTATTAAATTTTAGCAATGCATTTTTTTACTGGCTAAACTTTTCAGTTATTAATGACAGCATGGGTAAGGATTATTCAGTGTTGCTTGTTAATTTTAGAAGCTTTTTCATTCTGCTGATACATTTTATCATAAAGAGACTGTGCTTTATCTTGGAGCCACATCGTTTAGGAAGTGTTTTGGTGAGGTCATCCTTGCTTTCTTTAAAGGCTATTTATACAGCAGTTCTCTTCAAGCTTCTGTTTCTTTGCTCCTAGAACACACGACCTCTCTTCTCTGCATTATGTTCGTATTGATAGACTTTCCCCATCTGCTCTTCTTGCACAGCTTCCTTTTCCTTTTCTTGCTAGGCATATTTAGAAACTGCAAGCATTGGAGTCTCATCCCAGGCTGTGCTGGCTGGTGACATTCTTTCCTGTAAACCTTGAGCTGGCCCCATTTTGTATTATTTTGTTTTGTTTATTTTTCTCTGCCATCTTTGATTCCACCAAGACCCTCAGAGGTTGTACTCCTCGTTTCCTCATGCTAGCAGAGGCTTTTCCCACTGTTTCTGGTTCTTAAGTGTGAACATCTGCCTCATGACTGAAGCTGACAATAAAACTGTTTAGGTGGAGTCCCAATGATATCAAAAATAGGAAAGTCATAGACTTGACCAGATTGGTGAAATGTTTGTAATTCTATCTATTCTAAAAAATAACATGAAAAGAGTTTTCTTTCCGAGAGTTTGTTGGTGATTTGAAATTTTCTGTCTGTGTAGAGCTTCTAAAAGTTTCTTAGAACTTGTTTTTGAGTCTTAACATCAAAGAAGGAAGAAAAAGCCCCATGTTTTATAGTTATAATAGAGACCTATGATAAAATTAACTGTAATTTAGGAAAAATGTTGAGGACTTTTCAGTTGGGCACCTATAGAAAACGTTCTATTTTATATAGTATGGTTACATTTAGAGCAATCCAACAATAATCCTATGTAAGAATCACTCATTTGCTTGATTTGTGTGGGAATGCTGAGGATTTTGTGCTATGAGACTTCCTAAACCTGGTAGTTAAAATGTGCCAAAATGTTATTTCAAAACTGACTCAACGTACAAAGTAGCATTGTAATTTCTGGTTTGGTTTTTTCCTTAGAAACCTCTGAATATTCCACTCTTTTATGCTGGAAAATGTCTAGCTCTTCAGGATTTCTTTATCTGAAAGATGCAACTTTTCCAAAAGTTTCAATTACCAAATAAGTGGGTTTTTTAAAATTCTGTTGATTCTGAAATGAAGATTATTTTTTCTTGAATGCATTAATATTCTGGAGAAGATTTTCACTTGTGGCAACTGCTGAGATTGCACACTCTGAAATAGGGTTACAAAACTATTTTCTTATGAGCCAAATGCAATTCTATTCATTTGCAAAAATGAAAGCCATTAAATATTTACAAGCAGGGAGAAAATGGAGATTGAAGAACAGCAAGGCAAGTTTTTAAAGGATTTTGGTGGTTGATTCCAATTACAGCTTTCTAATAAAATCATAATTTGTGTTGTCAATACATGTAAATTAATCTGGATAATTACATTATGAAGATTTATATACACTTTTTATTTTGTTGTCAATTGTTTTGGCTCCCTGAAAATAAACTTTAAGTGTGTTTCTACAAAACAGAGACATGTTAAACCAAAACTGTCTTTTTTGGATCCATAAATTGTTTTCCTGACTGCTACCAGACGTACTAGAAAAACAGTCAATTTCATTCACAAACAGATCATTAGGAAGAGCTGGTTTGCCTTACTTCCAGATTTAAGGAATACCTTGTCTTATGTGCTACATGAGAATGACTTCTATTGTAAGAAACCCTTCTGTGGTGAATCTGGTGAGTGCAAAAACAAGTTACTTTTTGTTGAAATAATCAAAGATTGCGAAGTGCAGAAATAAACTAACTGCATTGCTGCAACAATGGATTGCTGCTGCTCAGACTGGTGTGTTTGGTTTTTTTCATCTAAACTAGCATAGTTTTCTTCTATCTAAAAGATTAGGAAAAATACCTCAGATTGACAGAATTGCCTGTATTTTACATGTTATTGAAGGAAGTTATTGTTCAAGTAATAGGCAACTTAGAGTACCCTGAATCAAAGGAGTTCCACAAAGATCTTTGAGAGAAAATGTAGAAAATCATGATTTGTGTGATTAAGGGAAATTTTTGTGAAATTCAGTAAGAAGATAAGCTTTCTTCCTTGAGGATGTTTCAGTATAAAAAGAAATCACAGGTTTTTTAGAAGCCCCTAAGTACACCCCTCCAACCTCAATATTTATGTGCAGGATATTTATTATATCCACTATTACTGGATCCTGTAAGTATGGTGAAACAAGGTAAATTTTGTGGAGAGAGATGAAAGAAGCAGGATACATCCATATTCTGTCACTTTTATTGGTTTTGAGTATCATGGGAATGAGGGCAATAGACCTTAGCGTTTTTGTTAATGAAATACATAAAATGGAGAGTTAAAAGGGTAATGCTTTAAAAACACCCCAAACAACCGAACAAAAAATGCGTGATTCTCTAGTTCCTTTCATTTTAAGAGCCGTAACTCCAAGTGGAAAAAGTAAACTCTTCAAAATGTTCAGGCTGGGGCTGACAGGGAGAAGAGGCTTTGGGTGAGCTCCTCAGGTGATTCAGCAGGCAGCAGGTGGATTAGTGGAAGCATAGTGCTCTCTGGCCCTGCACTTGGATGCTCTGGGAATCTCCTGTTTCTAACTCAAGAGGAATGGTTTGGTTTGATGAATGTAAAAATATGGGAGTATGGGTTTAAGTTTTAATTTATTAAAGTTTTCACAGCGTGTTTAAAATCTGTACAAGAATGTGATAATATTTACTAATATTTTTGTGTTAAATACTCCACCATTCATGTTTTTCCTTGGTGTTGAGCACATTGAAGTTATTTTCCTTTCATTGCTTCTTTCTTCACCTGAATAAATTAATTGGTATATATTTTTTCCATCTGAAGCTGGTTGTCTAGTCAATTTTGAAGATTCTTAGGGTCTTTGTGGCTTAGCAGACTGGTATATTACAGTAATGACAGTTCAGTCTGTACTTTGCTGGAAAAAGAAATTGTAAATAATTAATACTGAGTATATCTTCAGCTCCAGAAAAAGTGTAGCATTTTCCAGTACTAGCACTTGCATATAAAGGAATTCTTATTTGTATAGGATATAACAGAGGCTTGTTACTTTCACAGATGGTTACAATATTGCTGAAGTTTATCTGATAATTATTCATGAATAAATTTGTTAAGCGTATGTCAGGGAGGATAGGTTTTTTTTAGTATTTATGTATTTTTTCTCCATCGTTAAGGAGAACAGAGGGTATATGCCTCTGATACGGAGGCACTTTGCAGTGGAAAAATTCAATTTGTTTGGTATATACATTATGTGATTTATAACAAGTTTCATGACAAGTATAGCTACTGGCTTGACTGCTGTTTAAAAAAAATCAGTTCATTAATCAATATTCATTTTTCATACAAAAACATTATTATTTTTAGGCATCTAAAGGCCATGAATACCCAAGAGTCAACACATTATTACAACTGTTGAGTGTCACACTCATCCATTTGTTTCAGTTTAAAGGCTGACAAAAAATTTCTTCTGGAATAACTGGACCAGAATTCAATGTGCCTGTTTGCAACAACAAAACACTCTAATGATAAAGTGCAAGCCTATGTAATAGAAACGAATGAAGTGTAAAAAAAAATAATAGAATAACATGACAAGCTAAATGCTTTCTGCAATGCAGTATTCTTAAAAGTGAGTGCATCATAAAAAAAAGTTACTTTCATGTTTCCTAATTTCACATAGGAGGTATTTCTGATTTATCATTTACCTCTTTGAACAATATTTTGTTGTTTATCTGGTTTAGCAGATCTCTGGATCCAAAGTTCAGGATTTAGTAGCCATGGTAGCTGCCGTGGAATAAATCTTAACTCAAATATGCAGCAGTTCAGGACTAAATATTTTGCGTTCTCTCTTTTAATATATTTAATATATAATTTGCAGTGTATTTGCACAGTTTCAAAAGACAGGCTTAAAATCACTCTGAAATTGCAACTTGCCAGCTTATTTCAAGTGCTCCAGAAGTGCAACACGTATTTTCTGCACCATGGAATGTTCAGGGAAAGCTTCAGTCTGCAAAGGTGAGACCAAAAAACCACAGTAGGCTAAGGAATAATGAAGGAAATGCTGCGTAAGTAGGAAAATATCTACAACCCCAGTTTTACTTTACTAGTTTGAAGTCACTGTTCCCTCTTTACACCCAGTTAAATTGTGGTCAGCCTGCACAATTAGTCTACAATTAAGGAAATGAGGCAATCTTAATAAGTGAACAGACCACTTGCCTTGAAGCCCTTCCACCCTCGTTTGCGGAAGATGGCAGCCAGCAGTGGCACTGGGACTGCCTCTTGCAGTTGAAAATTTTGTACTTTCAGACATTTGCAGTTCCAGAGGAGGGCAGACTGAAGTACACGTGACAGTCATGGGCTAAGGTTTACCTGCTTTGGCAGCAGTGTGCATCTGCCTCTTACAGATAGACTTGAGACCTGCCAAAGCAGTAGATGTGCAATCTGGAAGGTGCAGGGGGCAACAAGGAGACTTCAGAAGTTCCCCATACTTCATGTTTAAGAGTCTCTGTGGATGAGGAATGCTTCAGATCAATTCTGATGAAAACTAAACTTGTTTGCCATCCAATTTTTTGCCAAGAGCAATTTTCTTATCCTTCTTCCCATCCCTTTGCCCTCTCTGAAATGGCAAACCATTGGTTATGTGGCACTGTGCCTGGGCCTGAGATAGTGGGGATTCCTTGCCTAATAGCCACAGGTGGTCATCCTGTAAGTCAGAGATTTGATTACCCATATCATTGGCTTAGCTTGCATAGCTGCAAATGCTATTAAAGGTAATAAAATTACCCAACCTTTACATCACCGTGCTGTGGGCAAAGGATATTGTTCTCAGCAATCAGCATTTATGTCCAACCATTTAACACTGGTGAAGCTGTGCTAATGGCTTTCTGTGACATTTTTGAAAGGACAGCCATTAGATCAAATGAGCAGATATGTACCTAGCAAAATGTAACATTCAAATATTTGGGAAGAAATGGAATTACCAACTTTGTTATCAAATTAAATTAGCAAACAAGGCTGTGTAGGTCTTAGGTGCAGAAACAGATCTCTGGCTCTTTCTTTTCCCAGTTTAATAATTCGCTGCTGTGGACTGAAATTAGAGCTGATAGTGTGACTGGATTTGTAGAATGATATAGTTTGTAAGGCTTCAAATTAGTAGAAGAGTGAAATGAAATTGCAAACAGATAGACAAAATAGGCAAGAAAGGCAATTCATTCCTTTAATCAGAAGCAGTATAAAGGAAGAAGAGTGCTTTGTGGATGGTATTATGGACCACTCATATTGCCCCTGGCATGTGTGATAATTCTGATGGGGTGCACATCAGCTCCAGGGAAAGGTACAACAACGATCCTATCATGTTATTGCCTTGAGCAACACATTCCCTGTACACAGATTTTGCTCACTCCCTTTGAATAAAAACTGCTTTCTACAATTATTTTTAATACTGAATGACATAAGGTCCAAGCCACTGCCTTTTAAGTGATACTTCTCTTTCTCCCTAAGTAAACATGGTAAACACAGCATGTTGAATGCTGGATGTTCATTCTGGTTATTCCATGTTCGCTGAAAAACCTAATATCCAGTGTATGCCTGTCAAATCCTAAATAATTCTTGTACGTTACAGAATAATGTTTTAGATCAATGAAGGTTTTCTCTTTTCTATCAGTGCAGATAACTGAAATATTTAAGAGTATAGAAGTGACATAAATAGTAGTCATTACAGAAAAATCTAATTTTACCTATATGAGGCAGCCAGGATTATGGTTTGATTTGGAGTCTCATCCTACTTTTATTCATTTGACTTTAACAGAAACCACCTTCTAGTCATTATTTAATCCTTAACACTAGTAGTACTGCTAAGGTCAGCATGTATTCCATAGAAACTGAAGTTAATGCTAGGAGTGAAAGTTCTCAGAAATTACTTTTCAAGTGTAAGTGAAATAAGTGAGGAAAATTATTACCACCATATCAATTTGTAACTTTTAAAACACTTAGAATATGTAAATATAAAGCCATAAAATATGGCTGTTAATACCATGACTTCTAAGTATGTATGATAATGTAATTGAAAGGTCAAAGAGAAGACCTCTTCTTGTAAATACTTAAATGAGAAATCTTTGCTCATGAATTATTCTTTTTAGGTGAGCAGGAATGGGCATTTCATTAAGTATTGCTCATGGGAATAAGCACTGCAGGATCAGACCTTCAGTACTTCGGTGTACTGAGCAGGAAGTCTATAATGTCACTCTGATAAATTTTTTTAATCAGTTTTTTGTGATGATCTGGTTCCCAAAGCAAATGGAATAGAAATCAGTCCAATTCCAAAAGGCAATGTAGATCTGCTTCAATTACTGGGTACCGTACCATTAGTCTTGGTTGTAGCACCAAGTTGAACACTGCACACTGTTGAAAAGCAGCTGATTCATGATCCATGGGAAACGATTCCACCCCACAGGCTGTTTTAATGTGGAATTATGCTAGTGATAAAATATAAATCTGGTGTCTTAGTTGCTGCTTAGTTTTATATCTATTTTTCTAACAACTCAAGTCTTCCTGTTGGGTATTTCATTCATTTCTAATGTTCTAATGTTGAAACCTTGGCATTTTAATTTGAGCCTTCTATACACCCAAATGACTGGAAGAGAGTTTTCTTCCACTGTTTTCCATCTGTGAATTGTTCAGCAACTTTGGTCATGTTTGAAGGCAACAATAGTAAGGAAAGTGTGAAGGGTTTGGGTTTTTTTTCCCCTCCTGAATCCTTGGGATTAAGAAAAAAGCAGAATTCTTTGTTCAGTATCCAGATAGTAGTTTTTTGTTTGCTAAATTCTAATGAAAGGTATCAAAATTCATATATTGCTCCAGCTGTATAATGCAAAAATAATTTGAAGATTTTTCAGGCTTTATCCTGAGGTAAGCTATGAAGCTGGTTTTTTCTTTCACTTGTATGGATACAATATTACAGAAACTCAGTCTAAATCTCCAGTTAAAAATGACTGTGAATGGTCAGATTTATATTTCAGATTTGTGGAGCAATTAACCCTGGGCTTCTTACGAAAAGCAAGTAATTAACCCTTCTCTCCTCAGTCTGGTCCCATAATCTTTATCTTGTCTGTGTTAAAAATATTTGAGGGCTAATTACACAGATCATCTTCAAATGTGTAAAGGCCTGGTTTCCAAGTTGTGAAACAGTGCATGTGGTATTTTACTATTTGGTTAACATTTGTGCATAAGTATTTTCAGTTTCAATGACTGTGCTGAAGTCAGATATATATTCAGAGGATAACCCTGCGTTTCACAACTATTATCGAGTTGTATTTAGACAGTGGAGTCACAACATCTGAAACTTTATGCTGTCTGCTGACTACTCACATGCAAACAAAAATCATCAGAGAGAACTGGAGTTTTCTGTATGCATGCACATGCTAAACATTTTCATATAGGTAATGTTTTACAGTTTGATTTTGCTTCTTTTTGGATTTTGGCAGCCACAGAGGAGTGTTTCCATTCATTGGTCTGTGATACAGCCCTGATAATGTGACTGATAGTGTGATCCTTGCCTGCAGCATACTGCACAGAGCAACACGAGATGTAGTTGTGGGCGTTTGAATTCTGTGTGCAGAGATTACTGAATGTAAACAGCTGGTAATTCAGATACAGGAATAAAGCACAACCTTTTCTGCTTCTCAACTGGTTTAGGCTGCTCCACATAGTACCAATTATTTCCCCCATCGTAATACAATTAAAAAAAACAGGAAAAGATTACAGGAAATGTATCACACTGGCTTGTAGTACATATATGCTACAATATGCTGCTTGCAATGTGCAGGTATATACACCATATATTTGGGCCTGGGGGAAGAATTATGCCATTGCTGGCTTTGCTGGTTTCCTCTGAGTTGCCATGCTGATGGGTCTCAATCCCTTGGGAAGGTACAAGGACATCATCACTCTAGATGCGAGAGCAAAAGGACTTAGAAGATATCTCAAAACCATGGAAAATTGAAATGTCTGTTTGGGATGACCTGTTTGGCATCACTTAACTTTGTCCATTTACGAACTGCAGAGCCTCAGTTCTTGCTCAGTGAGTTTATTTAAAAGAGGCTTGAGGCATTACTTTTCCCTGAAATGGGCACACAGGAGAAATGCAACAGCTTTCTCAGGAGGTTAGAAACGAAACTTTACTGGCAAACTTTAGAAGATCAGAAATTTGGAAGATTTAAAACAAAACATTAAATCAACATTAAGCATTTCATGGAGCATCAGCTTGGCAAACTCTACCCATCCAATCCTAGATTACCCATATTTCAAGAAGAAAAAGCTATGAATAGAAAAGAAGAGAAAGAGAGAAAAGAAAGAGAGACAAACAGGATATAGCTACTGCCTCTTGGATCCTAGCACACTCTCAGCTGCCATAAAATCCAAGGACAAGAGGGATGTGACCACGTGTGCCACGGGTCAATGGTTTTTATCTGCTCTGGCCTGCTGTGGCCACTCCCTCCCACCATGTGGTCACCCAGCTGCTCTGGGGCTGGACTGGGGCTCCAGGGGTGGGCTGTGGGGCACTGCTTCCAGTGTGCCCGGGACTGACAAGAGATCTGGGCTGCACTCGAGACTCCAAGGGGGTCGGGTGTGGAGCAGCACAGGTCCCGCTGCTGCACAACTTGCCCTGCCCCCTCCCACACACACACTTCAGTTGTTTTCTAGTCTCTCATAGTAACATTATTGCTATCAATAACGCTGATATCTCTCTCTCCTCCTGCAAATGAAATATGATCAGTATTTTAGTTCCAAACAGTGCAAATGGCCATTTGTCTGAATTAAACAGTTTCATTATAGTGATAGTCAACATTTCAGCATGTTTGATCTCACTTTTCATTTCACTGATCAGCTGATAAATTAAAAATCTGAACTCTTTCACCACCAGTTCATTTAATTCAGTTTAATTTCACATCAGTTTCATATGTAGAATAAAGAAAGCATCATAGTTAGACACAGCTCCTTGTACTAAGTGTGTGTCTGTGTCCTGTGCTGGCATCATCTGAGATTTAAAAGGTCACTAACTTGGGTATGTATTTCCATTATGGACGAAGAGCAGCACTCTTTCTTGCATAAATATAAAAAAAAATATGTTTATAAACCACAACCTTAAGGTTGAAAGTTATGATCAGTGCCATTCCTTAATGAACAGCAGTTAACTCCTTATTTGTGTCTTAATTCAGCTGAAATAATAGATTGTCTTGGTGCCCTTGTCACTGGAGTGCACTGAAAGCATAACACAAGTAGCTTTCTACGGGAGGTGACAGCAGCAAAAACTTGTGTGGGGAGAAAGGAAACATTCTTTCTTGTTTGGTGTTTTGTTCTTTTGCTTCTCCAAATCTAGGAAAGTTATCTGTGGTTAATTTTTTTCCCTTAAGTGCTCAAACATAATGATTTGAGACATCAAAGGAAAACTCCCTTGTTGGTACTAATATGATTTCACTTCCAGGCTGGTACTCCAGGCCACCAAAGAGAGAACCTACTCAGAATAGAGAGGTTTTCTGAGTGCTGCAGCTTCTTCTTGGTCTTAGATCAAGGAGGAATTTTGCAGGAAAAAAAAAATTAAAAATTGGACTGAAGTGGAGTTCAAGAGGTTCAGGAATCAGTGGACACATTCCTAGCAAGTCTATGAAAAATATGGTGAGGAATCAGCCTGGCTATAGTTGAAACATCAGAATGGATAACTTTTTTTTATTCTAGTTTAATGCATTTTAGGATCTGTCTGAAGTAACACGGAAGTAACATTCAAATGCCATTTAAGGGGTACATGAAAAGTGTTTAAGGAAATTAAAAATATCATGGGTTTCTTAAAGTGTTGCTCCCATTACCTCCTGAAGTTCACAAAATACTGGCAGACTATTCTGCCAGAAAAGAGAATTCACAATACAGTGTTATTCTGTTTAAAACTGTGATGTTTCAATAAGAATCTGGTTTTTTAAAGGCTCCATACTTCTAAGCTCTTAATGATTATTGAATCATTAGTCTAATGTATCCCCAGGGTCTTGTTGTACAAAATTACAAATAAAACACCCGCTTCCTACAACTTTAATGGTTCAGTAAATAGTTCTTACTTGCAAAAACTTCTGTAAATTTGTCCTAACTGAACTTGTTATGCATTATTTCATTGTCAGAAACAATGGTATCCTAATCTAAAAAATGGGGGAAAGTAATGACTATTAATAGTCAATTTGTGGCATTTCACCTAAATTCAGTATTTTTCTGGAGGGATGTTTAATTTTTTTTAGTCTGTGTTTAAATATTACCACTTAAAGCACAACTTTCCTTAACTCTTAAAGCGAATCTTAGCTATCTAAAATACTGTAAATTGTTTAAAAGAGTAGTTGTTTGCAGATTGTGTAGGTCTAAGTAATGTGATGCTTCAGACAGGTCTGATGATCAGTTAATTATAGTGGCACTTGAGAGGTTATCAGTCTTGAAATGAATTAACTTTAAAGTCATTTCAGGTTCTTGGTGAATATAGGCAAACACTTGCGCATCAAAGAGCGTACATTTGTGAAGTTTGCTTGAAAACCCATTTAGGGAGATGAACAGTTTGTGTGCCTGTACATGATGTCATCAGAACAGCAAATTTTGTTCCAAATTTTATTTTCAATCTTGTTTTGAAAGGTCTTTAGCATCTTGGGCTTGATGTACTGAAGAAATAAGCATTGCTAAATTGACAAAATGTGATAAAAATAATCTGGTAAGCTGGAGAATTCTGAACTACACTTAAATCTGATGTGCAAATTATTCAGGTTTTTTCTACATGGTACAGCAGTTTGCACTTTAACAGTACCCTATACACAATCCCATAGACACACACACTTTTATCATTTCATTAAAAAGGGTGTAAAGTCAAGTACTTAGCTTTTAGGAAGTGCTAGTGGCACAATTAAGATGTGCCACTAGAAGTTATCAATTTTACATAGGCAACAGCCTGCTACTTTATGTAATTACAAAGCCATGTTTATGGAACTTTCCAGTGAACAACAAAGAGAAACCAGAATATCAAATGTCTGTTGGTAGGTAGGTATCAATTAATTTGGAGAAAAAAACCTAAAAACGCACTGTCAAAATAAAAGCATCATGGTCTGCCATACCGTTCTTGATGGCCATCCTTCACGAAAACTCTAGTAAAAAGTAGATGTGATTTGTGCATGTCTGGCTCCTGCAGAAATACTAGAAGGTTTTGTCTTCAGATTAAAGAATCACCCACATTTCTAGAAAGGTATCAGGACAATATAGAAAGGAAAAAAGAAGACACAAACGAAAAAATGGCCCAAACTAGGTCTTTATAACTTTGGGTTGTACTTTTCTAGCCATTCTTGGCTTTCCTTTGGGAGTAAAGACCTGCATGTAAAAGGTCAGGTTTTTCATCTGAGATCAATGGTAGACTGTCCACTTACTTCAGTAAACAGTGAATCATGTCTCAGATTTCCACAGCTGATAATGGCCTAAAAATAGACTTGCTCTCTCAGACTGCAAGAAATAGGAAATACCTTGCTCAAAGNAAAAAAAAAAAAAAAAAAAAAAGTAGAAAAGCAGACCAGAAAAGAAGATGAGGTTTCTTGGGCAATAGTAACTATTTATCTTAGAGCAGAGATGAAGAAATCTGGAGTTAATTCTGGTTGGTCGATAACGGGGAAGAACAGCCGTGACAGGAACAGTACAGCCTGTGCTCTACATGTGGTGAGCATGTTTCTTACAAGTCAGCTTGCTCATTGTGCTGTTGCTGCTAATGAAACCAGGAGTGCTTTGTGACAGCAATATGCCACAACTCTTATTCTTTCTGGCTGCAGAAGGGAGGATAGCATTTCACACTGGATGTCAATCCGTAGCCTGCGATGATGTGAAGAACTGCAAGGAGGTACAGAACAGTTCTGAGGCAGGAAAACATCTACCCCAATTTAAAGCAAAAAGGTATGTGTACGTACACAGGCTTCCACCAAACACTGACATTTATATTCTTTAATATCAAGATTTCTTTTCAACTCATAAATTTGGCCTACAGCCTAGCCACAGTCAAAATTCACATCTTGAATCAAGAATTTGTGATGGCCAAAAAAGAAACTGATACTACTTCTTAAAACACTAGTCAGGGCTGCATATGAAAATAATACTGCACTGGTACTCGCCAAGCTGTAATTTCCATTTAAAGTGCATCTGATACAGGACTACAAGTATGCCAAGTAATCAAATCATAATTTTATTCTTATGTTGATGTATTTAGCTTTTGCCTATGAGAGTCTGTGGATATTGTGGGAAGAACCCCTTTACAGTAAAGTGTAGTTTCAATTTTTGTTTTGGTTTTGTAGTTTCCTTAGCCTAGAAAGAATTCAGAATGAAAATACATAGCTCCTTTTCATAAATGCAAAAACATAACAATTACACAGCCAATTATTTAGTAAAGATTAGGCTTTAAAAAAAAATCTTTTGTCATATAGTTTGTCAAAGGAGCTGTAAGATGAAATATGATCAAGAGCACTCATAATTTGAAACCTACTGAACGTTGAATGCTTTGATTTATAATTGATGCTTTAGATACATTATAAGTGTGAAAACTTCAGATAACTATGGTAGTTTACACACAGACATAAAGGATTGTGCACTAAAAGCTCTATTTTAATGGACCTGATCCTGTCAAAATATCAGCAAGAAAGAAATAATGCTGCTAAATACTGAATTCTATTTGACTCTACTGATGAAATACTCTGAGAATAACAGAGCTTCCTTACAAAGTCATTTTTTTCTAAAGAAGTCTAGTTGTGTTTCATAATTAAACAATCAATACCATGCCTTAGAGGTCTGTGATAAAGTAGATCCCATTTTGTCATTCAAGATGCCCCTGCAAAGTTGCTGGCAATAGCTGTTTAATGGGCATATGACAGAGAAACTTGGGGGTGAGTATAGTAAGAATTCTGGTGTTTGTACCAGTATTTCACTTTTTCTTATATTTAGGGTGTTAAAGCTGAAATATGTGTATCCTCAAATGGAACATGAACAGTTCTATCAGAGAGGTAGGTTAATAACTGAGAACAAAGGGTACCAAGAGAGAAGTGAAACTTTGATGAAGTGGGGAAATGGAACCACTGGTGCACCTATCACGGGTCAGCTGGGAAGCGAGGCCTCCCAGTAGCAAGGCATCGGAAAGATCTAAGGAGCTGCGCATAAAAATGCAGCAGATTCATCAGCAGAATGTGTGTTTCAGAGAGAGAACTGCAGGCATAACTAAGGCAGTTCAGGAGGCCAGGCTGGTCCTCATTGCTGAAAACTCCAAATGCGGTGCAGAGCACTAATTAGTGGTAGGCATGGCATGGCATTCTGCGGTCTGTGTTTTTGAAGGTTTCCTCAAAACTTATTATATCCAAAGGATGGAAAAGCTTCAATAAAAAAAACAGCTTTTGATTTCTAGCTTAGTTTAAAACTCAGCCTTTTATAATATTACTGAAAATGAAGAGCAGATTTCTAATAAAAGAGCTAATTATTATTAAAATTCTGGTGTCAGCAGAACACTTCATCCTCACAGACAGAAATGAATTAGTAGTTCACAGATATTTATTCTAAGTTTCCAATAAATACTTGGCAAAAATTCAATAATGTTCATTAAATACATAAATGGAAAAATTAAAAATAAAGATTTTTCCCTTGTGATTTATTATATAGTGTTTTTGAAAAGCAAAGTTGAAGAAAGAAGTCGCTATCTGGCAGAAAAAGTACTACAGAAATGTTAATTAAATTGTATAGTCACAAGCAAGCTAGTGAGGAAGAAAAAAGCTCCCCTGCTTAGAATTGGAAGCCATATTTATTCTGGCTAGATGCTTAAAGACGTGAAAAGATTCTTTTAGATATTAAAGTGAAATTTAAATGAAGCACATGGAACAGTATTGCTACACACTTTTCTTTTTGAATTAGACCAAATGAGGAAAACCAATTAGGAGGTCTTTCATAATTAAGAAGGTGGAAGCAAGAACAGGGAGGTTCTTGCAGACACCTCTGTGGCACAATTGCATTATGTAGTGATTAGAGAAAAGGTGAGGTGGTGCACAAGGAGCTGTTGTCACTGTGATGGATAGGAGCAAATTGGGAAACTCCCTGGACTGTGCTTGAGTTGCCTCCCCTGCTGCAGAAGCTGATTCTTGGGGACTCAGGGAGGGACCGTGGCTGTGGGCGCTGCAGCCACGCTGTGTCCTCGCTGCCTGCTAGCCTTGCCTTGGAAGAGTGCAGTTGGTGAGTTATCGGATGGTTGTCGGGGAACGTGTTCCCCAGTGCTACAAATACGTGAGGTTTCTGCACTCTGAGCACCTATGGCTGGGATTAAAGCCAGAATCCTTTTCCTTTTGTGCTTGAAAAATAGTTTGCCTGTTTTATTTCATTCTACATAACCCTGGATATTGAATGCTGTGTTTCTTCTGTGAGCCTAACACCTTGAATATTGATTTGAAAGGGCATATGAGAATTTTGGGTCTGTTTTAAAAAAACCAAAGCCCTACCCACACAGAAAACCCCCACCCAAACCACACATGAAGCAAAAAATGAAACCAAGAAAAAAAAACCCAAAACAAAACTTTGATTTCTGTAGCTCATGATAAAATTACATATCTCTTTTGGAAGTGCATTCCCATCAGTGTAATGAGAGTCTATTTCTCAATACAACTGCAACACCCCTCAGGCCCAATTTGGTTAATTTAATGCAGCTTCTAAGTAGCACTGAGCTTTACTTTTGGGAAAAAAAAAAAAAAAACAAAACAACAAACCAAACCCTCTCTTTATATTGTTCTTCAAAATTATTATTTACTTTAAACTGTTATATTAAAAGGACTCCTCAGAAGGGTATTCATCTGCTTCTGGACACCTGGTTAACATTAAGAACAGTTTACCAGAGTTTTGTGTAGGGATACAGAGCTTACTCTGAGAATTTAATCAAATATTTTGCCAGCCTTACATGGGTGGTTCAGCTACGCACATGAACGTTCCTCAGCAGGATTATGGTAGTTCTCTCTAAGAAGGTACATAGCTTTCTTTTTTACATCACAGGGCTTTGTAGCACTTTTTAATAATAAATATTCCTCCTCTCTGAAGGTGTTGCTTTATACAGCTAGAGCTTTCAGATCAGCATCATTTCTTGGCAGTGATTGCTAGTGCTGTGGTTTTAATAAAAACAGTATCAGAGGATCGTGTTCTGAAGCATATTTTGTAAAGTGAAATCGTAAAGGCATATTCTGCACAGGCTCTTGTTTTCTAAAACTTGACATTTGTAGAAGTTATTTGAATAGTTTGAATGAGCTTACTGATCCATTCACAAGGATTTCTTGTCTCATCTAATGTGAGGGATACGTTTGACAAATCTGATGGGAAATAAGTTTCAACCTAAGGAAACTAGTGGGCTTTTGCTGGGTTTTCTGGTTGGTTTTTTTCCTGAGGGATTGTGTAACATTGTTCTTGCTCAGATTTTTCTTTTACTTGTTTCTGCATAACAACATTAAAATTTTACACATAAAATTGGTGCCAATTTCAGCCATATTATTACCAAAGTTGCAGCCACGGACAAAGCTGGAAATTCGTGAAAGAGCATGCAGTGGCAGACTTCTCTTGTGGTAGTGATTGCTTGTAAAAGGAAGAATTGGGGGATATTTTGTTTGGCAGAACAAATTTGTTTTGCTTGTTTGATTGTTGGGGTTTTTTGGTTGTTTGGGTATTTTTTTAAGCATGAAAAACTCAGCTCCCTGACAACTTCCAAATTATTTTAATGTAGGTTGTGGGAAATGTCCAGTTAACTGGCACATGCATTTCATGTGGTTGCTAGAGCATCTTTTCTCCTTTCTTCCCATCACCCAGGCACACATTGCACAATGTTTTGTACCTGTAACAAATAACAATTTTCAATGAAGGGTGGGGAGGAAGAGAGGAGAGAGAGAGGAACACCTGTTTTGTAGGCATTCTGAATGTCTTGTAAAGTTGTCTGGTTGGGATTGAACTCTATTTTATTGCTGTGAAAACTGAAGGACACAGGGTCATAGGTGCTGAACTGAATTGCATGCAAGTGAACAGATATAGATGCATCCAACACCATGACACAAAGCTGACACTTTACTCTTTTTTTATAAACACAAAACGAAGTAGAGCTGATCAAGTATCACAAGTGACTCATAAAATGAAGTAAGAGTATAAAGGCATTAAAAACATTTGTAGAAGCCTTTGGAAATTTTCTGTGATAATTTCATACTCTACTTGTTCTTGGTTTTTTGGGATTTTTTTTGTTTCTATAAAGAGAATAAAATTATACATGCCTTTAAACCACATCCATTTAAATAAACAGGTAAAATCCAGACTGGGGGTGAATTTGGTGTAGATAACCATAATCAAAATATATACAGCCAAGGTAAATTTTGAATAATGTCAGCTCACTGGTTTTTATTTTCACTTTCTAGTACAGCTTGATCATTTCACTGTGTTACTTAAATTGTTCTTGCTTTCTTAAACTGGCATCATTCTCCCAAACTTGCTTGAGGCTTGACTGTTTCTGCTTATTTATGACTTCCTCAAATATTCTCCATTTTTAAGAGATGCCACAGATGTTTGTTCCTTTACTTTCCAGGGAGTTAAAGGTATTTTCAGAAATTGTCTAGATAAAACCTAAATGTCAGCTTCTCTATGGCAGTTAAGTACCAAGTTCAGCGGGAGTTAAGTGACTTATAGAAGACAGAAACACCTTTGGAGATAGGGGCTTAAGTGCCTTTTCCTATCTCAAGGAAAAAAGAGACAAAGGCTTCTATTATTTGTGCTTCATAAACACAGATGTACTTTCATATAGCAATTGCAAGTCTATAGAGCCTGTCAGAATTTTGTTTGCATTTGTAGCACAAAACCCTAATATAACTCTTTCACAAATAATCATAGTCAATAAACCCCTGAATCATGTGTGCCGTGCTCCAGGTCATTTCTATTGGAATTATGTATTTTTTGCTTGTGCTTGTGGGTGTAAATATGGTTGGGGGTGGAAGGGATCTCTTCCCCTTCCTACCCTGCTTCATTAGGAAGTTGTGGTAGAGCAGATCTCCAGGGGAATTGTAGGGTGACCACAGCAAGGAAGGCTTGGGTCACTAGCATGTACCCATTTGCCTTGTTTCTTCCCCTGGCTCCTTTTTGGAGACCTTGTACTCTCTATGGCAAAAAGACCACAGATCCTTTATTTGTAGGGAAAGATCTTCTGGCTCGAGTCAACTCTTGGTTGTCACAGTGTCTTAGCCCAGCAGCGCCTTGATCCCGAGAATGACGTTAAGCTTTCTCTCCTGAAAAAAATGCAAAGGTCTAATGTGGCACAATCCTGCACTATTTGTACTTAGAGGGGCCTTGCAGTTGCAGAGCAAATGGAAGAAATAGCACTTAGCATGGCTGTAGGCTGTCCTGCAGATTCCAGCAATACAGCATTTGGCTCTGACACCATTCCTCTCTAAATGGATGAAGTGACAACAAATATCTTCAAAGCAGTTTGCTTTAAGTTCACTCCTTTCTGTTGAGTTTAAGGAGAGTGCCAAGAGGGGATGTAGCAATCTACCTCTTGGGATTAATATGTTATATCACATCTGTCTGCCTAATGCAGAGGAATCTCTGGTAATGTCAAGTGCCTGACACTTCAAAGGCAGCTAGAAATCACCCGCCGAGATATTTATAGAGTCCTTCTATAGGGAAACGTCTTAATGTCTCCAGATCAGTAACTGCCTTAGATCTGAAGCAGGACAAGTAATTCTGTTTTTATTATCCATTCCAGCACCTCATTAGTCTTTTTTTTTGCTCTGATTGGCCACATGAAATGTGCAGGAAGGCACTACTTGTAGTTAAGTTGACTCAGTGTCACATGTCAGTCGCTGTAGAGAAAAGTGTAAGAGAAGAGAGACAGACAAGCAGGGGAGAGCAAAGCAGGTCCCTGACAGGGCAGGAGCAAGATGCCCCTGCCTGGCCTCGGTACAGAGCACCTTGAACTTCAGTTGTGTCACTGAGATGTGCCTGGGTGCCCAGATACAACCCAAGCAATCAGAGATTTTGGCATGCTGCTTTTCCAAACATATCCAGGTGGGAACAGAGTCGTGCACGGCCAGGCAGGGTTAAGTGAGTCGACATACTCAAAGCTTGTAGTACTCTGCTCCATGCTGGGGGAATGTTTTGGAAGCAGGAGGCATTCACAGGGGCCTGGTGGGTGCTGTCTTGTCAAACTGCTTCAGAGAACAGGGACAATATGTAAAGTTCACAAGGGTAAAAAGACAAAAATAGGTTTTTTGACTATGGAATGGTCTGTGCAACACCAGATATGCTGGTATCAGATGGGACTCACTTTTACTCAGTAGAGGGAGGAGACTTTGCTCAGGAACTAGTGGGTCTCACTGGCACAGCTTTAAACTAGATGTGAGGAGGGAGCAGGACAATATCAGGCTTGTCCCTGGCAAGTTGTACAATGAGAGTGTCTTGGTTTAAGACAATTTATGGGGCAGACGCTCCAGTGTGAGTTATCTCCCCTCTTAGCTTTAACCACTACCCTTAAACAATAAGGAGACATGTACATGAGAAGAGATAAGTAAAAAAAAAAGTTTACTGGAAAAAAAACCAAACCAGCAACCACAAAAATGACAGCAATAACCACTGGATACAAAGGTGCTGAATCCTGTGGACTCCCCAGGAACGAAGAAAACAAAATGGTGGAGAAGCCCCTCTCCCCAAGATGGCATCTTCCATGGACCACCATGTGGTCCAAGGGACAAAGGCAAGATCACGGATAAGCCCCCTTAACCTGATATGTGGAGAAAGAAAACAAGGAGCAAAAAGTCCCCCACACAGCAACAGAACCTCCGTGATTACAAACAGCTCCCTCTTCTCCCAAACAGCAACCAACAGGGAACAAGGACAAAACGAAAACAAACCTGGAATCCAAAACCAGTCAAATGCCCCTCAAGCTGTTTACTTCACACCGCCCAACTGGGTTTGTCCTGACAGTGGCAGCTCTGTCAACAATGGCAGCTGGAACGCAGGAACCGGGGCAGTGGTGCCAATTTCTCTGCACCTTTTCCATCCGGCTGGACCCAGCTGGTGTTAGTGCTGCAGTTCCGAGCCATCGGTGCGTTGCGGGAGGGAAAGAAGTGGCCCTGCTGGGCACCAGAAACCCAGCCCCCGACCCCACAAGTCTGGTGTTGGCGGCTGCCACTGCAGAGAGGTATTTGTGAAATTTGCCCTAAAGCAGTGTAGGATTGCAAAATGCGATTTCTTGGAGACCTAATCCAGGCAAGGGGCTTGGAGAGAAACAAAAGAAGGCCTCTGTCTTGCCATGTCTTGGCTTCCCAGTGAGAACAAAAGAACCTGTGCCTGTGTGTCCCATCTTTTAAAGGGACCCAGCACTCCCTACTTCCATGATTCCCTTTCTGGGTCCCAGGTCCTAAAGGGACAGTAGCAATCTTGGGCATATGATGTAGCACAGATATGGAATACAATACACTTTTTTTTTTTGAGTTACCCAGAACAGAGAGGCAAGGGTTAGACTGACAGGGTGCTAGTGAGGATTCTCTTCTGCTGACTCTGAAATGTTCTGGCCACACTGGATCACACTTGCAGATACATCTTATGGAGACGAGCCAGGGAGACTCCTGAGGTAATAAAAGCCAGCAGGGAAACACCAGAGAATTATCTCAAAGGAATTACAGATGTTCCTTTAGGAAGGCGACATGGCTGACAACCCAGCTGAGGTGCTGTTACACCAATGCACACAGCATGGGCAACAAACAGGAAGAGCTGATAGGCACAGTGCTGCTGGAAAGCTACAACCTCATTGCCATTACTGAAACCTGGTGGGATGAATTCCATGACCGGAGTATGACTATCAACGGCTACAGGCTGTTCAGACGAGATGGGGGAGGAAGGAGAGGCAGAGGACTTACCCTCTACATCAAGAGGGCACCGAGATTGAGTGTGGTGAGTTGTCTCTGAAGAGCAGGTCGAAAGCCCATGGTAAGAATTGGAGACTCCGGCAACAAAGGGAACCTTGTGGTTGGTGTCTACTACAGGTCCCTGACCAAGGGGAGCGTTTGACCAAGCCCTCTTGCTCCAGGTGCAAGAAGCGTTGTGATTGCATACTCTTGTCCTGCTGGGAGACTTCAACCACCCTGACATCTGCTGGAAGTAGCATGGCGAGCTGTAGGAAGTCCAGGAGACTCCAGGAATGCATGGCAGATAGCTTCTTGAGCCAGGTAATAGACAGCCCTACCAGCAGGGAGGCGATCCTGGCTCTGTTGGTCACCAGTGCAAGTGAGCTAATTGGGAACACAAGGATTGGAGGCAGCCTGGGCTACAGTGATCAGGCATCGGTGGTGTTGGCTGTCCTGAGGGATATGGGTCAGGTGAGGTCTAAAGTTAGGCTCCTGAACTGTAAGAATGCAGAGTTCCAGCTCTTCAGGGAGATAGTCAGTGGGATCCCCTGGGAGACTGCCCTCGGGAACAAGGGAGCGGAACAGAGCTGGCAGATCTCTAAGGAAGTCTTCCATGGAGTGCAAGAGCTAGCAATTCCCAGAAGCAAGAAACTGGTCAAGGAACGTGAGACACTGGCATGGCTTAGTAGGGACAGGCTGGTCAAACTGAAGGGAAAGAAAATGAATAGAGAGTTGAAGCTGGCACGGGTGATGTAGGAAGAGTATAGAGACGAAGTACAGTTGTGTAGGAAGGGGGTGAGGAAGGCCAAGGCAAAGGTGGAACTGAACTTGGCAAGAGACACCCCATTGAGGCCAGGCTAGAGGTGTCATTTCCAGAACTGGGTTCTCTGCTTAATTGCACAGTTTGCTGTGGATTTCAGATGAGGCAACAGGCAAGCAAGGTGGGAGTCTGCTTAGTTTGAGACTAAGCCCCATGTCAATTACCAAACTAACATAACAGGGCAAAAGCTTAAAAAACTGTGCTTTTGCAAAAAAACAAAACAAAACAAAACAAACTTTTGCAAAACCTAAAACTGTGGTTGAATTTTCCACATAGCACTTTGTGTTTCCCTCTCACAGGGATGCAGCTGTGAGAAGTCTCTACTTTGGAGCAGTGCCAGTCCTGCTGCAGCACAGTTTTGGGGAATTAAAGTCCATGTGCATCCCTCTATCCAGATGTCCTTTTGCTTTACTTACACTGAAAATGTAGGACATGCAATAAAATTTATCTCTCTGCTGATGAAGATTTAGCACAATATCAACATTTATTCTAGCAACTGAGTGCTCCGTAGGCATTTTAAATTATCTTTGCAAAAAGAAGATGATGCTGAGATTGCCATGCCTGGAAAAACTGAAGATAATTCTGGATTTGTGTTTGTACCAATTCAGAATGATGTTCTACCAGTTGTGCAGTGTAGTGCAGTTGTATTTTCTTTGAGGGTCTGTACATACCCTCAAAATTACTGCAACAGATCTCTCTTCTCATTTTCTTCTGGACTGGCACCAGAAGCTGGTACTGTGGATACATCATATACTGTGCATACATCACCTCTATGCAGAATACCTTGTGCTGCATGCTTTTTTCTTAACTGAATCATGCTACTTTCACAGTCTACAATTTGCCCTTAGTCTAAAGGTTATTTATCATCTACCTTGGACCCTTTTTTTTAATCTTGTTTTTTTTGTCCAAGAAAAGACCAACTTAATGATTTTTTTCTCTTCTATACATGGAAACAATGTTATATATATATATATATATATGTGTGTGTGTGTGTGTGTGTGTATTTTTAAAAATTTTTTTCCTAACAAAAAGAAAACTTTTTATTTTGTTTTACTGGTTCCCCAAAATTGCACTTTCAAATACAAATTTTTTTAATCTGGTTTAGCTAACACAAAAAAAAAAAAATTGTAGTTAGGACAAGACACAAATAATTAAAACTTAGGCAAATATAGAACAAAACCAGAGTTTTCCCACCAAGGAACTCCCAACTTGGTGCTTGGACTGCAGTTCATGTGAAGAAGAAGCAGCTTTGCTTTTCTTATTTGTAGGCCAGTGCATAGTAACATTAAGACAGAATCTTTCTCTGTGAGATGTGGGGAGTAGTGAACCTTTATTTTAGTACTTAGGTGTCATGGATTACATTGTCTTCTTTAAGGAGAAAGGCTTGTAAGCTTTATTCTCATCTTTGCCTGCTTTTAGCTTGTAGCTTTCAGGTCTCAATTACTTGCTATTCTGTAAGCTTACATCAATTTTGTAAGCTTACATCACTGATGCCATTCATTAATTTGTCTTTCAATGAATTTAGCAGCCCTGTTGTCTCATCTCAGGCCTTGTACCATGTTTTATGGCTGAGATGAAAGCATCAGATTGGCTTGAAAATAACCCTTATTTTAGGAGTGTCATCAATTAATCCATTTTTCCTTTTTAGCTTTGTTTGCCTAAAACCTGTTTTTTTCCCCGTGCTAGGGGAAAAAAAAGTATTTATTTTTAAAAGGAGAGCTCCGAAATTAAATTTATCTTCTTGTGATCCACTTTGTCACTTTGAAATAGATTTCTTGGGCTTCACCAATACAGATTTTTCCTGATTAATTAGTTGCTTTTGTCTTTGTCTTCTTGGAAAGAACCTGGGTTTCCAGTTTGGTGGCGCATGGATGACTGATTGAGCAGTGGTGTTGTGCAGGATCTCACAGACTGTCATTTCTAGCAGACTTGGACACTACTGTCTTGCCATACTAAAATGTGGGTTACCTTCAGTTAATGCAGTGAACTGGGAAAAGCATGGTTGAAACCTGCTTCCCTTGGAGGAAAATTCTACGGCATGTTCAGGTGTATCGAAATACAATTAGATAAATTATTAATATTTTCATAGACTGGAAACTCTTCATTCAAACTAAACAATAATGTTGCATTTTAACCTTCTTTAAAGCCTTAGCCATCTGTGGTTAATTTATAAGTAGTTCATTGAGGCAGAGGTTGTATCCTGAGATGACTAGACAAAACACTGACACTTCTAAAGACACCTTTCAAGTGAAAGTGTGGGTGTTTCTCTTGTCTCATGAGACTGTTGCCTCCTTTTTTAGACCAAAAATCTCACTTCAGATGAAGGACAAAGATATGTTTTGGTTAAATCACTGTAATACTACTGAAAAAAATTACTCACTTTAGGGTAATCCTGAATACATAAATACAAATAAGGCAGGCCTAAGCAACAATTTAAATGCCAGCATGTGTTTTTGAGCTGAACAAAGCAAGAGCACATGTAGTTGCTTATAGTGGTAGTACATTGCAATGGGTTAGTAATGAGACTTTTGTAAAGGAAGTACTTTTGTAAAGTTCATGTTTTCCTGAACCAGAGTCAACAAAGATGTAAACATTAGTGTCTACACACAACTCTATTACAAAATATGCTGATTTTCCCTGTGTGATCTGCCTCCTGCTGAGTTAAAGAGGCAGCTTTAAGGTCAGCATACAAAAATCCTCATGCACGATACATATATTTAATGTCTTTATTGCTAAAATCTACCTACATTTCTTAATTTTTTTGGTTGGCAGAAAGTATCCTGAATAAAATTCTTCTCTCCTTGTGTCTAATAGAAACAAATTCTGAGGTTCTCTTGTTTAACAACTGTGCAACCTCTTGCATCAAGATTAAACACTTTGTTTTGTCCCCAGGCAGTTGTATATTTATTACTCTTGAGGCAGTGGTATTTGAAATAAATAGAATTGAAAGATCCTGAGAAATGGTTTCTGAAACACATATATTGAGTTATTCTCTCCTATGTGAGCAGAAAATGCTTCTGATGCTTCTCCCTGCACCCTTACAAAGGAAAATAGCTGATATAAAAATATCACATGATGGGGTGGTGAAAAGGTAAGCATTTTTATCCTCAGTCGCTGAGGCTTTTTGCTGCTTATTGTCCTGAAAATAATTAAATTATCTTTATGAAATGTATTACTATTCACTAAAGATAACATAGGTAAGGGCATAATAAAGGATGAAATAAAAGATAAAAGGAAAAAGTCTTTCCTTTTCTGCCTCAAAAGGTACAATATGAAAACAAAAAAAATAATCCATGGCTTGGAAATAGTCTTAAAAACTTCTCAAGATTCAGATATGTATTTTGGGCTGGTGACAGGGCTTATCTCTTCTCCCTGATCAAAATAATAAATGCTCACCAAGAGAAAAAGTTCTTTCATGTTATAAGGAAAACAATTTCCACGTAGCTTTTGTGTGTGTGTACGCATATTCATAAAATATGGATTAGCAGCACTAGGTATTCAGCTAAGTAAATATTCATAAAATAAAGGTGAAATTGATACGCATTTCCCAATAGAGAGTAATAAGCATATTTTGATTTCTTAGTAAAAAATCAAACTAAGGGGAGAGAAAGCACTTTCTTTTGCCTGGACATGTTTTATTCCTTATTCTCATTGTGTTGATCCTGCTGGCAAAGATTTCCTGACATTTTGAATATACAGTATTGCTAATATTGTTAAATGTAGAAGAATCAGGTGTGTTGCTTAAAACATAAAATAAAAAGATATTTTGGATTCTTTTTTTTTCTTTGATGTTTGCTTTTGTCTTTGGGGTACATTAAAGTTGCATATTTAAGTTCTTTTATATATATATGTGAGAGATAGATATGCCTTTTTTACTAAAATTTTATATTCTCAGAAGTGTAGCTTCTGGAACCTTGTTAGCAATATGTGCTAACAACTATTGGAAGACTCAATAAATAAGATATATGCTGCAGTCATGACTGTATACTTATAGGCATTCCTGATGGCTTTCTTCGCAGAACACATGATCATTTAGGGTAATAGAATGGAATTGTTTTTGAATAAACTGAAAATTAAGTGGATGTTCTAAAGCGCTACCTGAGAGATCTCAAGAACAGCACTATTTCAAGCAGCCTGTTGAATCATGGAAAAATTACATGTTGGTATGCAAACAGGCAAAAGTTTAAGAAAAATCAAATCCTCGGAGTAAAAGAGAATGCAAATATGTTTTTGCCTATTGATTTTATTTAAAGTCTAAAGAGTTAGCTTAGGCTCCTGTTTTTCAGAAACAAAATGTTTAAAACCCAAAATTGAAAATACATGTGCTTAGAATTAGTGTTTGACATAAACAGAGTTTGGAATGTGTCCTGTTCTTGACCTGAATTTCTGTTGATATTGATTCTTTGTTTCAGTTGGGCCTGTTTGTAGAAACTATTTCATCCCCTTCTTCTGTTTTACCCCTTTGCTTGGGTCAGTTGGGTCAGTTCTCTTTCCAAGCTGGGGAGGTGGGCTTATTTGTGCATGTGCAAAGCAGACAGCTCATATCCTCATCCCTCTCTGCTGCTGTGGTGTTTTGTTCTTTGAACACAAACAGTACTTTCCAACAGCAGCCATCTTTTGGACAGTCAGGAAATATGAGGTCTTTGTTCTACTTTTTTTATGGAGTTTGCTGATTTATCAATGCGTGGGCTATGTGTATTCAGTCGTGTAATTTCATTGTGTTCATTGCCAACTGGCATGGAACTGTAAGGAGCCAGTAAATAAATGTTATGTATTTAAAAGGTAGGTTTTTGGTTTTTTTTTTTAATTTTAGGGCTGTTAGGGAAAAGATGACCATTGTCATATAGTTTGAAATGTTTTTTCTAAACTGCGCCATCATCTGCATGCCACTGATCATTTCCACACGCTGAATAAATTAGAACCATCATAAATGATGGCAGCAATCTCCACTAACAGAGCTTGTTGATACCTGCTTGTTGAAGTCTATTATTTAAAATAATTCCTTTGGCTTTGTCAATGTTTACACAGGCCAGCATCTTTAATGTTGATTTAAGGTTATCTCTATGTTCCACAACTAGAATACAGAACATTTTTATCGATTTCTTAGCCACACTCTTCTACTTTACTATCCATAAATGAATTTTGATTCATAAAAGAAAAACCCTGGGAGTCAAATGTCAGCTATTATCCAATATATTGCTCTCTGCTGCAAGTAAAATAGTCTGCATCTCATCTTGAAAATATAATGTATATAAGTCTTCTCTGAAAGAATTTCAATAAAATATTGATGTAAGCATGTTTTTTTATTTTGTTTGATAAGGTATTTTGAAGATATGGACAACAGCACAAAACAAAGCCTGGAGTAATCCCGTTTCATGTTTTGTATTTATTTGAGCTTTTCCACAAAAAGTGGATGTTTTATTTGTGTTAAAGAAAATAGTCTGTGGTATTGTCTTGAGTGATCTCTCTTAGTAGATTTTGTGCTGGGAGTTATGATCAAGCCAAGCAAAGCCTAGTAACAAACAACAAAAGTACTGTACACACTCCTCTGGATATCACATTTGTTACTTTTATCACATTCAAGTGCCCTGCTTTTAAAGAATGTGTTTCTATGCAATGCTTTTAATTTTTGCCTCCTAAGTGTGTGGCTTAGTAATACGTGTTATTAGAATGTTTCATTTTGTTTAAAGACAAGTTTGTAATTCCATGACCATTCTAACCTGATTTTCTCTTCCTACTTCACAGCCTGAAAACAGACAAAGAAAGGCAGCTCATAATAAGAAGGCTGATGCCACCTGGAAAATTTGGACACCATAGGAGCTAGAAAAATGTCACCTTCTAGGGACTTACACACTTGCAAAAAAGATGCATTGGAATTTTTTTTTTTTTTACTCAGAATAAAAATAATTGCAATCCCAGGGCACATAGGATTCTGTGGGGACAGGTCATGATGATGCCAGGTAGTATAGCTGTCCATTTTTATTAAAAATAGTATCTGCTCATTTCATCTCTCTTGGTGACATAGCAGGTACTGTCTGACAGGAGAGAGGGTCAAAGAGAGATGTGTACCCTCAGGCACCCTCAGCGACAGTAACAGAGTCAGTAACAGATTTGGGACCTGCTGCCCGCAATGCTCTGGATGCAGCCCAGGACATGTTTGGTTTCTGGGCTGTGAGTGCACATGGCCGAGACATGTCCAGCCTCTCCTCCAATGGCACCCCCAAGGCCTTCTGGGCAGGGCTGCTCTCCATCTGCTCATCCCACAGCCTGGATTGACACCAGGGGTTGTCCTGACCCAGGTGCAACATCAGCACTTGGTCTTGTTAAACCTCATGAGATTCCCAGTGGGAATTCCAGATGGGCCAATTCCTGAGCTTGTCCAGGTTCTTCTGGAAGACATCCCGTCCTTCAGGTGTGTAAACCGCACCCCTCAGCTTGGTATCACCTGCAAATGTGCTGAGGGTGCACTTGATCCCTTCGTGTCATCAATGAAGGTGTTAAATGACACTGGTCCCAAAACAGACACCTGATGGACACCACTTGTCACTGACGTCCACTGGGACTCTGAACTGTTGATCACAGCCCTCTGGATGTGACTGCCCAACCACTTTTTTACCCATCTAACAGTCCATCCATCAAATCCATATCTCTCCAATTTGGAGAGACGGATAGTGTTGTGGGGGACCGTGTCAAAGGCTTTACAGAAGTCCGGATAAATGACATCTGTAGCCCTTCCCTTGTCCACTGATGGAGTCACCCCACCACAGAAAGCCTTTGGGTTGGTCAGGCAGGACTTGCCCTTGGTGAAGCCACACTGGATGTCCTGAATCACCTCCCTGCCCTCCATGTGCTTTATCAGAGCTTCTAGGAGGGTCTGTTCCATGATCTTTTCAGGCCCAGAGGTGAGGCTGACAGATCGGTAGCTCCCAGCGTCCTCGCTTCTACCCTTTTTAAAGATGGGTACAGTGCTTCCTCTTTTCCAGTCACCTGGGAATTCACCTGACAGAAATCAGGAGACTGCACGTCATTCTTTTAATTATTTTGCAGCAAGCAAAGGCAAGTTGTGTGATTTTTATGGAACAAATTAAAAAATGGTGATCACTAGCATTGCAGTGAATATCAAATGAATATATAATAACAGAACATTAGGAAACAATTAGAAAAAGTGCCTAGACATTATTAATTCATGTGCTATTCATTGTACCAACATTGATCATGTGAAAGAAGTGTGGTGTTAGTTACATTTTAATCATTCAGTGTTGAAGAAGGACTAATTATTTTCAAATAGCGATGGGGAGGATCCAGTTTTATAAAAAAATCATGGAATGTCTAATTTAGTCCCACAGCGTTTTAATAGGGAAACATATGGCTGCCATTATTTGCAGGACAATGGAGGATATCACAGCAATGGTTCATGTTTCAACTCTTACAAAGAAGGTAGAGGTACTGTTGCCCTCACAGGAGCCTGTATTAACTATGGGATGGGTGTGCTGTGCAGCACCTCATGTTCCTTGCCCATCCAGACTAGGGCTTGACCAGACTGAGCATTATGTCCCTTCCAGCCAAACTACTTGGATTTCTTCAGCGCATTCAGAAGAGTACTGGAGAATGAAACCAGCAGGTAGCTTTCTTCATGGACTCCGTGTCAGTGAGGGGCATGTCTGCAATGGATACAGCTGGACAATAAAGGGAGTAGGACTGGTTGTGTCCATCTCCCTGCTGCCCTTTTCCTCCACTGTGGAAAGCACTTAGGGGCTTCCAGTCCCTTCTGAAGAAAGAAGTGGCACATTTCTCTTTGGAAAATCATCTCTGATCTTGCACAGGTGTATGCCTCAGAGGAAACCTGAAAGTTTGGTGCCTCTTTCACAGGAAAGTTTCTCGGGCTGAGTCTGTATGCAGGGTCTCAGATAAGGTGCTCAGGGATTTAGAACCTGGTGGAACAGTTGTGAATTAGAGAAGCAGATACTGACATACTTCGAGGTCAAGCTGTCAAACTCCAAGCCCATTGGATGTTTTGTATGTGATAGCTCCTTGGATTTTGTTCTCCCTTCTTCCCTTCTCTAAGCAAAGTACCTCACAAATGTTTCCAAATGGAGAGGTGGATCTCTAGGGACTTTTCTGCTACCCAAATGCAGTTCTGTGAGCTTTACTTCCTGGAGTGACAACCCCATGGTTGAAGGCATGGCAGGCTTGCTTTGAAAATAGCATGTGTCTCTCTCTTATTTCTGTATCCTGCCATAACTTGTGGTTTAGGAGACCTCAGATCAGTTGTAATGATACAATCAAAACACAGAAGGACAGCTGGGTGATGAAAATCAGTGAGCTAAATCTGGGATGATTTAAGCAGTAATTTCACTTTAAATGAATAGTACTTGGAAAAAGCTCAAGAACATGGGTTCAGATCAGTGTAAACAAAGCCTACTGTAGCTTTTTGGCTTTATACTCTGTCTATTTTGCATGTTAGATGAAGGTAAAGATCAACTTGTAAACTGTAGTAACCTACACTTAGTATTGTATCAGGTTTACTTTGGTATATTGTCTTTTTTGTAACCTCTGAGTTTGGTGTATTTATATTATTTGGGGACAAAAATAACACTTATTTTCTGTGTGTGGATTGGTTGGTTTAAATTCACAGAAAAAGCAACATGTTCTTTCTTCGATATTGGACTCTGAGTAGACGCTTTTTATTATATTATCTTCCTTAGTTTTATATAGTATTGATGAAATTGAAAATCAGTGACCTGACAAAAACAAAATAATACAGCATGAAAATTGCTACCATGATTTCATGCTGTGTTAATGCAAGGATGTCATTCCTGCTTCAGAATAATAACAGTGTTTTGCTTCTGAACTTACAGCATCTCCCTCTCCCTCTCTTCCTCAGCCCACCCCTCCTTTTCCTTTTAAAGAGAGTTGATGCCACAATGAAATTCTTTTTAATCACATCTCTTGGCTGTTTGTTAATGAGTAACCACTACTAACAGGTAATTTTTTGAAGCAGAGAGTGGACTGTCTGTATTCCATAAGCATATGCAGAAATGCAGAAAGAATCAGGCTTAACACTCACTATAACATGGCTAATTGCAGAATCTGGGAATTTTTTTAGTCATTCTTCCTCAAAGAACCATCACTCAGGCTGCATGGCAGCACTCTTTGAATTCCCACAGGGCACTGCTTGTCTTGGAATATGCAGAAGTGATATTCACTCTCCGTTCTTAACAATTCCTATTCTCCTACAGGTGCCAGAAAAGATTTGAGGAAAGACACTAAATTCTGATTAATGTACTAACTGAACTTGCAACAATATGATCAGGTTTCATATTTTAACTGATTAGAGACCTCCTTATTGAGCCTTCCTATCTTGCCAATAATGGTAGAACCTGCAACTTTGATGTAAATATTCCAAGTTTTATATGAAATGTGAGGAGGTACTTGGCAAATTCTGCCATGTAGGAAGTGTGTCTTTCAGATCCCAGATACCTGTTCAGACTCTGCCATCATAAAGACTTATCTGTCCAGAGAGGGAGGGAGCAAAGGTCAGCATTTGCATTAGCACCAGCTCCACTTTATTTTGGCTGTCCCTCTGTTTCTTCATTGCCTGCAGAAGAGGGTGGGCATGGCTGTTGATGTGTGTACAGAATGAAATAGCTATCTCTGCTGTACTTCATGGAGGAGGTGGAATGGGAACAGGAAGAAACAGAGCACCGTGCCCTCTGCTCATGCTCTACCTGACTTGGCTCAAGAATAGAGGTCAATTTAAAAAACCAAACCAACAAGCCTGTCCCCCTCCCCCAACCCAAGAGATAGTTTATTGCACTCACAGCAGGGAGCTGAAGGGCTGCTGATACAAAATCTCTGTGTGTGTATTTGCTTTACAGTTAAAGAATTCGCCCACAATACTCGAGGTCTGAACTGGTTCAGAATCTCTTCTCACAAAGTGTTTCCCTGACCTTGGTTATTTTAGGCAGAAAATAATTTATGATTCAGTGAGCCAGAGAGAAAATACATGTGAACATGAAGCTTAGTGGTTTGTATTCACCTGAGGGCTCCAGTTTCCATGCTAAGGACAGATTCAGCTCTAATGTCAGATTTTGACACAGGGATTTGGAGTTCTCTTCCCAGCTAAGGTGGCTCATATGCTGCAGAATTCTCCAGTTTAGCATCTTCCTCTATAACTTCATAGTTTCCATGAGGAGAATGAGGAATGCCCTGATGGGTATAGTAATCCACCCCTTTAAATACAAAAAACCCCACCCAGATAGGAATATGGGGTTGAATTCTCTCACCATAGGAAATAATTCAAGCAGCCTGGAAGAATGGAAGAGTGTTCTGACTGTTTATGAGCTGTTTTGTAGGGTCAAATAAGAGGTACCTCATCCTGTAATTAAATAAAAAAAGCAAGGACAACCTCTCCTTTATTTTGAAAGAGGTAATATTGGTCACTTCTTACTTAAGACAGAGGTTTTTGTGAAGTCACACTTCTATTCTGGATGCCTCTTATTAATAAACTCAAATTGTTTGCTGAACAGGCTAGTTCTGCTCACCAGCTGGACTGTCATTCTGTCATGTTCTCTTCTTAGAATGAGTTTCAGAATTTTCAATCTCTATCAGATAGTACTAGGACAAATGTAAAGCAGGTGATAAAGGAAAAAATTATCCAAAGGATAACTTCTATTTGCTGGATTAATTTTATTTTGGAACCAAGTGTTGGAAATCTATCGCTATCTCCTACTTGCCTTTCAGGGTGCCTGAAGCTCTCCGTGCTTTGTCTTTCCAATAAAGTGTTACGTGGTTCAGTTTTATGTTTGTTTCTTAAACTGCTCTTCTCTGTTGCCACTGTTTTTTCTGGTTGTTTGCAGTTTTAGCATCTCTTGTTTGTTTTCCCCCCCTGCTGCCTTTCCATTCTTGCAGCCCTCTGGGGTTTTGCCGTGAACTGCCCATCTGATGGGTTTCCTGCTGACTTTACTTGATTGCTGGAGCTCTAACATTAGCTGCACTGAACGCTGGAGCACCATCCGTGGGTTCCATGCTGCCTGGTGGGAGGCCAGGTGCTCCAGCCACTCAGCTCCAATGCCTGATCCAGCTCCGAGACTGGCTGTGTGCTCAGCCAGACCGGAAGAAAGGAAATTTTTGGTCTGTTCTTTCATTTTTACATATGTATGCCAAAGGATTCTCCAGCTGTGGTTATTTAGTTATTTAGATTTTGCTACTACAGCAGCTTAGGGGATTGCTGTAACTTAATGAAGAAGTTCTAACCTAAGTATAGAAATGTCATGTGAGGGCCTTGATTACTCTGTGTTCTTTACTAAATATGATGAGGGGTTTTTTTTTGTGAACAATATTTTTTCCACCACAGATAGAATGTTTTCAATGAATATAATCTGTTCATAATTACTTGTTATGAAAAACAGATTTTATTACTGATAGAAGCATGAGGCGAAAAAAGAAGTGTAGAGTTCAACATTTTTTATGATAGAATTTAAATTTACCATAAAATTAAACCCTGCAATTGCATTACATAAATTGATTTATAACTTCTGTGGGGTTATTCATTCAGTCTTGCATCTTCTTGAATCTTTCAAGAGTTTTTTTAGTATTAGGATATGTAATATCCTAATGTAGGTGGTTAACACCAGGATGGAGGTAAAAGTCAAAAGATGTGTTTTATATAATATCCTTGTTAATACCTCTAATCAGTATAGTTATTGATATCGAAAATTGTGTTTTACGGGTATGTAGAACTGCCATATGCTGTATGAAGACAAGCAATTGTATCCAACTAAACAGTGTAAAAAGAGTATGAAGAAGGGGATGGAATGAAAAAGAATGATAAGTAGAGTGAATGAAGTTATTATATCAGAACACGTGGGCTTTGATTTTTGTAGTTACTTTTCCCTTTCTTTTCACCATGGGAGAGGTCTTTTTCAGAGCTTACAGAGTTTTGGAAATGTTTTAATGAAATTTTTAGAGGAGAATTATTTGTAGTCATCAAGAGGCAAGGGTGGGGATCATAAAGGGAAAGGGCATGGTGAGTAGGGGAAATTGGAAGATGGTGCAGGAGGCAGGTGGGGTGGGAGTGAGAGCGGGGGTGCTGGTGTTCTGGGGGTAGCCAAATGCGAAAGCGGCCCAAGAGAAAACCACAGAGAGCAGCGTGGTCATAGTAGCAGGGCCCAGGTTTGTGGTTGCTCTTCTTGGGGAGAGTTTGTTTGCAGAGACGGGAGTCTCCCAAAACTTTTTTTATTAGCCAAACGCAGGACAAATGACTTTACGGCAGTGGGAGTGTAAAGGACCAAAGTGCGAGGCGATAATGAGCCATGATTGTCCATGAAAGAGCTGCTGAATACACCCCCCGGCCACCCCTCCCCCCTCCCAAGTCATGTTCATACCTCCCCGGTTTCTGAGAAATCAAACCTACACCTAGGTGCAGATTTCAGACTCCGTGGTTGGTTCATTTTTGATTTCTTGCTGAGAAGAGTTTTCTTCCTGATATTTTAAAATCCTTCTGCAATTAGAAAAGAATACCTTTTCTAATACCAGATTAAATGCTAATAAAATGTAACATTTAAAACCAGGTGAGGAACTGTGAAGTATACAGATTGTTCCAAAGAGAAGTGGTGATATTCTGATTTGTTTATTTCTATATAATTTGTTTTTCAGTTCAAATGCAAGAATGGGTGATATTAAAGTACACTGTGAATGCAATGGGTCAATTTCCCATTTGGGAGAACAAATTCAGATAAAAACAAGATATGTATTATTAATGAGCTTAATTCATCATTGACACAATGTGTCTTCAAACGTGGTGATTATTTGTTGTTGGAACCCTCAGTTGCACTTGTATATCCTCCTAAAATAAGCAGCAATTGAAACAGCATATTTTGGTTTGATGCAGAATTTCTCAGATTTTAGGTGAATTCTATAGATGCTTTCGGGGTAGACGCACATATTTGTTCTTTCTGTCTTTTTAATTCCTTACGGCACACTGTGCAACAGCTTTACAAGTCAGTTGCAGCAATTAAATTAGGCCACTGGGTCCCTAAATCAAGTGCTCCAGGCCAGAGTGGAGGTGGAGGCTGCCTCCCACTGTTGCTGCGGGGAGGTGAAAAGCTGGGAGCACTCCAGCCCTGCAGCACCACGTGTCAGCTGCAAAGTTAACTCGTCTGCATAGGCCCACATCAGCTGCGAGGTAAGCTATCTGCCCAGCCACGGGTAGGTTTTTGTTTTGCATGTGTTGTGTTGCTTTAGGGGCGATTTCAAGTCGTGCTTTCCAAGAATACGCATCAGTGGTTTTCCAAAAGCCTTCCAGAGATCCAAACTGCTCTGCCACAGTATATACCACCTCCTTGTGGTGTCCCTGTGGGTACGAACTGCTTCGCTGCTTCTTTTGCATCCTCTTATTAAACGTGATGTGTTCAGAGAAGGTTAATCCAGAAACCATCCGTGTCTTCTGCAGAAACAGGAATGCCAATATCAGCCAGTTACTGACACAGGACTTAAATAGCAAGCAGAAAATTCTTCCTACTTAAGATCAGGAAGGTACCTAGCAATGAGTTTTTGTAGGTGCAGGCTCGTCACAGTAAATGGCAAAGTAGTAAATCTGCTCCAGGTATTTACGTTTTGCTTTAGGTTGCAGAAAATTCCACAATTCTACTTCTTTATTGCATAGCTTGCTCTTGCTAGTTGCTGTACAATTACTGAATTAGAATGATGAAATTATAAAAAGCCATATATAATAGATATGAGTTTGAATTTGTATAGAGCAAAGTAGGTGTTTGTTCATGGATACATTTGCTTTGTTGTTGGAATCCATGTGTAGTGATACAATGTTTTGTGAAACTCATGAATACTTTTATCAAGACGAAAACAGAAGATATTTTTCTCTGATTTATTCCATTTTAGGAATTAGAGAAATTAAGCTTCCTTCTCTTTTAATTATATTTTACAGAGAAACTGTAATCTCTTAATCTCTGTGAAGCTTCTCCCTATTAGTTCACCCACCGGCGTTGGCTGACACGGAGCCTGTGGAGCCTGCAGTTGGTATTCTGCAGCTCAGAGGGGTGTGCTCAGGAAGCAAAGGCCAAATTTTGCCTACATATGTGCAACTTGCTTTGACTCCAGGGCAGGCGATTTGCACTTGGGCTACACAATAAATTGATTTGTCAGTTCAGTGACCGACTTAAAAATAAATAAATTAAAATGGTTCCAGTTGACAAGAAACAGGTCTCTATTTACTCCTCCCCACTTTTTTTTCCAGCTAATGAAAGCAAGATGCTTTTTTCAAGCAAAAAAATGCATTCCCAGACATTGTAGATAAAAGCAAAAGCTAGATTTTCAGGATGGTATAGACACTATCACAAAACAGGTGCTGCAGTTTTCTTATGTGTATTGGATTAGAGACAGTTCAAATCTCTACTGATTTTAAGGAGATGCACTTTTTTCCCCACTCACCTAACTTAGAAGAAAATGTCCTAACAGTGGAGTTAAATGCTATTGCAAAATGTTATACTTTTCTGTTGGAACATCTCCACTAGGTCTTAAATGCTTAAGCATCTCTTTTGGTCAGCAGCACAAAAAATTGCTTTACAGCCTGCCACTGAGAACATTCTGGGAATTCCCAGGTTACTGTATTAATGAATCAAAGTGCTCAACAGAAAAAAAAGATAGACTGAGGGTGCACCAGCCCACAATTCTTCATTACTTTGTGACTAAGGTATTTTCCTAAGTGCTTGATTCGGTTCAGAGGGAGATTAGATTTGAATCTGAGCCTCGGACAGCATGTTCTCATTGTAGGGCTGCAAAGCCAGAAAGTTCCTTTTTGTGCAAAGTATTGTGAAACTAAAAGTTGTTAAAATGTTGTGGGAAAATACAAAGTAGCCACTTTGACATTAGCAGATCACTGTCTACAACTACCTGAAAGGAGATTGTGGTGAGGTGTAGGTTGGTCTCTTCTCCCAGGCGACATGTGATACGATGAGATGAAACAGCCTCATGCTGCACTGGAGAGGTTTAGGTTGGATAGTAGGAAAAATGTCTTCACTGAAAGGCTTGTCAGACATCGAAACAAGCTGCCAAAAAAGTGGTTGAGTCACCATCCCTGGAACTTTTTAGAAGACATGTAGATGTGGCACTTGGGGACATGGTTTAGTGGCAGTGCTTGGCAGTGCTAGGCTAACAGTTGGACTCAATCTTGAAAAGTCTTTTTGAACCCAAAATTTCAGTGATTGTATGAACTAATCATTGTGACTTTTGTTTCTTTTTTATTATTTGGTGGGAGTTACTCAGTCTGACTGCTCCACAGTTATTTTTGGAGGAAGAAGTGTTTACTTTAAAAATAATTAATCCAAGCCTAGGAGTTAGATTTTACCTTTTCTTCCAAAATCTAGTCTGCAAATACTTAAGAGTGCAGTCGAGCAGGAGAGTTCTTTCCAGGCTGAAATGAGAGCCTCACTTCACATGGGTGAAGATGTAGGCACCTTTCCTGTCACATTTCACCTTATTTCTGTGGGGAGTAGAAGGTAGGTAGGATCCTTGCAGAAAGGACTTCAAAACCTGGCAAAAAAGAAAAGGGCCGTAGTCAGAATCAGTGGACACTTGTCATTTCCTACTGTAACACCTGATAGAAATCTCCTCAAGCATCAAGGCAATCTAGAGAAAATGATCAGAGCTTGGGAAAATATCACAGCATATGATCCAACCACTTCTGTTACAAATGAAACATATTTACTTTTGCTGTCATATGATTCTCATCATACATTATCAATTATTCTGTATCTCATAATTTTAGATTCTTGCTGCTACTGGCAGCAGGGAGTGTGGTTCTATAAATCTGATGCTTTTTAAACGGGAAGGCCTATAGGTCTCTGTTCTTAGGTGATGTATGTGAGTAGCATTGCTGTGTAATCAAAAATGTAAAACATTTTGTGGAATTGCCTTGATTTTCCATTTCCTTGAGTTTGGAAAGAAGAAGACATACAGCTTCCAGTTTGAGAGTTTAATATATTTGAAACGTATGGTGAAGCGTTTTTTGGCCATGAGAATGACATTACTTGCATTATTATACTTTTGGCATGGTGATATTTTAATTTTTGCAGAATTCTCTACTGTGCTTATGTATCCAGAAGATATTCTCCCTTTTAAATGCAGTAAGCAGACACACTATGTCTCTTAAAGTACTACTCTCATAAAAAATTGTGAGAATTAACTCACTTACTTTCTTATATAAGAAAATATTCTTGAAGCTAAACTTCATAACTAAAGACAATGATAGAACTGGTTGTACATAGTCATTATTCTTTTTATCCATTCCTTTGTTGAGACAAGTTAGTGCAAAATGTTACCTGCCTGGTAGTCAGTGGACAAGCTGTCATGATTTCAGTCTCCTTTTGAGATCCCCTCTCACCATTTTTCAGGCACTCCTATTGCCTGGGATGGTATTTTTAAATATCTTCTGAACTGTGCAGTTTAACATTGACATTTCACTCCGTTTGAACAGTTTTCCTTTGTGTGACAGTTAATTTAAACCTTGTGCTTCTGTTCTAGCATAATTCTCCCATCCTCTTCAGGTGGGCAGCCTCTTACCTGAAGCCACAAGCCACTTGTTTACATTTGCTGAAGAAATCTTGTTGTAAGACCTTGAATAATTTATCTGCTTGCATTTTTCCAGAGGTTGCATAACCAATGGCCTTGAAAGACAGTGGTGTAGGGAAAAGCATCACTGAGAATGTTCAGCTTCTCATGAAGAGGTGGTGCTTTATTGTGTGAGCCTGTGGTGCCAGACACCGGATTTTTTGCATGGTGTCCTGAGATGGCTCTGTCTGCTTGCAGTGTGTGAAAAACAGCTCCAAACAGCTTGTAAGGGCTTCCTCTTTGAGTTGGCTTGGCTCTGTTGGTCCCAACTCCTTTTACTCCCTTCCAGAAGGTTCCGGGGACAAGGAGCTTAGGGATTCATTTTGGAACAGAACTCCAAGCAGCTTGTGACTGTACCCCAAAATTGTGTGTTTATGGACACATGGGTTAAATTTTTCTCATTCTTTGAGCAGGAAAGTGGAAGAAAGCTGGTTGGCTTTTTGTAAATATAAAAAATTTTTAAGTATACTGTCTGTCTGAGTCATGCAAAATCTCAGTGATTCCCCACTGTGAATAGTGTTACCTAAAAATTACCTTAAATGTTCAATTATTTGTTATTACTTCCAATTCTGTCTCAAATTTTTGAGAAATGTACTTTATTCTGCTAACTATATTCCCTCCTATACTTGATAGGCTTTTTTTTTTCTTCTCTCTGTGTATGTACCTATTTGCAAATGCTCAGTAGTCTAATTAAGGTTTCTGAAGGTTTAACCTCGTCTTAGACAGTAGATCCTGAGGCTTGCCATGGTGTTAGCTCAGTAGGCTGCAGGGAAGGGTTCCAGAAAATATTGTGTAATCTTGCCAAGCAGGGCTTTGCTGTTGAAATTTCTTATCCCACAGAGCTTAGGTCAATGTTAATGTGACAGTGGAGATTTAATCCTGAGGAAAGGTGTTTTCATCAGGTGGCTTTGAAATAAATTTTATCACCAGAGTCTAAAAGGAACTGTGCTGATTGTAATTATTTAATTGCTCTTTAAATTGTGAAAGAAGACTGTATTTTTAATTAATTGCCAAACAAAAGCAAGTTATATACTTTGCTTATGACTGAGCACGTTGGAATGGTTCTGCATCAGCAGAGAATATTCCCCTGTTTTTATGTAAAGGAAACATATTTCTGAAATAATTGCAAAAGTATGAGTGGAACCCTCCCACCCTCGTTATTTCAAAGGAGATGCAAGAGAGTTACAGCAGCTTAGGTCAGCCAGATCCTGCTCTCCTTGATGTCATGGTGTGATGCCATCAAACAGTGCTACCTTCGGATGCTGTACCTTTTATCTGATAAAAGGAAAAACATTTAAAATGCCACTGATGTTACCTCATGGAACTACTGCTAGTTCTTTTCCTTGAGATTTTGCACTCTAGTGCAACAAAAAAAAAAAAATTGCACCTGGAATACTTATTATTTTCTTATAAGAGCTTCTATTTCCCTGCTATCCATGTTACTTATTTTTGCCAAAGTCACCAGGTGGCTTGGCCTGGACCTGGCTCACAGCAGAGCTCCCACTGCCCACACTGGCTGGCAATGGGCAGAGAGAGACAGAGATCTCCACTGGATTTGCAGTAGTCAAAAATAATAGAGGGTAGCATAATTTATATTTTTGGGTTTGCTAATTGTCCAGATAGTGGATGATGTCATTAGCCTGTGTTTGGGCCAAATACACAATGTATACACATCCCAGAGCAAAGATTATGCCAAAATTACACTCTCTCCTATAGCACTGACAAGACTCAAAAAATATACAGATACATCAAAATGAAAAAACTGACAAAAAAAAAGGAAAGGGAAAAGAAATCCTCTTTTGTTGTATGATAGTGAAGAGATGTATCAAAATCCATAAATTAGGCACAACTTTAAATCCACATATAATTTCAATTACATACATCTGTTTCTCCTTAGGAAGAATGAAGTGAGGTCAACAACTAAACATTTTACAACCATCAAGATTCTGGGATGCTTTTTAAAGCTATATACATATGTGATTTGTAAGAAACCTATTTATATGTAAAATTTCTCATTTGAACATTCATTCCTTTTATTATGCAAACGCCAAAATTTTTGGAAGCTACAGGCTTCGAAGTGCAGTGAATGCACGTATTTCAGCCCAGTGCTATTCTTCTAATTTTTTTTCATTTTAACCCCCTGATGTTTCTGTCATCATGAAGAAAAATATCTATTTAACTTCCAGATCTGTAGATAGTAGGGAATATATGTGGCATAGATTTTCCTTAAGAAAAATATGTAAAAGGTTTCTGAGCTCTTTGACAAAAGTAAAAATTAAAGCCTTAACTGAGGTTTTTGAGAGAAGATGGGCAAGGGAGGAACGTTATATGATGGGACTCAAGGTAGAAGATTATTCAAATCTTTGAATTATATGTAATTTCATATATTTGAGTGGCACTTCCTTTCCTTCTCACACCCAGTACCACTCACAGCCTTGAACAGAGCCCAGTTCATTCAGCTGTGACAATCTCGTTGTGACCGGGGTGAGGGTTATGTCCAAGATGTGCCATATATCAACATTTTACCAGTGATGTTAATAAAGTTGATGACTTTACTTATTAGGTTTTTGGTAACACAAAATAAAATGGAAATATGTTTTACATTCATCCTAAATGTATGATATAATGTATTGACCCTCCTTGAGCCTGCAGACTTTTTGAATTCCTCAAATATTAAAAAGTGCGCAAAGACTTAAGTAAGCTTGCTCAACAATAAGTCAAACAAGAAAGCAGAATCGCTTGGAATACATAATCATAAAACCTTCATGCATAAAATAAAAAGCAAAATACTGACCTAAATTGTTAATAACAGGAAAAGTCTGTTAATACCTGTTGTATAAACCCCTAATCTTTACAGTTGTTAACAGAAACTGGAGTGCATGCATAAAAAACCTCTCTTCACAGCAATGCTGTTATCCACATCAATCAAGATAATCCCACAGTAAAACCTTGCTAAAGAGGAAATGTGGCATGTTTGGATAATGTCAATGATTGGAAAACACGTCCCAGAAAATGCCATGCAAAGCAAGTTTAAATATTAATGCACACCTTCCTAGCCCTTTTCAAACTGAGAGTCTCAAATTATTTACGTGGACCTCAAGGGCTGAACTCCGATTTCAGTTCCAGATGTGAAACAAACAGAAGTTTCTGTGTATTTGAAAGCAAAGTGTAATTCTGTGTCACAAAACTTCACAGCTGTTTTTTTCACAAAATACGAATTCTCTGTCTACACAAGGGTAAATCGAGTCACAGAGCAGGGACATGATTGATTGAATGTGAACACAGTGAACCACAGTACATAAAAAACCTTGCAATCTCTTATTACCATTTCCTCCTTCATGGCTCAAGGAAACATGCTTCTGGTTCAAATTCATTCTGTCTTAGGCTGCCAATGCATTTGATCATAGCTCATCAAAAAGGACAATTTTGTTCTTTAGACCACACTATAAATTAAATGCCTGGGAAATTTTCATAGGGTACATAGTATGGTCTGGAGAAATCATTGAAAAAAGACAGAATTACACACTAAACCTCTGTGAACATTCATGTCCTTATTTTCTGCTCTAGATTGATGGTAATTGAATATGATTTGCACTTGCAGGTTGGCACTCATGGACTGCTAATCACTTGGGAAAATACAACACATTGCGCTCTCGAGCACTGTTCCGCTATTGTCTCTCAGGGCAATCAAAGAATTGGCTCTCCTCGTGTGCTTATGAGGAAGGTGGTATTAAAAAAAAATACGTAAATGAAACAGAATTAGCTAATTTTAGATGGCTAGAGTTTAAAAGTCTGGATCTTAGCTGGTTCTTGTGATTTCATGAGACTGGAGTATATTGTCTTAAAAAATGCCTTTTTCTCTCCACAAACTTAGCAGGGACCTTCTTATGCAGACTCAGGTGACTATGTTGCAGCTATCCAAAGTTAGTGACATGGATCTCACCTAAAGTTAAATTGAACAAGTCACCTTTCTGCAGAGCTTAGCAAAATTGGAGCCTTTTGGACTTTCTGGGGCAGTGCAGCAGCCAAACCCTACAGAAACCAACAGGCATGGGAGAAACACAAAGGAAAGAGCGAAAATATAGTAGAAGTAATGTTCACACTAATACATAAAAATTGCATAAAAATCTGTGTTTCAATAAGAAGGTGGTTAGGTTTGTCAATGGAACCTGTCAATATTATAATTGTTTGATGAGAAGGCTCACAATGTCAGAGCAGAACTCATTATTCAAGAAGCTCTCAGTTCAACCGCGTGAAATGCTGTGTGGCTTTAAGGAAACAGCTGAAAACCTGGATGATCAGCTGGATAGCCTTACCAGCTAAGCAAGGAGTGTGAGGAAGTACGCCATGCTAAAGCACATCTTTAATGAAGGCCTGCCTGGAAAGACCACAAGTGGGAAAGGGCTTGGGTTGGGGTTTTTTTAGGTTTTAATGTTTAAAGTAGAAGAAATATGTTGTCTCTGACCTCCTTTCTGGGAAAAAAAAAAAAAAGACATCAATAAATTATTTTATAATAATTTAAAATAAAAAAGTAAGATATGATTCATTACAGAAATAAGCATCCTACCTGTAGAGCTCCTAAACTGTGATTAAATAGTTTAATTGTTTCAATCTAAGAAACCCCAAACAACTATGACCAATAATTTGTAGGGCCCACCTTAAGCACAAAACAGAGGAAAATATGATTCTGGCAGTGGACTGAGCTGTAGGAATACTGCTTTCACTTTGTGGTTCACTCTCTTTATGTTAAACATTTATGAATAGCATGTGCTTGACCTAGATGGCTGCAGAAGGATGTAGGAGCCTCATACCTTCAAGAACATCCAAAATCTGGAGGTGTGTTTGTGTGGGCTTATGCTGATCATATATAACCTCTTCTAATAAGTGGGAGTGGACACAGAAGGTAAAGCTTGCCTTATGCTGTATGTTGCATAACCTTGTTGTTTTGGGCTTTTTTTAAAATCCATGTTAGCAACGAGCAGTGCCAGGGCATGTTCACTGGCCCCAGGGCCACCAGGCAGCATCTGGCCATGCTATTAAACGCTCCCAACATCCAAAGGTGGAGGGACTGCATCCAAAATGCCCACGGGGAACACACTTAACCTACTGCGCTGCACTGCAGATGGTACTATCCAAAGAATGCCAGGTCACTGCACCAAAGGTGTGACAAGGGCAATTTTAACGGTTTAATAACTGCAGAGAGAGAAATCCTTGTGAGTAGGAATATTTTTGGCTCCTGAGTTTACTGGAATAGCTGTAGTGCTGGTGAACTAGGATTTCTGACAGTATACACAGGATGTTCCTTTAGAAAACTAAGCACTTATGAAATGAGAAAAAATGTTTTTACTTGAGTGTCACTGTTTCTTAATCATAGTAATTATCAGTTGTGATGATTAAAGCCTGGTTTAAAGGTGAGATAGAGCATTGTGAGTAATGGAAGTATTTACTAGAGATGGATGTTACCAAATATAGGAGGATGCATTTCTTTTGAGGAAACAGAGGATACAAAATGTACAAGAAAGAGGGTCACAAAGAGATCAGTAAAAACATCTCATTACAAAAGTGTCTGTGAACAATTTACTTAGGAAAGAGTAGAACCCACCTCTCTGTCTTCAAGGAACAGGTCTAAAACAAGCAGCAGGAAATATTTTTTCATAAAGTTGTAAATAAATTGTAGAGCTTGGTTCCAGATGAGTGGCGGATAGGCAGTTCAGGAAATCCTTAACCTTCTGACTGCCAAAAGCAGTTTGCTAAGCAGGACCAGTCTGTCCTTACCTTGTTTCTCCCATGTCCCCGAAGCATCAGCTGCTGTCTGCAGTGGGAGGCAGGATTTAGCCATTTCATTCTAACCCAGCATGAGTCATTCTACTTTTCTGTAGCCCAGATCATGTGTGGGGAGAGCATAAAAAGGAACGGGCAACATTTGTTGACAGCATTTTATTCTTTTCCTTTATCGCCCACTTGTCAGCAGCCCTGAGATGGTTTTAGAACTCAGCAGAGCAAAAGAAGTGTTGCAAGAGGCACTGGAGGGGAAGTTATGACTCTAAAGCATTTGTTTGCCTCATTATGCTAATTTCTCCATTATGTCTGGGGTAGTGCAGCATCTTGATCCAGGTGAATTTACATTCAGCTCTTAATTCCATTGTTCCTGGGTTCTCACTCTGTAAAACTGGGATGCTGTCACGAGAAGTTGTGATGGCAGCTACACCATCTGTGAGACTCTCAGCTTGTGTTACAATAAAGGCCGTCAAAATCTCCATAACGCGGGTTTTTAGATACAGTGCCATAATAAGTTATCAGGGAATAAATCATGCAGTCCAGCCAGGGACTAAAACATGCAGTCCAACATTTATACACTCAGGCAGCAAAAGCAAAGGTCTTCAGGTTCACACCTGAGTAAGTGCAGCAGGACTGCTGCTGCTGACACAGCGAGGCTTTGGAAATCCTACATCCATCACTGCAAACCATGGATATTTGTCACCTCTGTGTTTTTGGGCACTCTTAATTTTTACTCAGGAACATGCGAAATGTCTGAAGGTAAGAATCTCATCCTCCAGTTTCCCCAGTTGTAAAGTAAAAATAATTTTCATGTTGCAGAGTGTTGTTATTGTTTAAGTTACCTTGAGACTTATAGATCAAATGCATCAAAAAAGCCCAAAATATTTCCGTGTTCAATAGATACAGCATGAAGGAGCTGTTTATTGGTGCACAGATAGTTAAAAACTGTAGTTTTGAGCAAGTGCATATGCAGTTTCTGTAGACAACTGCCATTATCCTGTGAGGCACAAGTATTGCCAAATTATTAAACTAATTACAGATATTAAACTAAATATCAGTCTTCAAGCCCTCTGTTGCCTTTTTTTCTTCCTTTGAAGGCTTTTTATGATTTTTTTATTACTGTGAATACCTATAAAACTTTTAATTTGAATAATTTAAAATTTGCATTTAATTTTATTATGTTTCTTTTCATGTTACTGCAGTGTTGTCTTTGGGCTTTTAATTGATTTTTTTGTTATTGTTAAACACTTTGAAACTTCTGAAATGAACTACATGAAAAGAATAAATAATGACCCAGTCTTAAGAGAAAACCAGTAGTATTTTATTAAAGAGAATCTTTCACAGAATTAAATTCTCTGATTTTAGTATTTTTGGAGCAATTACAATAGCGTTTGTAGTAGGTCTTATGGAAGTAACATATCTGCATCTATAGAGCAGGCATAGAAAATGCTGCAAATACATGCCTTTGATCTAAATGACAGAAATAAATTTGCTAGGGACACGGTAGCATTAAGCATGTTTAAACTGACCCATATTGCTTGAAGTACAGGTAGAGTATTTCTCCTTTTGATCAGGGCATTTGATTTAAAGTATAAACAAAATTAAGTTATATGCATAATACATGTAATACAATTTGGCACATTAACTCTTACAGATGGGGGTTAATATTTTATCTATCCCCTATTTTTTTCCTGTTCTGCAGTTACATTTATCATGAGTCTGCAGGCATGGCTTGCTGCTACACATGGACACAAACAATTAAGTTTTCAGTCAAAACTACAGTGAGACACTCCAATCCACCTGCACTCACTAAGCCTTTTGGTAGCTGCATTGATAAGGTGGAAAGAAGTTCATGTGCAAGAAATCTGAAGTGAAGGTGCAAATCTCATGCTTGGCTGGTATTTTGTTATCTAGGAATAAGTTGATCCTGAGTGGCATCAGAGCAGCTTTACTCTCAGTGTTTCTGTTTCTTTTAAAACTATCCTATATCTTTTGGGCTCTTATCATTACAGGGAACTCAAATTTGTTAATGCTGTGATTCGAGTTACCATTTCATAAGGTTTTAAGCAATTTTTCAGAAAGTATTCATTAATATTCAAAGCTTTTAAAAAAAGTCGTAGACTTGTGCCTAACATTCAATAAGACACATTTTAGTTGCTTTTTATAGATCTGGAAGCTGGAGATGTGCTTTTGTAGTTTAAAGCAGTCATAAATGCCTTAAATCATTATGATAAAATTAGAATATTGAAAATACTATCAAACTTGGGTTTGGGGTTTTTTTTCCACATATCCAAAGACTCTAGGATTCTAAAATAATTTGCAAATAAAATAATGAAATAATCAGTCAGTTTTTTCAGTTAATCATTAAGCTACTGTAATTGATTTTGAGCACAGCATACTGCTATGTTTACTCCTTGTGTGAATAATACAAGGGTTGGCCATCTAGGCTTCTACAGAGCTATAATATTTTAAACTCCCTGGAGAAAGGAGGCAGACTAAATCTGGGATGACTGTTGTCAGACTGTTGAGTGAAATCTGACATGTTTAAAGAGGATGCTTCCATCGTCTGACCTTTCAGCTGGTAACTTCTGAACTACTTCTTACCTGTTGAGATACCCAGCATGTAGAGCTCCCACTCAACACTGTCAGATTACGGAGCTTCCCATGTTTTCATTTTATCAGAGCACTCACAGTACTTTGGGTTTGAGCTTCAACACGTGTGTTAGAAGTTTTCAGGCTTTTTCTGCAGCCTGCAAGACCTGGATGCTGCCCCAGGGGATAATTCAGAACAAGAATCTCTTGTGACCAACTGTCTGAAGAGCTTTCTGAGTCCAACTTCATACTTGACTAAGTTGGCTGTGTTTGGTTACATTCAGAAAATTATTCCTCCAGCAATTCAAGTGCTAAGTAGGCTGTAGGGCTGCAGGACTGTTACTGTTCCCCACCCCTTTGCCACCTTCTGCTTGTGTGTACAGGGTGTGCTTGTATGTCTAGGCGCAGTGTTAAATTTTGTAGACTTGCCACGTTAGAAATTTGTGCAAGCACTCGAAGTGAAGAGGATACAGGCTTTTTTTGGAACAATTGTAAGTACACTCATTAGCCTAGTGAAGTCATGGAAGTGTGTTTATGGGGATGGGGCTGCAGCAGTGTCACTGTGAGTTTGTTGTGAGGATATTTTGAATTATTTTTCGATTAACGACATACAGGCCCCAAAGAAATAAAAAACAAATACTGGAGATACAAAACTATGTTGCTGAAAGAATTACCAGAGTGATACAGGAAGAGATTCTTGTATAAGACTTGATTTGTAATTATGGATCATAAGATCCTGTCTGTACTCGGCTCTTAAATACATAATTCATGAGTAAAGCCTGAGTAAGTTTTTCAGCCAATAAAAACAACAGTGAAATTGGAATTTAGGGGATTACGAGCACAATAAATTTGATGAACAGTTACAGCTTTTCAGTCTTTTTCTCCTTTAATAGAAGAGAGAGAAAGAAGTTCTTATAACCTAAAAAGTCAAGTAGCTGTATTTCCACTTGAGAGCTTTTATGGGAAGGTGCAGTTAGACACAAAGCTTAGAGTAAGGAAACTTAGGTGAGATTTAGTTTAATAGACATGATAATCTGAAATCTCATCGTGTTTAAACAGCAGAAGCCAATGAAGGAAAGCTCCCAAAAATTTGAGGCAAAATTTCCAGTGCTTTTTCACAATGAAGTATTCGCTTGATGCTTTTCCATAGGCTGAAAGAACTTCCATACTGGTTTTCTCAGATTTCAGTACACACTGATGTTCAGAACACCTCAGTTCTTGCTCAAAGTTGGTTGTACATTGCATGCATGCTACAGAGAGATAAAATTCTAACAATAAATGTGCTGTGCCCTTGATTACTTTTTTTAAAATAATGGATACAAAGTGTATTGCTTGTTCAGAGAAGCATCTGTTATGAGATTAGTCAAAGAGATATCAAGTGCAGTGATAACAATTTCCTTAATGTTCAAGAAACTTTACAGTGAGGTGGGAAGAAGGATGTCAGATAGTGAAGAACAGATTAATGAAAAACTTGGAAAAAGTTAGTTGAAATTCACAACCCTTTTTCTTGGTGTTTACCTAGAAGCATGGAATGTAAAAAACCATATTTCATTTCATAAGATAAAATACTAATTAGACTGGCCAAAAATTAAGTGATTAAAATTGTCCTTTACAATCTCAAATGAATAACTCACTTGTCAAAAAGAATTTGAAAATTCAAATCTCACTCTAAATTTTTCTGAAAGACTCATGAGGAAAGATGGGGAGAATGGAAAACAATAGGTGGGTCTCTCTTCGTATTTGAGTCTAGATGGTTTGAATATTTCCTGAAAATCTTCAGAAGTCTTTTGAAATGCTTCAGATGTCAAAATGGAAACACCTGAAGGCCTATTATCAAAATAATAGCCTCTGCAGTCTGTGAACTTGGATAAAGAGAAATGACTCATCTCCAATGATAGGGGACTGATGGATTCCACTGGCAGAAAGTGACTTGAGTGACACGACTAGATAATAAGGGCTTTTATAAACTCCTTTGCCTATTTAAGGGCCCAAAAATGAATTTTGAATCACAGGCCAAGATCAGGCACCCAGAGATGGATTCCTTGCTATTTTTAAGAACTCTTGAGACTGTAACTGCAGATGGTATCTATGCACACTCTTTGCCTTCGTGGTAAAATATTCTGTCCTCTTTAGTGAACAAGGGAATAGCTATTCCTGTAATTTTTAATATAAGCTTAGAAAATGTAACTGACAGTGATAACCTCAGTGAACCATCCTGGAGACTACAGGTATTCATTAAATAATAATCGTTCTTTGTAGTGCATTAGCACAAGGAACCTTAGCAATGGACAATGAAGCTATTCTGCCAGTTAGGAATAAAACCTCCCCTGGCAGAAAGACCTTCCAATTTAAACTCTCAGTGTGCCACAACAGTTGGATACAGAAGATGATAGAGCAGGTAAAATGCTATAGGGGTCTTTTTGGTAGTATTTCATATTTAACTCATAACATAGACATCTCCAAGAGTATTCTACAGATTTTGAAGTACGAAAGTGTGATTAAAAGAAAGGTATGTGGTCATGTATTTCAAAGAGAAATTCAGCCTGTTGGATTCATTGTATTCATGTGAGATTGAGTAAAATATCAAGCTCTTTTGTATTAAGTGAGTAAATATTTTATTCGGACTAATTAGAGTATTGTTTTACAAACATTAAAAGGCTTGCTAAAAGCTATGTCATTCATTATTATCATTAAAAATATTGGTGTTAGGTCTTTGGAATAATTACAAACAGCAATTCTTCATAAGATAAATGGGTAGGATTAAAAATAAGCACATACAAAGCTATTCATCAATTAAATAAATCAGCCCATGCTATGAAAACTCCATGAAAAAATACCTTAGAGACTTAGTTAATATCAAGGCATTACTTATTACAGGAATGCTGATTGTTTGGGCACGATGAGAAGGAAATTTTAGAAGTACTGTCTAGATAAGATTAGAGACTTATTTTCCTTTTAAAATACAGGGGGAGTAGTATGGACACCAAAACATTATGATCTTTTTTTTTAGAGTGACTCTAATATATCTGTGCAAAAAAGCCAGATTATCCTGTATAATAGCATACAGACACAGGATGAAATTGTGCCTATGTCATGTGTCATACTCTCCTGACACCACTCTCGCCCCAAAAAATGCTTCCAAACCCACCACTCTTTAGTCTTCAAATGTTTCATTTTGTGGCCCTGTTTAGGCTATTTCTTACCTACAAATCTGGTGCCTTTGGAAAGCAGAGATGCCGGTCTTTTTTGCCAAGACTATCAGAGATCAGTAGGTCCAGCTGTAGGCACTGGAGTGATGTTCAGCAGTCTTCAAGTCTTCAGAGACCAAGTCAGTTTTAAGAACAGCGTGCACCATGTCTGAGTTTGTGTGCTGTGGAGCTTGAGAAAGCAAACAAATATTACTAGCCTGGGTGGCTGGGCAATGCCAGACTGACGGGACAGCATTGAGCACCTTCAGCAGTATTGTGCCTTGTCACTGTATCAGCCCGCTCAAATATGCTGGGGGAGCTGGTGCCATAGTGACACCGTGTAACAGAGAGATGAGAAAAATGGTAGCTGAGGAGGAGCCAAGGGCCACCTCCAGCTTCCCTGCACACCCATACCGGGTCCTCTCTGTACCCCAACATTTCACAGCTGCTATCCATTCTCCCATTGTGTCCCAGACTCCAGTTATCTCTGGGCTGTGTGGAGGAGTCTCACCGAGACCCTCGTGGCACACTGTCTGCAGAGAAACTTCAGAGACCAAACTTCCTGTGCTGAGCAGCCTGTGGAGAGAGTTACACATTCACTTGAGATGGAAACCAGCTCGCTTGCCTGAGCAAATGGAACACTAAGCTGGAAAGTTGGAGAGCTTACTTTGCCATGGCAGGTTACCCTCATTATCACTGCAGGGTTAGTAAATTATAAATATCTACCCATTAGGAGAGGAAAACTCATACTTAAACACAAGCTCTGTTATTTCTGCTCGGCTTGCTATTATTTTACTATTTCTAATCCTGTAAACAATAATATTTCAAAAGTAAAATATGTTCATAGTGCATGTAACTTTACAAAGCAGCATCTTCTGTTACATATAAACAGCAGTACATGAGCAATTCCAGCTTGTCAAGTCTGAGTATGTACTCACTGCACGCAGCCTCTAAACTGAAAGAGACCAAAATTTAAGTCAGAAAAGCATCACTTCCCTGTATCCACTCTCCAGCTCAGTTCTAACAGGAATGAGACAGCTGCATAACCTGGAAGGCCTGTGGTGTGTGTGTTGCAGGGAGCAGGGCTGTGGGGACTGCTGATGGAGCTTTGCTTCCTGCAGTGTGTGCCCTGGCAAAGTGTCTGCTATGAAGTATGTGTTTTCTGAAAGGTCTGCAGCGTTACCTATATATGTCTAAGCAGGGATATAAATAGACAAGCAAGTTGGGTAGTGTGTGCAGGCTTTATTTGAAAAAAAACCCAAAACAGACTGAGAAAAAAAAGAGCTTTTCACTGCCTCGAGCCTGATGCTGGCCAAGTTCCAGATAGATCCCTACTGCTGGCTGAAGTTAGAGCTGTGTCAGCCTACACTAAAGTCGTGTCTGGTTGCCTGTAGCCCTGGATGGCTCTCCTGAGAGCTACAGGTCATCCAGATTTGGGAGTTGTCAGAGACGGAAATATTACAGATTATGACTTAAACATTTTCATGAAGGACTTTCAAAACTGTATTACAAAAGCTGGAGAGAAGACTACCACACCCTGAATGGGGCTCTGAGAGGCCCTGGACTTCTCGCTGATGAAGATAAGATAAAGTAAAAACTCAGAGCTGGGGACATTCACAGAGCATAAGCTTAACACCTCAGGAGTGGAGATCATGGCCCCAAGGCTATCAGCTGCCACGCTGGCACAGACTCTGCACCAAAGGGTGGGGGGAGGGAGGCTTTGGGTGTGTGCTGGAAAAGCCTCTGGTGAGAGGCGGTGACCGCCCATCCTCCACTGTGCAGAGGAGCCCCTTCACCCCGGGAGGGAAAAGCGCATCCACGGAAGCGGGGATGACATGGCCCATCAAAGGCCCTCCCCAAAAGGGGTCCCCAGTCCCTGCACCAGCGCACCAGAGATGATGCAACAGACCCTCAGTGTTGCAAGGGACAGTGTGTCAAGCCAGCCCCTGCAAGGGAGGCACGTGGGCGTTCCCACCTGCCCAAAGTGTATATTTATCCACGGAATTCTTTACTCTTTGGCGTGCGGCGGCGTGGCATGACATGGCATGGCAGCGGGGGACCCTCACCACCAAGAAGACCAGATGGAGGGGAGCAACGAGATGTCGTTGGGACCCTCGGATGGATGATGTGCTTACCTAACNTCCTTCCTTCCTTCCTTTCTTCCTTTCTTCCTTTCATTTTAATCTCATTTTTGGGTATATTTTGAACCTTCTCATTTCTTTCCAGTTTATACACAGAGACTTAATTTTCCTTGCTCTTCTGGATGTAAACCAGATCATAACAGGAGTGTCCATCTTCTTTTGCTTGGCTTCATTCCTTACATTAATGGCTTAGAGATAATATGATGTAATAGTCATTTTGAGATCCTAGACAATCTGAAAAGCTGCCTGCGACTACCTTTTCCTGTGAGAAAATCCTTTGGTTGGCAATGGTATACTTGGACTTCCTTTTGCACTTCAAGATTAATAATACTGACTTAAAATATGCAGTGAGGAGGAGTTAACTCTTGCTTTCCATAAATATACAATGCATTTTTAATTTACACATTTACAAAATATATAATGCATTTTTAATGTACATATTTACATAAAGATTAAAAAAGCCCCACATTCTTGTTCTTGCTTTTTTTTAATATAAAGGACATTTGTTGATGCCTGATAAACTAAATAATCAGAAAAAAAACTCATAAAAATTCCCTTACATGATGAAAAGGTATGAAAAAAGTACTCAAGGAAATACACCTTGTTTCTTTGAAAATCTGAACCTACAAAATCTATTCTAAGAATATACAACTTTGAGAATAGATTGAAGTCTGAGGGGTAAAACAAGACCCTACCTTTTGCAAAGATTGATTTTAGGCTGCATTTGTCTTCATGTCTTCTGTAATATACCTAAATTCACTGCCACATAATCAGGGTGATTTGAGTTTTGAGTACTGTAAAAAATGAGTAAAACCTCTGTATCTTTGCTTACTTTACATTTTCAGTTTTTCTTATGACAAGAAGACATTAACTACAAAAAATGTCATCCTGGCAGAACACAAGCATACTGTTGTGTGATGGGATCACAGTCAGCAGTCTTGGCTTTACATTTTTGAATCTGAATGTGCACAGCTCAAAATACAGGTTTATTTAGGAATCATCAATCCCAGTTTATGCAAAGAGCAGACAGTTCCTTTATGGCGGAGTCTGCTTGCTAGTCTGTTACACAGCTGGGTATAGCTGAAGAACAAGTAGGAGACAAATTAGGAAGTTTGATTCTTGAAGTAACTGGAAACATCCAAAAATACTCTCCATATCTCAGGCTGTTAACAAGAGCAAAGGCAGTACAAAGCACATTCTTCCGAGAAGCCTGGCTCCTGAAGACAGCTTCTACGTCTTCTGGAAGGAGCGTGCTGCTCTCTGAACTTCTCTGGAGATCTGTGTTGCTGCTAGCGATGGCATGTGCTTGTGTGAAGGCAGAAGGGTCCTGCCAGCTCTCATCTCAGGAGAGTTGGGCTCTGCATTCTGCTTCATCCATTCACCCTACTCGAAAAACCCCACACCATCCTGCCTCACACTGCAGGAACTGGGTGTTTGATGTCCATTTAATTTCATTACATCCTAATGTCTAATTGCATCCTAATAACCTTACCATTTGTACTCCAGCTTGTGCAAGTTTTATTTTGTGTTTTTCATCTCTGGCTCTGAGTAATTCTCTTGATATGGCTCATAAATAACCTGTTGGCAATATGAAATGATGTAGGCACTAGGACTGCTTATTACTACAGTGTATAAAGGAATTCTGTAGAAATAACTCTTATGTAGATGTTAAACTAAATGCTGATAGTTCTTACCTTTTATTTTTACTGTTAGCTCACTGCAAGATGTTCCTGTAGAAATTGGGAGTTTCTTCACTTAAAATGTGGAATTAACTTTTTCCTACTGTAGAAATGGCATCAAAATACTAGAAATACTTAATGCTGTCAATGATAAGAGTAAAGAGTAGGAAAGAAGAGGAAAAATACTAAAAGCTCTTCCAGTTCCTCTTCTGCCTATCCATCCGTATATCCTTTATTACATTTACAGTGCTTTGTCCAAATTCCAGGAGATGTAATTTCCATCAAAGATTTTTCCATAATCCAGAAGAACTTATTATCAGAGAAAATTTCTTCTATATTTTCATTTCTTTTCACTATACTAGTGGCTGTACTTCTAGAGTATCACTCACAATGAATTAATAATTTTCTTTCCAAGACTTCTCTCTGCAAAAATCCATCATTGTGTTGCATTCTTAGTATTTCCTTAGGTGTTTACTTCTCTGTGGTTTAGATATGAAGACAGATTTTCCAGCTGTATTAAGGTATTCTGTGATGTTTTGCCACAAAAAAAAAAATCCATGAGGTTTACCATGAGGATGTTCCCAAGATAAGGGAACATCCTTATGGAATGCCTGAACAGCAGATTATATTGTATATAGTTGATATGCATCTTCATTTCTTTCTAGATCAGCCCTTTTTATCTATTACTTTCTGAATGAACCTTGATCAGCTGTAAAACTATTCTGAGTTTCTCACTGAGTTCCCAGGCAACCAGACTGCTTTTTGAAATCTGTGTGTTTTCACTAATTCTTTGGAACAGGTCTCTTTCGTGTCTGGTGTTCACAGAACATACAGAGCTCATGTCTGTTGAGTATTTCATGTGCACATAGTTCCTTTTTCCATATATGTTTTTTAATGAAGCAAGATACAGATTCTGAAGCTGGTGCTGTGAGAGTTTTTCTTATATGAAAAGCCCCTTCAATAAAGATAATATTTAATTTTTATTACAAACTTTCCTTTTACAAAGGTATTTTTCCTGTTACTTCTTGGAGTACTCTGTGTGTTATAGGTGGCAAATTGATTGACTCCTGGGTAATTATTTTTCATTTATGCAGAATTAGTACTGTTGATGGCAACTCTGAAAGTCCATCAATAGTCTGATGATAATACTACAGAATGCTACTACATTTTCTGTCAAACAAAGCAGTATTCACATCATGAGGCCAGAGAGAAGGCCAGTTTTAGAACAATACAGATTTTTTTTCTTTAAATAGATGCTATCTTCAGTTCCTTATTTCATTGTTGTATTTCCAAAGGTGGAGGAGGTAACACAGTAACACATATAGTTGTGTTTGCCCAATAGAGTAAATTCCTAAACTTGCTCCTTTAGAAAAGTCAGATGTAATGTCTAGGGCAGAAGATAAAACTGACTCTATGTGATAAAACTAAGGCACTTGACCAAAATCTATCCCTAAATAACCTTTTGAATAATCCCTGAATAAACAGTGGTTCTGTGAAATATTCTGTATAAAAGTACAAATGGGTAAATTATAATATGGCTAGTTTACATGTGTTGTCCAGTATCTTGTGGGCATTTTATTGTTGCTGTGTCTGGAAACCTTGAAAGAAAGAAAAATTCAATCTACTTCTGAACATAGGTATCCTAACATCTTAATAAGGTTGTGAGATCATCTGCAATCAAACAACAAATCCTTCGAAAAGTTATTTGTTGTTCTTGGACACAATAAGTGACTTTTTCAGAACCAACAGGTTTTCAAGTGAACTAAGACAAAGGGTTAAGTGTGGGAAATCAGAGATGCTTACGCTGGTGTTTTATGGGATAATGATCTTTCTTCAAGTCTGATAAAACATTTATGGAGTTGCTGTGAGCTCCCCATAATGTTACTAATGTATTTGATAGTTAAAGAAGAAACAGACTAACAGGGGAGATAACCATTGTCTTAGAGCAACTGTGTTTTACTGTCTGAATTCCAGATACTTGGTAAATGATCTATGAAGCTACTGCTAATTATTTTATGGAGTTATCTGTAGCTTTAATCAGGAAATTAATTAGTGCTATAGCTGTATGTTTATGTAATGTAAGATATCCTTTTCCCTATTCCCATATAGAGGGGAGTGATTACAATTTAATACATGTCTACATGCTTTCAAATTATATTATAGTATTGTAATGTTTTACAGTTTATATCAGATTGCAAGCAATGCTTCAGTGCCTTCATCTGCTCCTCAAATGGAGGGCAGTCCATGCCTGGTGAGGATGACTGGAAGGCGATAACACCTCCTCCTTCAGAGACCATGCCATGGGTCCTTATGGGAAGAATTGAATGCAGCTTTAATTAGTGAAAGGAAGGTAAAACTGAAATTAAGTACTAGAAATCTCTTAAATTCCATTACATTTACTAGAGAAACTCTCTCCCTAGTTCAGCTGCTTTTATTGAGACAGTCTTGTCATTGAAGAAATTTATTTCATTTTGTCGTGTCTGCATTTTTCCATTTGCAATCTTTTTGTTAATATATTCCTTACCAGTCCTGCAGCATTTGCCTACACAACCATATCAGTAAGAAGGGTTTTCTCTACTTTTTAAAGTGTAGCATTGTCCTGTATGTTTTCACTTAGTATCCCACACACACTTCTGATAGAGTAAAAATGCCACCAAAACCAACGAACAAAACTCCACTTATACAAGACCACTCCAAACATCTGGAAGCAGAACATCTAACAACAGAACATAAAGAACAGAACATTGATTTTCTGTAATTCACCAGTTGGCATATCAGCAGAAAGCAGAAACTTACTTTCTGAATGAATTATCCAATTTTCTTTCCCTCGTCCCTACCCCATTTCAGTGTAGGTGATTCAAAACTATTGATTTGCATATGCTTGAAGTACACTATTGCCTGAAGAACTCGTACATTAGGACTGAGAAAAACCACTCTTCCAGTAAACACTCTCTTGGCTATTTAGAATAGACACTGAGCAAGTGAAAGAAGTCTTGTATCAAAATTCAGTGTAGGTATTTTCTCATAAACTGTATAATCTTTAGCGGTTGAAGTTGTACTGAATCAATAAGATGCCTTTATTCCTGCCCAAAGGTTTTTTTGGGACTACTGCCTAACAATCAGTTCCCAACCAGCCAATTGCTTTTTGATTTTTTTTGCACATTAGAAAGTAGCCAATTAAAAGCTGATTCCTGGAGAAAAGAGGGAAGATAGCACCTGCTTAGTAAATGGCATAAAATAGCGCTAAAGTAAGGATGTATTTAAAGTCAGAACATATGAACACAGATGTGCTTTTCTTTATGTGAATTGCTAATAATGTTTCTAAGACTTTTGGGAAACTTGCCTTTGTTGATCAGTTCATCAAAGAGTTAAAAGAACAAAATTGTGAGAGACTTTTGCTTCACATCAATCATTTGCTTCAGAATTTGAAGATCACTCTTCCCTTTTAATCAGCACATGGAATATATTCTCTTTTCTTGGAGAGGGCAATTTGTTCATTACTAATTGAAGTAGACTAATTATAAATGATTAGCATTTGAAGAAGGCTTTTAACTGCTATATAAGACCAGTTCAGTGTGCCTTTCTCTGCACTTCTCGTGAGTGTAACTTAAAATACATGATTCAATAAAGACCTCAGCATAAAATAGGATTAAATGTACTTATAAGTCTTTAGCAGTCATTTCTGCTGGTCTTTAATCCTAAACCAAATGATGCTAAATATGCAGAATCACAAAAGACAGAAATCAGGTAATTCAGTATAAACATGCTTGCTTTCTGTGAGATATTCCTACTACTTTTCCAAGTACCATTTTACTGCAAATACTGCATCACAAAGAATATTAAAAATACCTTGAGCTTTTAGTTCAAAATGGAGAGCAACTCAAGAGGTAATACTGATCCTGCAAATCCAGATGAAAAGAGTCACAGGAATCTACACTGAAAAGAACTGGACAGATTTTGTAGTTGCTTGGTGTAGCAGTAACAGTATTGATAGGAGCATCAGTTTAGAATAAAACCATTAAAATAAATTATTTACATACCTACATATGTCTAGAACAGAAATAGATTTGTTAGCGCCTTGTTCCTCTCCTTGCTGTCTGGTTATGACAATAGATTCTGTATTACATAGTGTTCAGCCTGAGAACATGAATGGGACCTCTGCCTTTAGAATGACTCACCTTTGCAAGGCTAGGGCAGGGAGAAGAGCAAAGCGAAGAAGTGAAGTGACTTTTTGCTAGAAGCCGTTCTGGGAGACCAGTTTTGCTCTTGGTGAAAAGACTTTTCACTCGACTTTTCTGTTTTGTCCTGTGCAAATTTTGTCAGTTCTCCAGACTCTATCTTCTTTGTGAAGGCCTCTATTGTCGCTTTGGCCGCTGGCCGCCCGGAGGCCGTGGCAGGCGACAAGGTCCGGTGTCCCGGTCGACAGGAGAGAAAGCACCTGCCCTGTGAGCAGCTGTTGGCTCCCTGCAGGAGACCCACAAGCAGGCAGGCTGCAGCACCGCTGTTGCCGAGCAACGGAGAGGCAGTAAAGGGCCGAGGGACCTCTTTCTTGTGCTCAAAGTTCCAACTTTATTGTCCCGCGAGGGAGCAACAAGGTAACAGGTGAACTCCTTGAAGGGCGAGCGACAAGGAAAAGGCGAGGGGCGGGGCCCGAAGCCCCCTTTTTAAGGGGTACCAAAAGGGGGAGGAACAAGGGGTACAGACCAATAGGGAATTGATGAGGAATGACAGATAACAAATCAGGGGAATACAAAGGAGGGACTTACAAACAGAAACCAATCAGCAACCGAAGAGAAAAGAACTTTCCAGACCAGATTGCATATGCAATGAAGGTAATGAATAAACATGACAACAGGCAACTAATAGAAAATGGGGAACAGAAGAAGGGTCTGGAAAGGAGGGAGGAGATGTCGCAGGGGCGACACCCAGATGGTGGCGACTCTACTCCCCCGACCCGCCCTCCGGGTCGGAGTCATAAGCGGGGAAATCCACCCACTGAATGTTGTCCAGTCTCGAAGTGGGCTGAGCCACCGCAACACTCTATCTCTATAAAGATTCCTTGTAGTTCCCCCTCTCCTTCCCATGAGACATTTTAGGACCAGCTTTGAACATGAACAAAGACCAGTCTCAAACATGAACAAGGAGCTGCAACCAGGTGTCCCCCCCATGAGAACATCCCTACACAGCATCATAACTGTGGCAGTTGTGCATTTGGCTGTGCCCTGTATGGATGCACCAATGAATATTCCTGATCTGAGAGTAAAATGAAATACCAGGTGCCAAAAAGTGCAGTGCACAAGAAAAGCACAGTCACGGTATCTTGTAGTCATACACCTTAAAAAGAGTCACTGTCAGGTTTTCAGAGGCTTCATAATAAGGGAAGTTTTTTATGAATGGGGTAGAGAATGATGGGGAGATATTTTTTACTTTGTCATATGAGAGAGAGGTAGAGCAGTTAAAATATGGAGACTGAGACGAGAAGTCATCTGGAGTTCCTGCTGCTGAATTACTGGAAATTGCTGAATGGGGAATTGAATGGGGCTATGATGTATTTAGCATTAGGAATAAAGACAAATAGATCGTTTTTCAAACAAAAAAGTGACCTAGTAGAAGAAAAGAGAGGGGTGACGTGGATACAATTTTGTGGTAGAAGACCAGTCTTCACAGCAGCATTTTAGTAAGTGGGGGAAGACCAAATATGTCTTGTATTTATAAACAAACATGGCAATGAAATGCTGGTCATTCAGATTTAAAAAACTGGGAAGAAACGGTGCAAATGAATATCAAGATACCTGTTATAATTTTGTAGAGTTTGAAACATTGGTAGCTGGTCACTCATAAAAAGATGTCAGAGAGACAAGGAGGCAGTGGGTCTGGGATGCTGAGTTAGGGCTGTTAGGCGCTTTAAAAAGTAGTTAAACTTAAATTTGCAGGTAAGGGTAGACTGAGATAATTTAAAGGCAAGATTGAAGGAGACAAAATAAAAAGTATTTTGGATTTCCCACCAAGAACCACAATAAAATCTAGAGAGATCTGTGGAAGAAAGACAGTGGGAGAAAATTATCATAGTGCAGAGTCAGAGAAGGCAAAAGGGGACTGATTTCAAGAGGAACTTAGCTGTATTGAAGGGAGCTGGCAGTTCAAGGCAGGACACAGAGTGCTATTTCTGAGCGTAAAGAGATCAAACAGAGAGGAGAAATGGTAGTTAAAGAGGCTGGGGTGTGGGACAAGTGTGTTTGTGCTGTGACGTAAGAGGATGGGAAAGTAAGGCAGAGATTAAAAGAGGGAATAAGAACAGCGACTAGCAAAATCTGAAGTTATTGTTCCAGTTTTGCGATAGGTAAAATGAAAGTAAGTAGCAGGGAGGAAAGACAAAAGATGGTGATGGAAAGCAAATGGAGAGGACTGAAGTAAGTTCTAAAAATATGTCACAGATGTTTCTTGAATCACCAGACGGTGATCTTTCTGCCTGCTGAGGATGATGAAAGTAGGCAGGTCCAGATATTACAGGACAGACTGAATCATTCTAAACTGCTCTGATCCAGGCTGCCTTATTTTCAAGCTAAGGCATTGTAGGGGGAAGCTGGGGGTTGAATTCCTTGCAATTAGGCTGAGGTGGATCTGAACACACGTGTTTCTGCATGAGGCTATTACACAAGATGAGTGTCAGCTAAATCACTAAGTGACTTTTGAAGAGGCAGTGGGTTAAACCTGTGGGTCAAGCATGCCATGAGCAGGTGTGTGAACATGCTCTGAGCTCTGAAATGAGAATCTAAAAACCTAAACATTATTCTGTCAATTTTTCTTATTCTGCTGTCATTGAAACAGGGTGAAATTGAGACAAGTAAATGTAGAAATAAAGTTTCAAATCAAAATCAGATATTCAGTGTTTGCCAAGCCTTATTTTTCAAAGAGACAATGAACAGAAACTTCTTGGATCACACAGCTGAAGTCAGATATCCAAAGTCACATCTATTTCAGAAGTCTGAGTCCTTTTACAAATTGTTTTTAGGCTTTGCTTTTCATCCCTTTCTTCAGAATCGATCTGCCATTATTGTGTGCTCTTATTAATGTTTAGTAACTGTAGGGATGTTGATGTTCCAAACAAGAAGATGGCTGGGGATGTCCTTCTTTCCCTGTCTCCCTTGTAGAAAAGTACCTGGTGTAGCATATCAAGAGTAATGAGATTTTTTGTATCATTATATAGATAGAAGTAAGTTTTAGCTCTGTTATCTACCAGTGTTGCTATCTTTTGCACAGGTGCTCTCTGCACAAACTAAAACCAACTGTAGAAAAATGGGTTATAAAGCCTCTCCTTTAAATATAACACAGAAAACCACGGAAGGGTAGTATGGCAAAGTGAACTACAAGTAGCTTGCACAGCTTATACTGCAAGTATTCTAACAAACTCATCAAACCAGAATATAAACCACTAAGTATTTAAATATCCTGGCTATCATACAAAACTAAATAGCCTGCAATTTTTTTTATGTGCCAGGAGATTCTTTCAAATGTATTTACTGTAGTTATTTTTTCCCATTATCTCCTATTTTTTTGCAAATTTGAGCTCAGAAATACTTACCTGTATAAAAATTCTTGACATTCCTCCTCCCCTCTTAATTTCTCTGTTCCTCTTTTCTATCTCATATCAGAAGCGAAGTGTAAGTGTATTTGAAGATTTCTCTTTTTTCTCTCCAGCTTTTCTCCACCAGCAGGCCTTTGATTTGAAATTGTAAGGCACTTAAATCTTCTGCCAGCATTCTTATAAACAGATTCAACTTGTCCTTTTGTCGATGCTTCAGCATGTAGCCAATTTCCTCTCTTTTCTTGCAGTTTAGAAGACCTCGGATAATTCTTCCTCTGTTCTCTCACAAATATATGAAATTCTAAGTAGTCATCTAACTTCACATTCATGAGGCAATTTCATCACCACCAAATTGCAGACTTGGCAAAACATTGTCCATCTGCCTTTGAAATGATTTAAGAAAGGATTGAATTTCAGAGATGCTGGTACAGACAATCTAATCTACTACGTCTGCTTGTTCTTTTACAGAATAGCCTTGTTCTTTTGCATATCCCAGCATGGAATGCTTAAACTGCTGTCGAGCTTAGTTAAAGTTTCCCTTCAATTCACCAGTGCTTCACATTTTATTTGGTAAAAGACAAGGTCGCTGGGATTCATAGAATTTGGCCTAAAACTGCTGGTTGCAGGAAACAATGCAGTTCTGTATAGGTCTTTGGAAAGGACTGATCTGATGTCAGTAAGCACTCTCACGTGGCTTGGCTGCAGTTTTAGGCTGCTGAAGTAGAAGTGGTGAATGCTTTTACTTGTGTTCCAAACTCTTAGTTAATGCCTTTGCAGATAGGTTATCTAGGAATGGTGTGATATATTAATCCCTCAGGTTTAGCTAGATAACCCCTTCCAAAGCTTTAAGAAGCTGCTGCTTCAGATTCTTCGGTCTGAAGCTGGTCAGATCATCTGGAATCCAGTTTTTTTTCCCCCTTTCCTCTTCATTTTAGGACTTTCAGTCTGCACGCTGGAAGTATACACAAAGGAATGCAAGCAGCTGTGGTTACAGAGACATGTCTGGTAAGCAGCAATGTGTGATTCACGGTGGCATGGCCTGATGCATGGAATTCTTTTTAAAAAAAGTATTTATCCTATCTCTTTAACAGTGTGTTTAAATGTAGAACAAGCAAAAATTCTGACTCGTTGTCCTGTCGCAGCGGTCACTGTCCCTCAAACAGTGGTAGTCCAAATATTTCAGTGTTAACTTCCAAGCACACGAAATCTGCTGCCGTCAGGAAAGATATTAAATACTAAAAAAAGAAACATACTGACTAAGTTGCTGGCTCTCTCAGTCTGAACAGCCTCATACATCTTTTACCCTCAATAGCTTGTAGACTCTGACGTAAGAGAGGAAGAGTGGCCATGTACTCGGAGAGAAGGCATTTTCATTATGACAAAAATAAATGGCTGAAAACTAAAGCGTGGCTAGTGCTGAGTGTACTTCCTTGGCAGGAGCTGATGCCATTCTGAATAGCAAAGCCTTTGAGATGTTTCAGTAGTCCTGTATTATTTATTTTGATCACATAAATGTTTATTATCTGTCTCTAAAAATAGATAATGTGAATTTGAGAATGTTGCAATATGAATAAATTGCGAGTCGATGAAAACTCTTTTGGCAATGTATGTAAGCCACAACCAACCACACTCAATTTTTTTTATATAAAGACTTTGGGAAGCAGGGGAGAGTTAATATCTGTAGGCTTGTTGGCTCTGTGTATGTTTGCTATGACCCTTTTGTTAGTGAAATAACCCAGGGAAGATAGGAATCAATGCAGCACTGTAGGCAGTGTAAACGAACTTGTGCATGTTTCGAGTATAGTTGTTAAGATCTTATCTTGTCACGCTTGCCCAAATGATAACAAATCCCAAACACATTCTAACCGTGGAGCTGCTCTAAACTACACTGTAGACATGGATATTTTGAGCAATAATCCAGAAATTTGTAGCAACAAACTTTGCTTTCTCTTTTTGCCAACAGTATCTAACTGCTGCTGCAAGCTGAACTCAAAGATGCTGATGTGTGTAACTGTTGTGATGGGTTTATGGTAAGTATTTGAAGCTGAATTTTTCTTTTTTTTTCTTTTTTTTGAGACTTATGACCTATATTTCAGTTAGTTGTGGAAAAGCCTTGGTGTGGTTATGAGCAATTCTTGTGATTTTTCAGCTATCTTGAAATCTTGTTCCTCAGTTTGTGTCCTGTGCAGTAGGATACCACTTACAAAAACATATTTTAGTGGGTTTTTAAATGGTGTAGTCTTCTAAATACTACTGAATATTTGATTTGTGATCCCTTATTGAATTGTGCCCTTTATTTGATATGTTGTCAAATGCCATTTCAAATTTCTTTCTAATACTTCATCAGACTGATGCTTCTTCTGTCTCTTCAGTCATCTTTTGTCTCTTCCATCATCTCTTCCACCATTACAATATAGCATTTAGAGTAAAAAAGTCCCCCTTAAATAATTTGTTTAACATGTTTCCTAGGTTAAATAGCATCTTTTTCCCAAGACAGAACCACTTATCTGAGATTTAATTAGATATTAGCACCATTAAAATAATATTTTTTTAAAAATCTTTAACATTTTGGTCTTTCCAGAAAAGTTTAAAAAAAAAAGAAAAAGAACACAATCTGTGTGATTAGGAGAATAGTAGCCCTGAGGTTATTCTCTCCTATCTGTTAAAATCCATTCCTACCAGACATAACAAGAGCTCAACTTCATGGCAAAATTGATTTGAAGTGCATCTTCACTCTTGACTTTCTCTGCGGTGGCTCATTTCCCTTTTCCGTGCTCCTTTGCATTGGCATTCTTCCAAGCTGTGAGACTGAGAAGTACAAGCCCAACACTGATTTCAGTAGGGAACTGCAGAGACATTTGCCCTTTATTGTAGATGCAGAACATAAATTGAATCCAGGGAGAGCAGCATCCTGAAATTACCCCAGGAGCAATTTTTCTAGACCAGACATTTAGATGATGAGCATTGTTCCCTTTTGCTAAGCTTTTTTAATATCATAGAAAGTCAAGCATGTTTTACTGTAAACATTGTATATCCCTTTTTTAATCATGATTTTTACAAGAACCCTTTTGGGTGGCAATACAAATGCAAAATACTTAGGATCCAAATTAATTCAGAAGTAGAAGATCCAGTTTGGAACTTTGAGCAATAAATAACTGCTGAGTGTGGATTTTGATGGAGCATAATTTATCAGATAAAACTGCAGGTCACAGTGTATTTAAGGCCACTACTTCTAATACTGGATTTTATTGTAAAATCAATTAATTGATTAATTAATTATAGCCAGTCATTTATCATCCTAATGCAGATACTTTTTCTCCCTCAAAGTCAGAATATGCCTCTCTCGTAGGAGTCATGCTTTCCAGAGCACTTTTTATTTTATTGGATTAGTTTGGAAAAGGAGAAGGCAGACCTCAAAGCCACACAGGCAGACAAAACCAACCACTTTGCTTTCTCTACAAAGGCAAAAATCACAGGCAAAAATTTCATCTGCAGGGAAAGAGATATTACCAACCTAAACCTAGAATCCTGTGTTTCTTGTTGTCCTTGCCAAATTGAATATAGGGATTGTACTCAGAAATAGTCTATGAGACTTTTCACAGGAGTTAGGAGTCCATACAGTGTTGCCAGAATGTGTCTCCAGTAACAGTCAAAAATTCCTCTTAGATTGCACCAGTTAAGAAAGAGGTTCCTGTTTGTTTGCCTGTGTATTGCCAAGGGGTCCAGTGGCATTTAAGCAGCATGGCATTAAACATGGTAGTAACCATCTTCAAACCCAATCACCATGTCAAAAATCTACAGGTTGTCTTTGTTCCCTTGTATGAGGGAGGCTTCAGAATGGAATCTAGAGAACACAGAACAGTTACATCCAGTTAATAGGAAATGCTGAAGATAAGAACCCATATAAACAACTTCAGAAGGTGTTTCATATCCTTACCAGACTCTGTCCTTTTCTGCAATTACTTATTTTTCATATGTCTGTCACAATGAGGCACAGCCAGAGAGGTGGGATCAGGGGAGATTGAAATCTACATCCTCTATGTATCTGCTGTCTTTGTCCAGTGGATTTTCTACAATTACAGCTCCTTTTGAATTTCTTCTCTTTGGAAAAGTGCAATTAAGTATCCAAGGGGCCAGAAAGAAAAAAGATGAGAAATAGCTGTGATGGCTGCAACCAATCATTCACATGCTGATATTTGAATCTAGCATCAAACAGTTCTTGGCTGGGGTTTATTTATGGACCTTCAAGTGTCTTTTTTTAAGTATCCTTCTATCACAGTTTAGCATTCATCATTTAGCTGTCTATGATCCAATTTCCTGTGATACCTGAAGGTGTAGATACACTGACTATATATAAAAGCTTTGTCTATAATTTTTTTAAATACACACCCCTCATTTTGATGAGATGTATGTTTTAATCTACTTTAATTATGAATCCTTGTTTTTCCTGCTGTGTTTTTCTGCTTTGCTGATCAGTTCTTTGACCATGTGATATATATATTTCCGTTATTTCTTTCATATAAATTTAATTTTTCCATGTGAATCCCAAAAATAAACAAGCATGAAGAACTGATGAAATGTTAATGCTTCTTTGGAAATTATTTTTAGTGACAGCCTAGTCTGCATTGAAGTAATGTATTATTCTATACAATTTTCTGCAAAAACTATGAAAAGGGAAATGAACGTAAACTCGCAGGTTGAGTTTTGCCATCTTAAGAGATGGCCATCATCATGAAAGTTCTTTCATTCCTAGTGAGATTACAAGATTAGAATCACAAAAGAAAACATGCTTTGTACAAATTTAAATAATAATTATCCATGGGACAAGTTTTGGTCTCATTGTTCTGCATTCACAGTAACTATGATGGAGGGGAAGCATTTGCTACTCAGGAATAAAAAGAACTCCATATCTCTGTTTCTTGCAATCTCATTGTGTGGCTTATGTATGACTTTTTTTGCCATGTTCTTCATGTCTGACAAGAAACAATGAGAAACTCAGTAAACTGTGAAAAAGTTCCATTAGACAACATCTGTTTTCTGGTGCTTCCTTTTTATTTTTTCACCTTGAATACGGTCATCTAGCTATTCTCCAGAATGTTTAACAACACTGGTTGAAAAAGATTCATAGCATTAGTGGATCACTAGTACATTTTTGTCAGTGGTCTGTATTTCTCCTTCAGTAGATGTTGCTGTTTTTACACTTGGAAATACAGCACAAGTTCATTGAGACTGAGCTTTAATATGGAAATAAATAATTATTATATCATTAAGTTTTTCTCTTGTGTAGGGGAAAAACAGATAAAATATCCTTAAACCTTTATCTCATTCCTTGTTGCATATTGTAAAGAAGTCAGCATAGCAGATTTAACCAGGAAGCTCCTAAATGAAGTTTGAATGAAACCCTTTTTCCACCTCCAAAGCATATTTGTAGTCTGAATATTTGAAAAGCTCCATTATTATGTTGGCATACAATGTTGCTAATAACATTTTCCAAAGGAGAGCTGGGTATTTAATGCAACTCTCAAATTTTTTAAACAGAAAATGGAGTCATATGAAGATGCTGAATATATTCTAAATAAATAATTGAAATTTGCATACCATAGTGAAGTACCTGCCATAGAGTAGTTGATTATAATGAGATTTATTACACAGGAAAAACATTTTTATATGCTGATTCAATTAACTTTGCAAACTTGCAGTAGTGTGCTAGTATTGTTTATTGCCATTACTTCCTTCCAAGGCAACAAATTTATTGACTGTGTTCAGTTTAAGTCCTGGGAATGGTTTGGGTTGGAAGGGACCTTAAACATCACCTAGTTCCAACCCCCCTGCCATGGGCAGGGACATTTTTGCTCAAAGCTCCATCCTGGTCTTGAACACTTCCAGGGATGGGGCATCCACAGCTTCTCCAGGCAACCTGTGCCAGTGCCTCACCATCCTCATAGTAAAGAATTTTGTCCTCAAGTCTGAAAGCTACTTTCTCTCGGTTTGAAGCCATTCCCCCTTGTTCTGTCACCCCAGCCCCTTGTAAATAGTCCCTCTCCAGCTCTCTTGTAAGTTCCCTTCAGGTACTGAAAGGCCACAATTAGGTCACTCCAAAGCCTTCTCTTTTCCATGCTGAACAGTTCTCTCAGCCTTTCCTCACAGGAGAGGTTCTCCATCCCTCCAATCAACTTGGTGGCCTCCTCTGGAGTCACTCCAACAGGTCCATGTCCTTCCTGTGCTGGGACCCCAGAGCTGGATGCAGCTCTGCAGGTGGGGTCTCACCAGAGCAGAGGGGCAGAATCCCCTCTCTCCCTCCCCTGCTGCCCACAGTGCTCTGGATACAGCTCAGGACATGTTTGGCTCTCTGGGCTGCAAGTGCCCACAGCCAGGGCATGTCCAGCCTCTCCTCCACCAGCACCCCCAAGTCCTTCTGGGCAGGGCTGCTCTCCATCTGTTCGTGTCCCAGCCTGGACTCATACCGGGGGTGGCCCCAAATCAGCTGCAGCAGCAGCATTTGGTCTTGTTAAACCTCATGAAATTCCCATGGGGCCACTTGCTGAGCTTGCCTTCCAGATGACTTTGAATGAAAATATTATTTCTGCAGAGGCAATGTGGACACATCCTGATGCTTAGTTTTCTTGCAATAAGGGTTATGCCATCAAGTCTTCTAGTTTCAGCTCTTTCAGGGTTTGACCCAGAAGTGTTGCAAAGTTTTGGCCATTGAATTTAGTCAAACTGTACTAAAAATTGCTTTGGCATTCCATGGAGTTTTCAGAGCTCAATTAAATATTTTCAAATAGCATATTACTGCAGCTGGAGTTATTCATTAATGCCAGATCCAACACCCTTTGAAATAAATGTATTTTAAAGGCTCTGAACTTCAGACCATATACTCAAAGACAAGGAGGTATGTAAATGGAATATGATTCCCTGTCCAAGATGAATACATGCTTCTGATCATATTTGTATGAAATATTTAGATCCTGGTTTAAAGCACTTCAGTGCTATTTTAACATTAAGCACATGAGTTGTCAGTCAGGCTGTTTGGGCTTAGAATCGGCCATGAAGCTGAGACCGTGGTAATCAAGAATGTTCTCAAATAGTACTTAAGACTTTTCTCTTGGTTAAGAAATACTATCAAATAAATTTTCCTGTTTGATTTTCAAATTCTGAACTCATGGTTTGCTAGGTCATTACTATGCTCCCCTTCAAAATGATTCACTGAGAACAGTAATACTCTATAGTGGCCTATTATTATAAATGAATAAAGCACAACCTCTTAAGGAAGAGGAAAAGAATGTGTGAAGTGCGGATCTTGGTCAATCTCTTCCAAACATGGGGAATTTTCATGAAAATTATGGTACTTTAAAAATTCAGTTTCCTTAATTTCTGCTGAAATTACTTGATTTATGTCATATAATAATTTTTTCTAACTACCTAAGGTTATCTACTTTAAATGGTAATAAGCTTTGTATTTGAAACTTTACAGGATGGCTTCTAGGTATTTCTAGAAGAACATCTTGAAGAGAACTTGGTGCTCTAAGCAACAAAACAGAATAAGCTGCTTAAACTAACAGCGAGCTGTTAGTCAGATTAGCAACTAGTGTAGTGAAAAAATATCATAGGCAAATTTCAGTAATGTAGCAGCAGAAACAAACTGCAGCAGAAAAAACTATTTCCAAAATTTCTCAGTCATTAAAACTCCTTAAATTGTGCCCTTTCTTTTAGTCTGTAAAACTATGTAAAGTTATACAGGATCAAGAAAGAGAAAGAGAGGAGGAGAAGCATGTAAAACTGAGCTATTTATATCTTGAACTGGATGAAAAAGAAAAAAATAATAGACAAAATTATTTTTTTCCATTTTTCCACAGCAAAAGATGTACAGCTAGTCTTGATCAACTATGTCACGGGATGAAGAACAGATGGGAAGGAGCAAGTTTGAATTAAAAATATAACCCGGTAGTTATTTACTTTCCAGGGCAGAGGTGGGAGTGACTATCAGAGAAGCCTCCTGGATAACAGCACACTAAAAACTCTCTGCCTGTACAGGTTGGATAATATTTAACTCAATCCTGAAAAACTCTGTCACTTAGGCATTATGTAGCTGGCAATGTCAAGTATGCAGCTTTAGAAAGATCATCCATCAATTTAAGGTTATAAACCTTGCTAAATGTGCAAATGAAAAAAAAGAATTGCTGAAAGTAAAAAGCAAACTTGCTTATTGTGGTTGAAATAAGACATAGATTAAATCTAATAACAACACATCTCCTGACAAACAAAAAAGTCCATCCAGGCCTGGATGGTGGTGCTTTCGGTTTTATAGTTATTTGAGTTTTCTCCTTTTCCCTTGCTCGTTATGGAATAATGGTCCCAGGCTCTGAAGGGAAAGGGAAAAGTGTGTGCTCAACTCTTTTCCTTTGGAACCTTTCTATAGAAATATCACTCGTGAAAAAATTCAGCTTTTCTCTATATCTATGAGGGCTTTATTCTCATTATTTTTTCTTCTAATTAAAATCAACTGTTTATGCATTTTCCTCTTCTGGAGGATGCAGAAAGCTAGCTCACATTCTCTCTTCCAGTGACTCTAAGACTTGTGCTTTTTGTCTTTCCTCATATATTGTTTAGCAAAGTGGTATCTTGGCTGCCATTGTTTCACCAATATAAAAAGAGGCAATATTTAATATAAAAACTTCCCAATGCGTAAAATTCACTACCACAACGGTGCAGCCTGCCCCTCCAAACAAACAAATGCTTTCTAACAAAATAGTAGCTGGTGTAAAACTGATAGTTCTGAAGGATGTGCTACAATCAGATCATCTTTTTCATGTTGTTTCTGCAGTGTTTGATAAAGAATGTTTTCTTGCGTAGGACATAGGAAATTTGTATTACTGCACTGATTTTGTTTAGTTGAAAGAAATGGTTTGTTTTCACAGTTTGAGAGTGCTTGTGCAGATTTCCTTCCTACAAAGTAAAACCTGTTGGCTTTTGCTGCAGGGGAAAAGACAGGCTTTATGACCCATTATGGAAAACATTTCAGTTCCTTGAGATGAGGCGAGACAAGAGAAGGTTTTATAACAGTATATCAGCTTGCAGTGAATCTCCTTCATCATTAGATTGTGTTAGGTTAGTTACGTCCCTCTTCTTGGTCAGATCCCAAGGCTCTGCTTAGTCTTTTGTGGCATTGGAATTCCTTGTGATCTATTATCAGATTATCCTTGAACGAGTACTGTATCTTTCACTCCTAGAAATAAGCAATCTGCTCTGTAGCACTCACCATTACATGGAGTCATTTATTACGGCAGAACTTTGTCATTCGATTATGCTTTTGTACAGAGCACATGGCCAAAAATCTCAATCACAGGTGTCTAAACTTGGTTAAAGAAGTTGTTGGTGTTCCAAACTTCAGAGATGCTGATCTGGTGCTGCGGTGCCTGTGTGCTATTGACCATGGCAGAGAGGAGCCTACTGCAGTCATTTGCTGACTTCTGATCCTTTTGCGCTCTCTTTTTTTCAGACTGTGAACATTTTCCTATGGCATGTGAAATACTTTTTGTGTTTTATTTTTCTCAGCATGCAGTGAACTGATAAAAGTGAAAAATATTTAGCTACAGCTTTAAGAATTTTAGCCTACTTATTATGTTCAACACCTTGCTGTATGCCTCATTTCAACTTCTTTTTATCCACATTTTCATGAGGAAAAGCTGATTATAGGTATTGCAGGTAGAGACCTGACTAACAGTAAGAGACTTGTGGCACAGAAGAAACCTGTCAAATTCATAGCCTGGTTGTTTTTATGAGAAATGTTTTGTCATGCTCTGTAGAAAGGGATTTAAATAGCTGATAATTCTGTTCCCTAAACAGGTTATCTTCGGTTTAGACTTAACTGCTGCTAGTAACTACTTTATACCCGAGGCAGGAATTCCTTGTGTTCCTGTGTGTAGATAAACCAACATATTGACATAGCACAGTATCAGCAAAGGTACTTGTGTAGCCCAGACAGTATGTCTCTTGTTGAACCTTGTGAAGTCCACTAGCCATGAACTATTTGTTCTTGCAGTTAGCCCATTCCTTTCTTAACCCACAGGCAACGTAAAAGAATGTCATAAAGAAATGGGAGAATAATGTAGAAAAGGTAATTGCATCTGTTCTGTTCATTCCAGGAGGCAGGAGAAGGAGCTTCTGTGATGGGAAGTTAGTCTTTGAGAGTATAGAGACCCTGGAAAGAAAGAACAAACCCTCAAAATGGCTGAGGAAGGCACTGCTGAGGAAGGAAGCTTTGGATTTGGTTAACTTTTGCTAATTCCTGCTTCAAGCCACGCCAGAATTTACTGTACACCTTGCCCTTCCTTGCTGGCTCTGCTGTGAGGTGAGTTGTTGGCTAACACATGCAGGAGGCTGTTAAACACAGTACAGTGGAGACAAATCACCTCAGATCACCAGGAAAAGTGGTGCACAATCAGGATGTGTATTTAAAAAAAGATTTTTATCTTTCTTCCTATTTCAGCTACTTTAATCATGATTCATTTGTATTTATTTCTACTGGAAATAATATGTATCCAGGTGAAGTGTTGATCTTTCACGGCAACTACCAGCTCAAGAGTATTATTAAGTCTTTTCTGTGCAACATGGTACTATAAATGGGGCCTGATTTTCACAGAATCATAGAATATGCTGATTTGGAAGGGACGCACAAGGATTATCGAGTCCAGCTCCTGGCCCTGCAAAGGATCATCCCCAAGTGTCACACTATGTGCCTGAGAGCACTGTCCAAACGCTTCTTGAACTCTTGTCAGGATGGTGCTGTGACCATTCCCTGGGGAGCCTGTTCCAGTGCCCAGCCACCCTCTGGGTGAAGAACCTATTCTTGGTAACCAGCTTAAACCTCCCCTGACACAACTTCAGGCCATTCCCTGGGTCCCGTCACCACAGAGAACAGATCACTGTCTGCCCCTCTTCTTCACCTCACAAGGAGGTTGTAACTGTAATGAGGTCTCCCCTCAGTCTCCTCCAGGCTGAACAGTGACCTCAGCCACTCCTCATACAGCTTCCCCTCAAAGCCCTTCATCATCTTTGCTGCTCTCCTTTCGATGCTCTCTATCAGCTTAATATCTTTCTTGTATTGTGGTGACCAAAACTGGTCAATACGGCATATAATTTTCCCTATTTTATGAAACTCACATTACTCCTACTTGTCGCTGTCTTGTGTAAAGCTCCCCTCATTCTAATTGTGTGTCATCACTTTCCTTTTGTGCTGACAAAATATATTCCACTAATCATCTGACTCATTCAGCAGTTACTAGCCCTCAGTATCCCTGTGCTGCTGGTGCAATAGTTGTTCCTGCTTCTCTTGAGTCCTAGACTACTGTAACAGGATGCTATTTGAACAGGTTAATGTTGGTAAACAATCACTGGTTATTCTTTTCAGGGAAGGAGTGAAAAGTCACCTAAAGTAGTGAAGCGTTCAGATTTTCATCATTGTACTGGCAACAGGGCCCTGCAATTCCTTCCAAAGTATCCTGTTTGAATCTGGCAGTGAAAAACCATCATTAGAGAGGAGCAATGAAGGTGTGACAGCACCTTGGGCAAGCTACCAAGTGCATGCAAAGGTCAAATAGTGGATGAAAGAGGAGAGTAGGAATTAAATGAAAGGAGGAAAATGCCAGCATTATGCTGACGTTTTCATTAAGAAAATCACTGAATAGATGAAACAAGCCTGACATTTACTTACACGGTGGTGGAAATCACTATGCTGTGTGTACTGCATGTTTTCCTGTTCAGTCAGCATATTGTACAGCTGTGATAAAGGGGGCTGTAATAATTTTGCAATAATGGTGATGCAAAATTGTTCATTGACTCAGCTTTTCCTCCATTATGTGAAATATATTATAACTGGCCATGTAAGTCAGTTTCTTTCACTATGCCTCCACACATATCATGACTGTAATCATCCTTTTAAAAAGATTTCTCAGATGATGCTACTTTCTACACAAATCACGCACCTTTCTTGTATCTTCATTGAAACTGCTATGTTCACTAAATTGCTGTAACTGGGCAGCATACATTGTAAAGTCTCCTCCTAGTCATATAGGTAGAAAATTTCACTGCAATGCTTCTTAGTGAGAGGAGAAATTCATTAGGCCTGAGTGACAGCTACATCCGCCATGGACTGTGGTGGGGCGCATTTCTGCATTCACCAGCTTAAAATGCACATGAAAGAGTTAAGTCTCTATTGGACTTATCCTAATTACATCACTTTGGCAATATAAAGAGGTCATAAAAGGGTAACAGCCTGTAGAAATACTCCATACTTGGGAGGTGTTCTGGGGTTACAGGCAGGTCCAGAGTGGTCCATTATCTGGCTCTTCTGGACAGGTGGATGGCACATGAGGGATGCTTGCAGCCAAAGAGAAGCTTTAAGCTTTCTCTAATTGATGCCAGAAGTTCAACAGGTTCCCAGGCAACCTGAAAATACAAGAAATACAAAGGTGATTCTGAAAGTTTGGTAGTAAATTTCGCCCCCTGGAAACTCAGTAACAAAATTCCTACTTTGAGTTTGAGTGTGGCAGAGTGGGAGGCCAGATGTAATTCTTGATGCTTAATCTTCTTTGAAGATGCTTGTAGCACTGAGCCAAAATCCCTTGGGGTGTGACACATGGCCTGTTCATTTCAATTTCATGTCCTTTAAGTTTTGTTCCTTCTGCTGTTTCTTTGTCTGCATTGGATGTTTCATTTGCACAAAGAACGGTATTAAAATTAGTGTCCATCTAAAGACATAAAAAAGTCCTTCAAATGTTGATCAGTTATATTTTACCACACAAGGATGGGATGGGATGTGCAGTGAACCAGTGCAGAACCAGAACCAGAAAGGGATAGAAGAGGAACATTGGTTCTGCAGCACTAATCTTTGTCTATCATGGAATTATCACTGGAAAGGGGGAGACAAATCAAACAGAGGAGTTCAGCCAGAGGATAGCAGTGACCACTTAGGTTGGTCTGTGCTGCTTCTTGCTATTACTGGGTGGTAACAAGCAGCTGGGGAAAAGCAGTACCCTAAATTTTTCCAACTCTTTCTATAGTTGTGTGTAAGCGTGTAGAAAAGTCAGGCAAGGAGACACCAGTAGGTAAAAATGAAGTAGAATTGAGAAAAGGGGAATCCTTACGCTTGGAAGCAGGGTCATGTTTCCATCTGAGGTCCCAACTCTTCCCAAAGACTCAGTAGACCCTTGGGAGTGTGTTTGACTAACATACACAGTGCATACCTGGTTGTTTACTCACAGGCTTTCTTTTGGAGTACAACAGTACTCCAAAATCCTTTTCAACTCAAACCTGGATGTTGTTTTGCAGTCAGCTCACTCCAGGGACAGCTCATTTTCAAGTGTATGTAAAGCTTTGGTATCTTTGTTTACATCGTCTTCCCACACTGTCTTGGCAAATCTTGCACCCTAAAATGTCTTCATATGTCACATGCTATACCCATGGCACACAATATAGACTCAGCATCGTGTTTAAAAAACACCTTTCCAGCAGATTGTGCCAGGATTGTTATTTTGCGTGCTTTGAACAGCAAGAACAGCCCCCTTTTTCAGGATGGGTAACAAAACAGCAAAAGGGGCCAAAGGGACTAAAGCCAAACACTGAACAGTGTGGGCTGCAGTACAATTTGGACAGAGTTAATCCTTTATTGATGAAACTGAACCCGAAGGAAATGTAGATGCAAGTGCATTGTACCAGGGGGTCTAATGCAGAGAATGTTTCTTGTAGTGTAAATGTAACGTTTATCTTCTTATAAGTGTTGCCAAGCAAGGCCAAGGTCATCAAAAAGGGCTGTTTGGGGGCTGACAATAAATAGAGGAGTTTGAGTTCTAGGCAGAATCTTTTTTCTGAGGTAGAGGTATTTCTTTTCATATGATGTTTCCTTTCATGGCATCAAGTTAGTTAGCCTCCAAGAAAAAATTACGGGATATAGCAAAGGATGTGGCCTTATTTTATAAATGATAAAATGACTGAGAAATGTGGGAGAGAAGCTCCATATTTCCATCCTTATCCTTCAGATTAAATTTAAGTCCATACCGATAATTTATTGAATCTGGTATTTCTCATTAAGTGATCACAGAATGAAGAAATGAATCATTGCTTTCCTCTCAGTGCAGGGTGGGTTTAACAGGTGCCAAATACGGAATATTTACTAATACTCTTTTCCACAAGCCACAAAATTTAGTCTGGCTGAAGCAGGGATTTCTAACTTACTGCACTGTAGTCCTGTGGGCTGAGCCCCCTCCATATGTACTGGACTGTAGTCCTTGTAGTTAGAAAGGAAATAGCATCATCAATCCAAACCCGCTGTCAGCAGAATAAAAAGGAGAGGTCAGGAAAAAAAGCTGATGTGTTCTTTTTTTTTCCTGGGTAAACAAAACAGTAATACGTTGATAATAATCAAATTATCTGTTTCCTAAGAAACTATTTTTGTAAACAGATGTGTTTTCCGTATTTGCAGATGCGATAAACCAAAACCAAATGATGTACTGAGGTAAAAGGCATATTCCAGGATGCATTTCTACCAGTCCTACTGCTTCAGAAAATAGGGGCTTAGAGTCTGTCTTCTGTTTCTGTATCTCCATAGTTGTAATGTCTTCCGCTTCTTTTGCTTTCCTATGTTCAGCTGTTTCTGTGACTGTGTCACATAGTCATTTCTGCTTAATGATCATAATTGTTAGCTTGAATTTTCTGGGTGTTTAACAAATGTATAACCTACAAAAATTAATAATAGATTGTGAAAAACTGAGAAAATTAACTTATTCCTATTTCTATCTGCTTTGAAAACACATGCTGTAACTAACCATTATCAGTTAAAACATGAACACTGAAATAAAAAGGTGTGGGAGCTGAATTTATGATCCATAATATAACCAAGTGGGAATGAATGCAGTAATATAATATTAATATACTTTTAAGAAGCTAGATGCTTGTTAAAATACGAGAATTGCACACTCATTTTATTTTTGTTACGAAAGTAGTTTCATTTGTAATAACGAAGTATATGTGTTGCAGATAATATGCATATATGTATTTTGATAGTATATATTTTTAAAAATAAACCTATCATCAGACAGTCAAAATGTCTGAAGTACTGAAATAAAATTCTGATTCAGGAAAGTCCTGGAGATGGTGATTAGGTGATACTGTTGGAGGCATATTATAAATACATAAGAGAAGATGGGTGATTTAAGGGGGCAGAAGACTTCTCAGTGCAACAAAATGCCTACTGCAAGTAGCAAGTGGGCTTTGAAGAAATTCCAGTTGGTTCTGAAAGATGCTAAATTGCATCTTGAAAAGATAATATATAGTATCCAGTAAGTTTTAATACGGAGCAGTTTGAAACAACATTTTTAGCCTAGGTCAGTTGTAATATGTGATAAAAGTATTTAATGTAGCGGCTATATACCAACAAGCTTGTTTTGTTTCAGAAATGAATGTCTTTTCTGAGGCTGTCAGACATTTCCAAATAGGAAATAATTACCCAATACTAATTACTGCCAAAAAGAAAAAGAAATAACCCAGCATTAAAATGCTGGTTTAGCTGGTAGATCTCACCCCTAAACATATGAAACGGTTAGGGTGGTGCTGAAAACCAAGTTACTGTCCAGATTGTGCAGCACGCTGTCTGATTTTCCTGAGCTTTTTAAAGAGATGTATCTCTCTGGTATAGATCCCTGTGGTCTGCTTACAGGGAAATTTCATTACCATGCTGTGCGGTCCTCATGGTGCTGAAAGTAAAATATAGGATTGACAGGTTCTTGTTGTGGAGCAGGGCTTATTGATGATGGAAAGACTGATTCAATCTCTAATCCTGAAGAACGACCTGCCACCTGGAGTGATAGTATACAGATGGGTGCAATCTAAACTCTCTTTCCGCCTCAAGTTGCATTTGGCTGTAGATTAACAATGTGATTCCATATAATGAAGATGGTTGCTGGTGCAGTGGCAATTTTCCATTACTGACGTGCCATGTCAACAGTCCTGACAAAGCTGTAAGGACAATGTTTAAATGTGCTACATCTGGCTGGGATGGCTGCCAGGTTATTAACAGCTCCATTAAAATTACCTGCAGAGATCTACGTTGGGAGAAGGAAACACAGTGCACTGCTTCCCCTGCAACTATCTATGCAGGCATAATAACAGTCTGATACACACACTTTGAATAATACAGTGTTATGGTAGTAGAGTAGCAGCTTTTCTACAGCTTTATTTTGGTGAGGGAATATTTCGTAGCTTTATTTGTATCAAATCCAAATCCTGTGGTCTTGATCAGGCAGATATACCATTGAAGTGAATGAATACTTCACCTGAGGGTGGAGTTCCATCAGTAAGTCTTGATTTTATTAATGATATTTCTGATAAAAGTACTCTGAAGATGTTTGAATATATATACAACCATTTTTAAAGAAATATATGACTATACTTTTAATTATCCATTATTTTTTTTCCTCTTGAATGACTGTGCAAGGCTCCCAGTGAAGCTTATATAATATGAAAGGGGTTTAAGGCAATTTTCTGAGTACAAGTAAAGGGCCATGCTGTCCCAGAGGACACTGCAGAAGGCACAGCACATTTTCTGGTGAGACTCCCCCCATTCCTTTTGAATGCAAAGGAGCACTTGCCAGTATAATGATAAATGGGCTTGTGATCCTAGCTCTCTATAAGCAGTTTCTAGTACAAGTTGAAACACTCTAAGTTCAGTACTTGAATGCTGAAGAAGATTCTCACACCGTCTTTTACAAATCCGTGTAGCCTCTGCCATAATTCACTTCTCAGCCGCATCTGTTCGTGTATGCCCAAAGGATCTCTGCACACTGAACAAGGCCTGCTTCCCATCCATGTAGCCTGTGAACCCAAGTCCAGAGCTTGTGGTGGGGTTACCTGGCTGTGCCTGGCACTGTGCTGCCTCACCAGGTCTGCTCAGGAGGGCTGAGCTGGGGACAACACAGAAACAGCAACTGTACCTCAGCCTGTCTCAACCCTTCCTGTCACTCCTGGCACCAAGTGTCATTTTCAGGGTGACTTCAGGGTTGGTGCATAATCTGCAATGAGAAAAGGAGCCCAAATGTGGCCATCTTAGCTTACTATGGTTATGCGATCAATGGTGTCAATAAAAAGCAGGAGGCACTTCACATCTGATTATAGTTCTCTTCTCTGGTTTGCTGTAGTGAGTAAGTTCATTTCTTTGCAGCCTGAAGAAAAATACAAGTCTTCGGGTGCTCTTGTGTGAGAGTGTGCAGGCTCTGGTCTGTGTCCCTTCTGCTTCAGCTGCCTGAACAAGTGGAAGAATTTTCAAAAATTTGGGGCAATACAAGGGCTCTTGACATTTATTACACATGGAACTTTCCACATGTGGCAGAATTAGAAAACTATGTTTAGAACAAGCAATATGACTTCATGTCTGTTATGCCATATGTTTTTCCTCCTGCTGCTGTACCAGAGAAAAGGGATGTGGAATAACCTGACCTCATTCTGACTGTGGCTGTAACTCCTTGGGGCTCTTACAACCACATGGAGAATTATCATTCTGCTGCACCATAGAATAGACAGATAAAATACACATCTATCACAAAACATGGAGCAAAGGGTATATAGCTTTGTCACCTGAATTCTGCATAGAAGGCTGCCATGTATACTCTGAAACATATATTATATCGTCTTTAAAATTATTTTTTTTTAAGTAACCATGAAGCTTTTGGGCTTGATATAAGTCATAGCAATTCACCTGTAATGCATATGTTTTGAGTCATGAATTGTACATGTACCAAATACGTGATATGAAGAGTTCTGTGCAAAGAAAAAGGATAATTTTAAAGAAATTTTAATTTGACTTGGAGTGTGGTCTGTGTTCTGTGCTTTAGAAGTAAGAAATGAAAACCGGTGAAGACCAGTCATTTTGTAGTGTGTAGTGACATGCAGGTTCACACTTCAACTCATCTAATTGTCTGGTGACAGCTCAGAAGTAGAAACACAAGCCTGTGCTGTGAACTATCTGGCTTGGGAGATAGGGTTGATCTGACAAATAAGCTTCCTTAATTTGTTCTATGTTTTACTCACACTGAGATAGGTGTAGGTCTTTTAATCCACCTTCGGAGAAGAAAGGGCTAAGAAAAATAATGAAGGAATCTAATAAAAAACCTAGCTTTCCCACCTGTGCTGAGAAGTTCCAGTGACTGAACATCCAGCCATGCTCTGTGCACAGAGTGTTGACTTAAAGAGGTGCCATCCAGTTGAGATGTTCCGTAGGGAGTCTGCAAAGATCTGTATTTACATGACTTTGTGGGACTTGTATCTGCCTACACTAGCAATATAGCTTCATACCTTTCATGTAAGTATCTTTTACTTAGACTGTGTTGGAACTAACAAATTACATTATTTAAATTGAAAAAGTAAATACAAAATGTTATGCTGCTATTTTTGCTGTAAGTACCCCCACTTTTCTCATTTGCAAATGGGAATAGTCAGTTACAGTCTATTTCACCTTCAGATCCCAATACTTGGAATATACTTTTTTATCTTTTCTAAAACTAGAAATCTTTTACCTTCTGATGGAGAAGGAGGAATCATCCTTATCCCTCTCAAATATATTCCACTTAGATATATTTTTATGAAACTCATTTGTATAGAAATTAATATTTGAGACAAATCTGATTAAATGGTGTCTCTACTGAGAGATATATAAAGCAGAGTATTGCAAGCTCGGTTTGCTTTTTCTTCAAAAAAATCTGAGATTGTCTTAGCACATTCACCCTAAATTATGTGGTTAAATTAGTTTCTGATACTATTTCACCAGGGTACAGTAGTACCTGTGTTTCGGTACTACTCATAGTAATGGGTATGTAAGATGAATTGTACCAGTTCTATTAGTGTACTGTCTAGCTGCAGCCAGATAATTCCTTTCTTTTAGAATTAATATGATCTCTGTTTCTCATAGTAGGTCTGGCATCATTTTCATTTCTTTTTCTATCCCTTTCTCAGACACTGATAAATAATGATGGCTCTCTTATATTTCAGAGCCCTATTGTAGTTTCAGCTGTCTTTTTCCTTCTTTCTTCTTCAATGAGTTTGACTCCTGGAACTCTCTCTTCTTTGCCATTTCCTTTCAATTTTTCTTACTTAGCTTTTATTTAGCTTTACACCTTGCCTCATCTTGCTCCTTTTCATTTTATTTGTAGTTCTGGATCAGTTCCTTCACTTACAGTCATAGTCTTTTCAGGATGTGGGACTTTTAAAAGCCTTCTTTGCTTCATGGCCTACTAGATGCAAATTTCACTTCTTAAGTAATCATCTTGTTTTGTCATTTTGTCTGTTGAGCTCTGTCTTTTGTCCTACTTACACAACCTCTAATGTATCTACATAAGATTTTCTCTCATTTGATTTTCTCACCTTCCACTCTAGGATTAGGTTTATACTTGAGAGTAAGCCAGGTAATGGGCTAAAGCCAAAGTTCATCACAGTCTAGATCCACATAACTGTATGGCTGGTAGAATGCAAGTGTCCCTGTATTTAGTAATCACACACTGCCTAAACATCCTTGCTTTCCATGTAGCAATTGGTGCCTAAACCCTCTAGGAAAGTCTCCTCAAGAGCAGGTGGGATATTTAGTAGCAGCCAATAAGGCAAAGCTGTGTTCTTCCAACCTACAGTAGTGTCATCTTGCTGGGCTGTTACTACAGATTTGAGTAAACTTGGCTTTTAGGATTGTCTAAAGTCAGTGCCTTAGTGTGCATTTGTAAAATGGGCCAAAAATTTGTAGAATATTTTGTTTAAGTATTGTACCATCCGAGGTGTCTTCTCTTCCTCTGTATATTGATTTTAACAGCCTTTGATCTACAGAGAATTACAGGAGACACTCCCTTCTTTCCAGCCCTGAAACAGACACCAGCTAGAAATCTTACTTGATGTGTTCTTTTATCACATTTTTTTTTACTTTCTCCCTGATATCTCTGCCTGTTTTTCTCAGCAGCAGTTCTGACATTGTCCTTGCTTTGCTCTTGCCTTTCTTTTCTTCCTCTCTTCTTTTTTTACCTTCAGATGTCTTCTCATCCTTATTAAAAAACGAAAAAAACCAAAACAAACCCCTCATGTCACCTTTCCAGCCACTGTATGGCAAGTATTAGGTTTGGATATGTAAAGTCTCTATGTTGTTTTTACAAGAATAAATGTTCTCAAGAGTTATGTAATTTCCAGGTGTTGATGGGAAGAAAAATACTACAACTAATGTTGGGACCCAGACATATTTTTGCATAGATTTCCTTACTAGTAAAGTTTTTGAAAGTAATGAGCATGTTGTAGAAGATCAGTCGTTAAAAATGCAAAACATAAAGAACTGTAAACAACTTTGATGGCCTGATTAATAATTCAGTTTAACTGGAGGTTAAGAGATGAGTCTATTGCTTCATTTTAAAGACATGCAAAGGAAAGAAAAAAAAGAAATTTAGGAAATCAGTTGGGTGAAGTAAACTGAAAATAGTCATTTCTAGTATATTTAGAATTTATTTCCATGTAAGCAAAAAAGCTATTAGGATGAACCTCAGGCTGCATAGATAAATGATAACTTAAAAGAGACTGTTAGGGTTATACCTGAAAGGCAAAGATAAACTAACCAGCAAAGACAGCTGCATCATGGAGGTTAGCAATTGTTGGGGTTAAGTGAGAACTGTTAGTAGTTAATCTGTTAGACCTTAAAAAGGACATTGGATCTTAAAAGCCTTGAGGAACTCCAGGGTGGAGATTCAAAGGAGGTTTCTAGCAGTCCAACATTCCGGAGCAGTCATTTAGTGATAACAGGGAAAGACTTCCTACTGAACTTCAAGATAGGTTTTGATGAGCCTTCCTCATCAAACACCCACTTACCTCACTCCTTTAACACTTTTCCAGCTAACCTGTATTTGTCTTCTATGTAGTCAGTCTTTGAAGTTAAGATCTCAGACTTGCATATCACAGTTTATGTTCACTGGACTTCAAGTATTCTTCTTTTTCCTTTTAGCACTTGAGAAAGAACAAAGCAAAAAGTAAAACCAAACACATGTCAGGCATGCAGTGAATACAAGTTAGGAAGGATTTTATTTTCAGCTGAAAGATAAATATACTGGAGCAATGTAAGGCCCCAAACACCTTGCTCGATGAGGCTTTAAAGAGGGCTTTACGGTTGTTCATCTACTCTGAGTTAGATGCACGGGATATTCTCAAGAGGTCGAAACAACAAAAAGACTTTACTGGCAACTTTAGAAAATCAAAGAACTTTGGCAAAAGATTTAGTGAAATATTCAATCAACACAAAACACTTCTCAAAGCATTAACTTGGCCTATTCAACTTAGTGAACTGGAAGCCCGTTCGATTTTAAGTTACTCAAAAATTCTGAGAAGAGGGAATTAGAAGAAAAAAAAAGAGAAACAGAGAAAAGACTCAAAAATTTAGAAAAGGACACATATAGCTACCAACTCCTGGTTTCCAGCAGTGTTCGGCTGACAGAAATTCCAGGAGGAGGTAGGGTCAAGACATGTTCTTGCCACATGTTCTTGCCTCATGTTCAGCCCTAAATACCCCTTGGCCTTCCCGGGGCCTTCCCCAGGTGGGACTTCCAGTCATTTGGCCACTCAGGAGCTGGGTTAGGGCTTCGGGGGTGGGCGTGGAGCATTGCCTCTGCTGTGCCAGGGATTGGCAGCCACTGCAGGGGCGGGGATACAGGCCTGGGGTGGGGTGCACAGGGCAGGGCACTGCCTCACCTGGGCAAGGCCTGACCTGTCCCTTCCCTTACACACATGCACCCCAAAGTGTCTTGAGACATCAGTCTTTCCAGTCTCTCACAAAACCACAATTTCATTAACAGCTACCTCCTCCAGTGTTTTCTCAACCGTGCTGTGATTCATGTTTCTTGGGATTCCCTCTCCTTTTCTATAGTTTGTCTAGCATTAAGCCCACAGCTGAACAGTTCTCTATCCCCAAGGTTTGTATTTGCAAGGAGAGACTGAGCCCTATGCTGATAGAATTCCATTATTGCCATCTACATTTCAGTCACTTTTCAAACTATGATATAGATTCAGCACCTCTCTTTTTTCTTCCAGATGTCCACCATACTAGGGTTTAGACCTCCCAAGAGCGAATTCAGAATTCACTATGCATACCTCTGGAGCATCAGCAAGACATCCAAGGTCAGTGTGCCCGTATCACCATCCAGACAGTTCCTCAGCAGTAATATGTTATGATGTGTCAAGCACATATCGGATATGGGACTTCACTGTGGGTTACCTGGTGTCTGGCTGTCCAAAAATAATTTTGACAAGAATCCAGTGCATGGCAAAACTGCATTCTTTAAATAAGGTTATTTAAAATGGATTTAACAGTTTATGACAGAAAAATACAAGTTCTGCTTTTGACACTTCTCTGAATAGATATCAAAATTTTCCTTCTACTTCTGTTCCTCTCCCCCTTGGTCCTTGAAAGAGGCCTTCCTACCTTAGGTCTTAACATGGTGTTACTTTTCCCATGCCCTTGTTCTGTTTGAGCTGCATTCTATACACTGGCTTAGATCTAACTCTTCTTCACAGATGCACCTCATTTTCCTGACATCTACTATTACTTGTCCATCAGTGGTTTCAGCATCTTCCCTGTCATTCAGGCTTACAGCTCTTGTGTCAGTTTTGACACTCTCTTCCCTCTTTGCAGAGCAAGTTGTCACTCCATCATGTCACTATTCGCTAACTCTGTCTTTAACTTCCATGACTGGAACTGTTATTTGGGATTTAGTTGTCTTTTGTCTCAAGCACCGTGGGTCTAATGCCAGCTTGCATCCCCTGTAATTGTCCCAGGAGTATCTAGGAGACCCCTCTCACCCCCAGCAGTGTTTGGCATCTCCACACTGCAAATTTTTTGTCTCCCACAGCTTTCAAATTTCATGTGTTTCAGAGGAAGTTGTTACACTATGGGACTGAAAACTGGCAGCAGATGACAGAGGCACTGTGACTCTTTGCTAAATCTGTTATGCTGGCACAGGAAACCCAGCAAGGTTTTATTGTCCAAGAAACCTGGGCAGTTTCAGTGCCCTCCCTGAATCACTTGAGTCAGTGTGCATCACTGGCCAGATGAATTTTGGTGGGCAACAGGATCCTTTGTAGCATCATCTGATCACTTCCTCTGACTAGAAAGAGATTTGCACTGTTCTCTGGTCTTGACTTAAACAATAGATTACTTGGGGGCTTTAAGTGTTTTGAGGTTTTGATGTCTTTAAAAACCTATGCGGGGAAAAAAGTATGTTTCACTGTGGAGGGTTAAACATTATTTCTCATACTCATGATGGAGAGGTTCCGTGTCTGTGGTGTGACTATGTAATGCTGCAGTCAGCAGTGTGATGGGACAGTGTGATGCTGTGCTGCAGTTGTGGCCTGAAATAACAAAGGCCCTCTTATTTGTTTCTGTTAGTGTTATGATGTTTGATCAGAAGTTGCTGTTCAGCTAGTGATTCTTGACATGATGCATCATCAGCATAAGCCTGTTTACTATTGTTCCCTTCACAGTGAGGTTTTATACCAGCCCTGTGACTGTACTTCCCAAGCATCACAGCACCTAACACAATGTTAGCTGCTATGACACAGTCCAAAACTCAGAAACACTGAACTTTTGTTTATTGTGTATTTAATTGTTTCAGAAACTTGACATGGACCATAAAAGCTTTCACAAAAAAATGGCTGTTCTAATTCTGTAAGGTGCAGCCTTCCAAAATTCACTTCTTTTTGGTCTTAGAATATTAAATTACTGTTCCTCCTTATTTGACTGATTTAAAAGGTTGAGAACTACAAGATTATCGATGTTTTATTTTTTCCAATGTCTCTTCTTTATTGCCATTTTTCTTTGTTATCTCTCCTCTTCTTAAAGTCTTAGTGTAATCCTCACACCTTTCTACATGGAACTAAACACAAACAGTTCCCTTGACAGTAGTTAGTACAGGACTCCATAAAGAGCTGGCACAAAATTAAAGCAGCAGCAAAATTTCCAGGAAAAAATATTGCATAATCTATGGATATACACAGAATATATTTGTAGCATAATTATGAACGTGTCACTCCCCTGATGAAACTTCAGTAAAGAAGCTTGAGATGTTTATTATCGATAACTAAACGTTATCTTCAGTTAAGATTTCTTTATCCTTTTTTTGTCCTCTCTTTTATTTTTTGGTTTCTCTGTATGTATAAGAGTTTCATTCTTTCCTGTCATTCATTTCTAGGGAGGACGACTTCTCTACTGCAAGGTGAGAGATGGCGATGCGCTGATAAAGACTATTAACAGCGTTCACAACAGCGAATCACTTTAAAATCAAGGGACTGTTTTCAAGATAAGGTGCTTCTGTGAACCCAGTTAGGAATGTGTTGGTGGTTGTGAGGGGTCCAGCGGTGCGTTCCTGGAATCTGTGATACTGACACTCAACAGTGACAGAATGATTGCTGGGTATGTCAGGGCACCCCTGCCCTCATCTGTGTGTGTGTTTAAGGAATGTCATGCAGTTTCCTAAGTTAGGAGTGAGAACGCATTTGACACTTATGCATGACAAATGAATACACAATGCCTTTAAAACTCTTGTACCTGTTTTTTTTTGCATATGTGGTCTCTTCCCTGGTGTTTACTCTGGCGTTTCAAATACAGCTGCCCATGTATCATCTGAAATGATGGCATCTAGGGCTGCCTGGCAAACAGGAGATCTACTTCCTGAACATTTTAGCTGGAAATTCAGTTTTTATCTCTTCTTTAAATGTTTACAGCTAAAAATACGTATTCATGAGGGAGAGATTGATATTAAAACTGCCACAGTTCCATTTGCTATTGCACTTCTTTGGTACATAGGAGATAGTGCTAGTTCCTTCCCTCCTTGATTCCAGCCACGGTCTTGTGGTTTATCAGCTGCTGTTCTCATGTGAAAACCCCAGCTGAGTACGTGTAGAGAGGCACAGCACCAGCTTCTCAACAGGTCTGTAAATCTGAATGTCTCCCACTGCTTTGCATTCAGTATATCATGCTATTGTGTGTATTAATGAAAAGGCATGTAAGAAAACAAAAATGAAGCAGAAACTATTAATAATACTGTGGCATTAATTTCCATTTCTCAATTAGTTTCACATTGTGGGAGAGAAGATATTTGGCTAGATTTGACTATTTTTCGGAGAAACATGGCAAATAGTAAGTTTACTACTAGCCTACGTTTGCCTGTGTACCAGAACACACAAAACAGGATGGAACAGCAATGCCTTGCTATGGCTTAGTTCTGTATTCCAGCAGAGCCTTGAAATTGGCCACGATTTCTGTGTTCTTGGGTGGGTTTTTTGCTGCTCCAAATGTGAGTGAAGAATTCCTTCCTGTAGTTAAAATATGTTTTCAATGAGCAGGTGTTGATTCAGTCAAATTTGCAAGCTAATTTAACTTCCTGGGATTTCAACTGTTGAGGCACCAGGGGAAACATTTTAAAAGTGCTGGCAACAGTAAGTGCCTATAGATCATTATTTCAGATTGTTGTTGTGGGAGGAAATCTGATGCAGTGTTTGGTTCATCAGCTAAAGTTCTATTTTAAAGCATCAGTCAAGCTCAGGGAGGTCAGACTGTACCCAGAAAGATCTCTTCTGAAACCCTTTAGTTCTCTAACTCTATGAAAGAATAGTTGGAAGCAAAAAATAGACCATGCCAGATGAAAGTTGGTATCTTGGCGTAGTTCCATTAGCTTAAATGGAGTGATACTGATTTACACAAGCTAAGTGTCTGCCCTTAAGTCGATTGTTTAGAAGTCATCCAGGAGTATTTTCATACCTTTCAAGGGGAAGTTCAGATGGTCTTTAAAACCTGTGACACTTTAGTAACTGAAGTGTAAAGCTGCAAAGCAGTAACCGAGGCACTTTCTTTTTAAAAATTGCACTCCTAAGAAAAATCAAATGCTACAAAATAGCTTTATAGCTAAAAATAGTTCTGTCTTGGTGATTTTGAAAGTTCAGGTGCTGTGGACTTAACTGTTTGTGTTCAGGATGTGGTAGGCATTCTGCTATTAACAATGAGAATTTCTTTCCATTCTGATGATGTAAAATGTATTCTTGATCAGTGAATGATGTGTGATGAGGCAGTTCCAGATTATCCACAGTATTATTATTTATCATGGCAGCAATAGAAAACCTTTTATGCTATTTCTAGATCAATTAGAGAGATTTTTTTTAATGTAACACCACTGAAGAGTTTCAGTCTTTCTAAGAGAGAAAAGGAAGGTTTGAATAAGTAATAGGACATTCCTATTTCTTTTTGCTTTTATTAATTAACCTTTTTTGTCATTTTTTAATGCATGATTTCTTTTTGATACACAAAGTGAAATTATAGAAATGGTTTGCAAGTCCAGAAATTCTGCACTGGGAAACATTTACAGACAGATCTATCTGTGTCTTCTGCATACCCAGTACTCTTGACATATTTCATGGTACCCCATTTTCAATCCCCTTCTCTGTGGAGAGGGCCCTTTGTCTAGACTAGATGGCAGACGATGCTCTTCCTTTCACTGAAGTACAGGGGAGATTGGGTGAGTTGGAGTCAGTGTTGTCCCAGCATCTCACCCTTCCCTGAGAGAGTCAGACTGCAAGAAGAAACGAAGCTTTGTAGATATCTTGATATGCTTCCCTTTGGAGGAATTTGTTCAGATAGAATTAAAAAGCAAAGTAATTATACTAGAATAAAATATTTTTTTATCCTCAGAATAGAGTATCCACATGGGGGAGTTATATCAGCACAGCTATGGCACTGTAATTATCCTGTTAAAGCGAGGCCGCTCAGATTCTCCCTCTAGCTAAACCCCAATATGACCTGCTACCACAAGTGGCAAGAAAGGGAATAAAGCAGGTTCATTGGGCCCTTCATCACCTCCCACGTAACACCTTCAGATAAAAACTGTAATTCTGGTGTGGATAAGAACAGCAGTGAATGAAATAAAGTGAAACATAAAAGCTCTTTTTGGATTTTTTTCGTACATTATTGAAATGATCTGTTAAACAAAATGAGCCTGACAAAAGAGAGAATATGATGATACAGCACAGAGCCGTGCTCCATGGAGAAGTCTAGGCAGTTCTGAACACCTGGACTAGCACAATCAGTAGTTTATCTTATTAGACCATTGAAATGCATTTTTAAAGGCAGTATTTTGCAATTCCTGAATATTTAATTTTAAAATTAAAAAGGCACTTGAGAGTTGAGAATAATAGATGGGATTTTTTAAAAATATGCAGTTTATTTACTTTGCTAACAGAATTTGTGTGACAGACAATAAATCATGATTTCAAATTCACTCAGGAGATTAAATACAGGGCTCTCCCAAGGGTCTGAGTCATAATTCTTGGTCAGATTCTCTCTTAAAATTCATTTCTAGATAAGAAATTTAAAACACCCCTCTAATTTCATCTTATTACAGTAATATGTTAACTCAGTAATTTGTTCTCTAAGGCTTTAACACTGCGTGTTATCGGTGTGTATCACAGTGCCTTACTTCACTTTAATCTTGGTGAAATCTAGTGTCCTTACAAAAGGATTTTCTTGGTAAAGTCAGTTCCTTGGAGAAGTTGTTTCTTGTCTGTTTACCTAACTTGCTTTAAGACATTCTCTTTTTCCTTGTGATACAATACTTTGCAGAAATACACAAATTGTGTAAAGGAGCTGTCAATTATTTGATCAAGGTAAGAGACATTCTCAAGGAGAGAGTTTATTAAAAAGGAATTGTTGATCAGTTTATCAAAGAAAAATCTGATGTAAAAATGATACGGGTGCAATATAAGGGTTACCAATTCAGTATGTGTCATTTACAAGTTCTTATAGTACAGTTTGTAAAGTAGCTGCTTTCTTGAACTTCAAGCTCCTCAGGGAAGGAGCCATTCTTTTATACTTCTCTGTTAAGCAACCTATAAGAATGTGGATGCCCAGAGATGTGAAAATTATTAAAACACCACTAATTAGTTTGACAAAGTAAGAGATTTAAGTGTGAAAAACCTCTAAGAGATCTATTAATGTTGTAAAAATTAAAAAGGGAGTTAATGAGCCCATGCTTGTGGAGTAGAGAACATACCTCAAAGCACTGACGGCAGCTTCCTCATTGCAGTGGGGTCACCAAGAAGTTACTAGGGCTTTGGGGATAGGACATTTACAAGAGAAAAAGCACAGAAATGAACTGGCTTTTATTTCCCAGTCTTGCACATCTTGAAAACATCTTGCACATCTTTGATGTCCTTTTGCAGTATCCCACCTGCAGAATACAAGGCCAGCTCCAAAGCCTGTGGCTCAGGGATGACATCAGTAGAGAAACAGGGTAGTAGAAGCTTTTTCCCCCAACCCCTCTGAGATGTTGCCAGCAGCAAGCAGTGTGTTTCCCAAACACAGCTGGCCAGGCAAGTCCAGTAACAGCAGCTGGTTTTAAAGCAACTGAAAGAAAAATGTTCAAACATTTCAGCTGATTTATTATGGGATGCAGAGAGGTTACAAAGCCTATTCCTATCTTTTCCTCGGCAAGAATCTCATGCTTAGGAGTCCATGTGAATGTTAGAGTAGAAGTAAATTGTGTAGTCTGTAAAGTTAGGAAGCATCAGCCTTATGACTGCCTATGCAAGCTTAACTTTTACCATTTTATAGAACACATCCAGACTTCATTAGATATTCAGATCACCATTTTCCTCAGAGGGACTCTCCTTCCTAGAAGGTGTGTGAAGATAAAAGGAACTAAGATAAACAGTTAAGTTCTCACCATCTCTATAAATATGTTTATAAGCTTTACCTTTGTCATAAATCTCTTTAAATAGGTTGGGTTTGTTCAGTAGATATCATTTTAATAAAATAATGTGTTTTCAATGTTGGTTGTTTCTTTTTTGGGGTAGCATATCTGAAGAAATGATAGTTTTTTCAATGTAAGAATTCATTATTTTCAAGAAGATAACCTCAAAACATGAAGAATTTAGCAAGACTACATACTGCTAGATTATCTACTTGTATTTTTAAGGTAAAAAACCCCAAACCATGTTTCATGTCTCATTGTGGATGGGAATTTGATGGATTACACTACATAAATGTATTATTTTATCAGTGAATTCTTATCAATGTATATTGATTCATCAAATATTTATTTTTGATGTATAGTGTGGTGTATATGTATGGTGTATATTTACTTATCAAATTATCTTATCAACGTCTATCAGGATCTTCAGGGAGGGTGTCAAGGGGATGGAGCCGGGTTCTGTTCTGTGCTGTTGAGCAATAGGACAAGAGGCAGTGGCCAGAAAGTGATGCACACTGATGAAGTTCCACCTGAATATGAGGAAGAACTTCTTTACTGGGCATGGGATGACACAAGGAACAGATTGCTGAGAGAGGGTGCAGAGTCTCCCTCACTGGAGATTTCCAAAAGCTGTCTGGACACAATCCTGAGTAATGTGCTGTAAAGGACCCTGCTTAAGCAGGGAGGTTGGACTAGATGACCTTCAGTGGTCTCTTCCAACCTTACCTATTCTGTGATGCCGTGTTTTAAGTAAGAAATTATTCCTAAATTCAAAGATTAGTTTTTGTTTGGAGCTTTTTAGCTGTTACTTGCTCCGGTAGAACAAAGCTTAGTTCACTGCATTAACAATGGCTGCAGTGAGCTCTCAGATCAGCCACTGCATATAATCACCTAAAGACACAACAATAATAAAAACATATTTTCCAAATAGTTATTTGGCAGCAACTGTGCTTGACTGTATTCCCAGCTGAAAAAAAGGAATGGCTTGGCTTTAACACTTTCAAATGAATGTAAATTAGTTTAACACAAACATAAACTTCACTCTAAAGCGAACACTAGTTATTAAAAATAAATAAATCTGAAACAAACATGCTTCAGTAAAGAAGATTGGCATGAGAGTAGCAGCTATGCTAAAAGCTATTAGATTAACGTCCTCTAATCACATAATTTGTCAGCTCATTACATATATATCTATATATATAGATAGATAGATAGATATAGGAAGTAATTCATCAGAAGATTTCCTTTTCTTAGCATCACAGAAATATGTTTTAAAAACCTTAAGATGCAAAATAAATTTGTGGAAAACAAACAGAATTAGATTTACCCAGCCTTAAAGAATCATCATCCAAAAAAGGATATGAAATTTTAATTCCTACACAAGCTATCAATAATCTTTTTTTCAGAGGCAGAACAGAATGTGGCACTATTTCTAGGTAACAATCCACTCCTTTTCTTCACTGGGCATGGTTACCACTGAAATGCAACCACTAGTATGTGTTTGTATTTTGCTTCTAATCAGCAGATTTGAATGTAATTATGTATTTTGCAGGTGAGGTGTTAATGCTAATATGGCCCATCAGCTGTGTGCTGCCACTTGAAATGGTCCACTGGAAAATCTTGAGACAAACAACACTGAATTAGGCGCACAGCCACGAGCAGCTGTGCTAAGTACCACTGGCATCGCCTCAGACGTGCAATTCTCAGAGTGAGCCTACTGCTAGCTGCTTTTAAAATGTGTTTATGGTGGTGACAAAAACTTTCCATCATCAATTCTTCTTGGAGCTCTCTGCCTCTTAGCTGAAAAATTACAGCTGCCTGCGAGGGGAGGGATGCTCAGTCCTATTAATTTTCATTGGATGAAAAGGATCTTTTTTCCTTCAGGCTAAAGGTTTAACCTTTATGAGTTTCATGAGTAACAAAAGGCAGCCAGATTTTTATTATATGGGGTAGAGCTGCACATTTGTTCAAAATAATCAGCACTGGGCAATTTACTGTGTATCGATCCAAAACAAACCTTATTACCCATGTAAGCTGTTTCCTTCTCAAGCCCACATTTGGCATAGGAAAAAAAACTTGTTTAATCATCAGTTTTCAAATGCTTACCATGTATGTCACCACAGTCTGATATCAAATCGTTTGAGATCAGTGAAAGGGATACTATCTGAAAAAGTGCATCAACAGATTTTTTATAGGATATTTTACCCCCTCAACAACCCCGCATGTATTTAGAAGTTACCTTTCTGAGTACACAAGCATTTCCACTGGTATCCTATCTGGCTCAGCAGTCTAAAGAGGAAAGAACCTGCAACACCTTTACAGCAGTGTCTTTGCAGCTGTTATAAAATTAAAGTCCACAAAGGTTTTTTAATTTATAGAACAGTGCTGGTAGATTGCTTCTGACTTGCACAGCAAGGAGGGTTTACCAACATTCACAGGGTTGGAGAGTGGAAAACATACTATGAGGGTCTTTTTGGAAAGAATTGCTTAAGCAAGCGGGTGTTTGAAGGGAGGAGGAGAGGAGAAAAAGGAGGAAAGAAGACAGGGAAGTGCATTTACAATTAATTTTGGAATCCTCTTTTAGTTATATACACCAAACTAGTGTAGAAACTGTCTTTTGACTTGTTACTCTGTTGAGGATGAGAAAACCTTCAGCTTGGTATAGTTACAAAAACATAGTGAAAGTATGATGGATGAAGCAACAATAGTTGGGAGATGAAATGTAGACTCATGAGGTCCTTGTATCACTGGACAATGAGAATGTTGCTCTGCTGAAGGGACTGACAAGAAATGCTCACAAGCGGAAGGGCAGTTTGATCATAAATGGGAGTTAGGATATGAGAATTGGATTTCTTTTTCAGTATCTGTCAGCCCTCAGTAGCTGAGTTTGGCCTTGATTTGGGGCTGTGGTTGAATACAAGGTGTTGCACCATAGGCATGAGGTGGCTGGTGCTGGAGAGATTTACAAGCCAAATGGGCAGTTAAGTGTAGCAGCACTGGGGAGACAGCAATGGAGGGAACTGAGGCATACAAGGACCACTGCGCTTGCAGTGTAAGCATAGTTTGCACATGCCAACAGTCTATTTCTATGTGCTTTTAATCTCCAGTTGTTCCAGAAGCCTTTCCTTCTCTATATCCATTTTTTTTTTGGCATGACTAGCCTTTCTCTAAAGGGTGAGGATACTTCTTAATATCTGACAGCCTTGAACTGTGGGGAATGCAGTATTACCTGTCGAGACTCTAGCAGAATACAAAAAAAAGCCAAATTCTGTTAATTCTTTGGCGATGTAACAGAAGTTGTGAAAGATGGGAAATCTGCTGAGCAGCTGCTAGGTGTTTAAAAACTGCAAAAGGAAAAAGGAAGTGTTACACTATCAAAGTTATGCTCTTCCCCAATTATCTGTAATCTTAAAAATAGGAATTAATAATAATAAAAGAAAAATCATAAATTTTGCTCCTAAGAGACCAAAAATGCATTTGGAAGTAAAGGAATCCCACTAATGGGTTAGTGAACTCAGCTAGCATGTAGGTTGTAATGTTGAAGGGATTGCTGATCTCTAGGCATTTCAGATGTATCTTGTGCAGAGTTAATGCACTGTCTTTGTATTGATAGAAATAGTGTGACTGGCTGAATGAGAGCTCTTAGTAGAGTCTTTAAGTGAGAGCTATCATCGTACATAGAATATGATTTCTCTATTGTTTTCATTGTTTGGTGTGTCGTAATGTAGTAAGTGAAGTAGAGAATATGGAACTGAGACTGGTCTAGTAGTCATATTTTCCTGAAGTGAAAGTTGAAAACTTAATTAAACTATTATTTTCTACGCAGCAGGTTTTTTTAACAAAAGCAAAGTATGGAATGTGTGATGTAGTTTTGGTAAGCAGAAATTAAATAGAAGACTCCTTCTTCACCACTGATCTTTTAACATGAACTTATTTCTACTTAGTAGACCAAATAACAATCAGCTGTACAACAAGGGTGCTGAGTTCTTGTACTTATCTGCATAACATAAGCTAGTTCCATACAAAATCTAAGTACTTTGTCTATCATTGCTGGTTTAAGATATACAGCAACATTCCTCAGGCATTTCCTCTTGGAAGAATGTGGTACTCCGTAGCCTTGTATATCTCCTTCTAAGGAAGATGGGAATAAAGTAGCTAAGAGCTGGTCTAGTCTAGTTCTGTATATTTTCAGATTGCCTTGCAAACACAGTTCTGAGTGAGAGCAGTCTTTTCTGGATACTTTTAACTAATACAATTTCTGTCTGTTTTAGAAAGAGAAACAGGCTAATTTTACTCTAGGTATAGTAGTTTCTAATTCCCAATGTAAAACTCAATTTTTTATAATTTGGATATTCTGGATTGTTTTGCATCTGTTTTGGTGGGGATTTTTTCTTGCTCTCTGCATTTTAAATGTGGATTCATCTGCATATTTTATCAGGGATCTCTTCAGGTAAATGTGATTCAAATTATTTAACCAAAAGATGAAAGTAGCTTTTAGTAGGTATTCCAGGGAATTTTATTTTCTAAATTTATATCTCTTGATGATAAGAATTCCTTTTCAAGTGAAGAGTTATTTTGAGGCTTTAAAATGATGTTCATGTCCTGCTTCTCTTCTTCCTCCTCATTTCTCTCTCTTGTATTGTTAGCAACATTGATCAGTGATATGTAGGTTAATTCATATGACATTTTGGAAATACACAGAAGAATAAGAGAAAATGTCTAATGCCAAGTCATTTGTGATAATACAGGAGGAGCTCAACCTCTGTGCAGTACTGTTTCTTCTGCCACTTTCAGAATGGCCCTTAGGAGAATTAATAAGAGCATATCCTGCATGGAGAGCTGCTCTATTGTTCTTTTAGGATCTGAGGTTTGTATTGTTGAATTTGGTTTGGTTTGGTTTGGTTTGGTTTGGTTTGGTTTGGTTTGGTTTGGTTTGGTTTGGTTTGGAGGTTCTTTTGCTAATTTTTTGTCTTTTCAGTTGGTTCTACTGTTTCAAGGAGAAAGAGACACCTCAGTGAGAAGTAATATCCAGTGTAAGGTCTTTGAATAATTGGCTCTACAGTAATGAAAGATGTCTTACATAACTTGACTTCTACAAGCTCTTTTAAAACTTAGCCTTCCTTTCACAATAGTAATAGGAAGGTGTCTGTCTCATCTTGTGGCTAAAGGAGCTTTTGTAGCACTGTGATGCTTAAATGAGGAGTTTGTCTTGGAAATGGGGTGGGGACTTTAACTTGCATTACTCAGAGATTGATATTACCATTTTGTATATAAAACTATTGTCTCTATTCTAAGGGTTGTTAAAGGACTGGATGGATTATAGAAAATATTTACAAAAAGAAGAGGATATATTGTATCAAGTGCCCTTCAATAAAAGATTTTTAAAAGTCGATCCCTTTAGCTGACTCAGAAACATTGAGAGATGACTTAGCTGCAGTATATAAATTAATGTTTTGATGCTAAGACACTATTGAATACTCAGGAGTCTTTAATGACTCTTTAGCAGTAGTGGGAAAAGGGGTAATAGGAGAAGGACTAAAACATTAAATCACACAACTTACAATTAGAATTGAGGAATGTTTTAAATGCAAAGGATATTCTTTAAAATTGGAGGTGGCAGGTCCTCTTTTATCTCAAGGTGTTTTCAAATTCCACTGAGACGATATTTGCTTTTGAAATACACCTTTCAAGAAGGTTGATATGGATTTGACAGAGGTATTACTGGTTGATGTTAATGATCTGTGGAGTGTAGCCCTATTTCTTTCACTGTACTGCTTGCTTTTAAACTTCATGAACTTTAGACTCACTTATGAAATATTATTTGTGGTTTTGTCTTATTGTTTGAATTATTTTTTTTTTCAGGCTATATTAGGAATGAAGATATGATAGCCTTCTTATTTCGCATGATTTTATGTTTTCTGATTTGGCTGTTTTGAAAGCAAAATGCTGGGGAATACTTTTCTCTCCTTTTTTCATATTGACTGGTAGAAAATAGGTGTTTAAAAAACTCACTCTACCCAAGACAGTGCTAATGCAAACCTAGACTTGCTAACCCAAGAGATTTGAGCAAGACTTTTGGAAGAAATAACTTAGATTCTTTTCTGAAGTGAGTCTATCATCTTATGAAACTCTCTAATCTCTATGGGACAGTATAGGACAAAAAAAAAAAAAAAGGAAAAAAAGGAAAATATGTTTTGGATTTGGCTTTCAGAAACCTAGGGAACAAAAAAAGCAAATATGTGTAGAAACACATACGCTTACAGTTCTCTAGGTGGCCCAGATTAAAAAGGCATAGAAAAGACAATTCCAATTATATTTTCTCTTTCAATTGCGAAGGAAAAAAAAAAAAACTTCCGCTATTTATACATTTACTATAAGGCCTCTTAAAAGATGGTTGTGGTGCTGTTCAGACTACTGAGTGTACTAGGATCCTGGCTGAATGCCACCATCAGGCTTTGAGGACAATGAGGCACCTGGATGTGGTGGGAACAGGAAGGTATGCAGATGGAGGAGTGTGGTGGGCTCTTCACAATTTGCTACTCAAATAACATCTGAAACTTTTGAAAAGAGATGGGATTCTTTGGGGAAGTAAAACATGGCATAGTGGAAAATTTGCATCTGAAAGTAATCTAATTACTGCTGTGCATCAGATACACATTTGTATACTTGAATTGATTGGAAAAAGGTTTCTAATGAAAAAGAGACTATTTTATCCCAGTAGAGATGAGAAGCAGTAAGATAACGCGGTTTACAGTAGATAAGGGTAAAGTTTTCTTTTATCTCTCCAGTCTCTACCTGTCTCTACGTTGTTCTCACATAGGCTTGTATGTCTGCTAACCTGAGGACATCTATCAGACTATTTCAGCAGGAAAAAGTATGACTTAACTGTGTTATCTTAGTGGAAATGTGTTTGCAAGAGAAAGACTTCTGGCAAGAACATTTACGTCCTTAAAGCTGCATGGGAGTTATCCTTCCCTCATACAGAAAAATGCTTTACAATATTACCATTGGAAATTATCCCCGGGAAGACATGCCACATAACAAATGTAGCACAATCAAATGGCTTCTCTGCTACAGTCATTTACAAATTTATAAAATTTAAACTATAGTAAGAAGTTTTGTTTTGAAGCTTTTCTTAATATGATGCAGAATATCTTTTAAAAATATTCATGGAAATGTGCAATGTCCTTTCTTTTGCTCTAATCCTCTGTATTACCTGTACAAAGAACAAGGATTTGCACGCCCCCCTCCCCGCCTTTTTTTTTTTGCTTATCTATGCTGCAGTCCTACTGTCATTGTTTGATTCTGCTTAAATCCCTCTGTACCTAAAGGTACAGCCTTATCAATTGAAAAGCTAATGCTATATAAGAAGTGAAAAGAACACAGAAAGGTTTCCTAGCAACTACTGTGAATCCTTCTAAAGTAAGTCAGTTAAAACCATGTAGTACGTGCAATGGGTGTAAATTAGGGAGCTAAGCTGATCCTCAGATTTACAGATGCCCACTATAAAGTACAATAAAACCCGTAATAGAAGGTGAATTGCTCAAGAAGAAAATCACATCAGTCTTGACAGCTTTATCATTATTTAAATGATCCAGCTTAAATTCTACTATGTAGTTAGTAAGACTGAGTGTCAGAGCTACATCAAGGGTTTACAAAGCAGAGTTAATAGCATTGGTTAGTGTTGCTGCTGTGATTATGCCTTTTACAGCTCCTTCTGAAAAACAACCAGCAAACGTAAACAAACAGACCCGACTCCAAGGGGCAGTTGCGGGGGAGCCATTATAAGGTGCAATTATACGAACTCATGTCTGTGAAAGACAGTCTTTGCTGTTCCGTTCTGCTTTTGCACACCATGAATTAAATCAGACGTTTTAGGTCACTAAAATTTGTTCAGTAAAATGCGAGGAGGCTAACAATTCTCTGTCTCCATACACACTGCTCTCCTGCACTCTTCCGTTTCTTCACTCAACACTTTTTTATTGTAGATGTTTTTTTAAAGAACTTGTTGGACTGGGATTATTTAAAGAACCAAGCTAAACCCCTCACTTTTATTAAAAAAAAAAATCTTTATTTCTGCAGAATGCTCACTTGACTCTAGCCTTGTTTACATAAAATTTGAAAAGTTTTAAAAAAAAAATATTCGTGGCTCACACAATTAATTTTTTATGATGTATTCAAGTCAGTTGGGTTGAATTTTAAATCAGGTGGTGCAGTACCTTTTCATTCAACCAAAATATTTTTAGTTAACACTTATTCTGAAATGACTAATAATATTTATAAGAGAAATATGTGGACCTGCAAAAACTAAGTTTAAAATATTTAAAATTTTACACTACTGGTGAAATTCCTCCCTTATTCCTGAGTGATTTATAGCACTGAATTAGTTCTTCAGAATCTTTAGAAACAACAAATAATACAGGAATACAGTGAAGTATATTTACAAGCAAGGGTGCTATCAAACCACGTTTCCCCATTGTTCCCTACTAAACAAATGCTCCTTCTAGTAAAGAGAAAAGACAGGACGGGCTTAAAGTGCCACCTATAACCTCAGTCTAAAAAGACAAAGCTGTATCTAGAGAATGGCATTTGGGAACCACATTTCATGGTGGTTTTCTTTTTGTTGTTCAGGTCATCACCCCTGAAATGAGACTCATGTGAAAACAAGACCCAAATCACAGCCCTTTTACAAGAGTAACACATGCAAGCATGTGAGTGTTCCTGTTCTTACTATAACAGCTTTAGTCTTTGGTTTCTTCCATTTTGCAGATTTTGATAAGGAAACCTGAAAACTTCTGGAATATACTCTGGTATTCACCCAATGCTTATTCCTCCCTGGTGTCTCTGATCTGAAAATCAGGTCGAAACTGTCAACAGACTGACTTTTCTCACCTTATTGTGTTATTTCTGCTTCTCATTTTGACTTCTGACAGAAAGGGCAAAGACACAAACATACTGAAATACAAAAAAGCAACCAACCAAAGAAACAAACAAAAAAACCAAAACAGGAACAGCAGCACTTCGAACACCAAGCAAGTTCAAAGTTGTTTTGAAGTCTGGCAGTAGTCTGGGATGACTTTTATTGTTGAGGTGCCCATTCATCCATTTTGTAGTGTGGAGAGTGGGCTGACTTTCATAACTCTTGTGGAGGGCAGGCATGAAAACAGTGCAGCAGCAGGTTTTGACATGTACTTCTTCCTTACCCTCCCCAGCCTCACTTAGCAACCACTGCACTTTTAGTAGTACTATGGTAGAAATATTAATTCATTCAGTACACTGAAGTAGATTCAGCACCCCCAGGTCTTTTTCATCAGGCAGCTTTCACAGGAAAGCAGCGTAGTGAATGCTGCTTAGGGGCATTGCTTGCTTTCATCTTTTTGGCATAAGAAATAGACCCATCAACTACCATCGTTCTACTAAGATTTGTCAGGGCAGTACTGGAGAGGAGGCCTTCCAATCGTTTGTAGAATTTAATTTTTACCCTCTGTATAATTAAATTGCCACTCTTAGAGATTTGTGCTAAGCATAGGGGAATAATTTAGACACACAATGTAATAACACTTCCAGATGGTATGTTCATGAGTCTGTTTTCTAATGGTTTAATTAATTATTCTAGTCTTTCATAACATGTGAGCCATCATTATCCACCACAGTGTCCTTAACCTGAGCTAGAGTCTGAATACTTGCACCTTATGTTTCTTGGTTGTATTCTCTTTGCATGTTTGCCTAAATCAAGGAATTACTGTCAAGCAAAAACAATAAATAACTGAAAGTCATAGAGTGTAAAAATCTATTTATTATTACCCAGTATGGAAATTATTGGTGTGCCATGGGTGGTTTGGGTGTATTATCAGGATCTGACTTTTTATTACTCTTTCTGATAGTCTGATACCAGCAGCAACACTGTAGTCATAAGAGTAAATGAACTTACTTTACCTTCTGGCTTATATGAAATAGGCTGAAATAAATTATGTGGTGGGTATTTTCTGCTACTGCTTTCTCCGTGTGCATGATTCTGTGTTCTCATTCTGCTTGATTTACAAAAAATCATCTTTTAAAAGAAAGAAGTGCAGTATCTGTAAATCTGTAATTGACATGGGATGTTTATTTCAGTTTATCTAAAATTTATATATGAGTGAGAATAAATATTGCTTATCTACTCTGCAGATGTGTATATGCACATAGTATTTATATTTCACTGTTTGCCAGGTCATTTATTTATTTTTGGCAGTTGATATTTTTTAGGATAGTGTGCATCTAGACTTCCATGAAATTTGCTTCCTGCATGAAATGTCTTAAGTTTTAAAGATGTCCTGAACAGTTTCTGAGAAACACCCCTAGCTGCCAGATTCTGAAACCTATTTTCATCAAGGTGTTGTGCCCATAGTTATTAATATGTCCACGAATCTTGGGATTAGTACAAGATATTTTATTGATATCTAAATGTTCGCAGGGTAGAAAAACTATAGAACTTCACAGATCATTAGACAGAAAGCTACATAGGTAATGAAACTGCTCATCTGGACTTGAAACTCTTTGCCTTATGTTTATGGAAATAAATTCTGACAGGTTACCTAAAATTCACTTCACCCAGCTTCCTCTTATATCATCCGTTAGGAGCACAGTGCTTGGATACATTCAGGACCAAAAAATTCAGAAAAAAGCTTTCTTGCTTTGTCTTGAGAGTTTTTGAATCATCACAGAAGCCCCTGCACAACATAGCATTTCGTTTTGAGTAACTCACGGTCATGCATGAAGCAATTCCCTATACATTAGATTTATAATCTGTTTAATCCTTTCTTCTCCGTGCTCCTGTTCTTCAATTAGTGCCTTTTCACACACATTTCTCTAATCTTAATCTTATTTCATCTTCTTGTACCCTGGGAATTGCAGGATCTATTCAGTATGTTTTGAAGCTGATGGTAGATTAAAGCTGGTTTGTTTTTCTGAGGAAAAAAGAAAACCTAGTGCTATGCCCAGCTGTGGTGATAATAAATTTGTGCACACCAGCCACCTTTCAGAATGTTCCTGTATTTCGTTTCCTGAAAAATGATATGATATTTCTACTATCAGGAATGCACAATAGCATAATTAAGGAAAAATGTGGTTGATTCTCTTCTTTACAGATCAGATTGCACCTCACTTCTCCTCATGAGATTTGTATTATCAGCACTGCTGGTAATATAAAGAAAAAACGACTATGTTTTGCTTTAAAATCCTCCCCCTTTTTCTTCTTTCAAATAGGAAAAGAGTCCTCTCAGAATAAAAATATATATAACTGAGAAGGAGGGAAACATCAAATTTTACAGTATTATCTCACAAAACACTTACAGTCCTACTGCACAGTTAAACTATCACAGGAAAAGACACGGAATGTACTTTGAAGGTAAAATTCTATCTGTACAAGGCAATGCACCACCAGAGTGCTACTTAAACCCTGAAATAAGTGAGCCTCAAGTAGTTTGTAGACCATCCCATAATGATGAATTTCACTCTAAGAAATATCAAGTAGTATTTTTCAGTCTGAATCAATGGTCTGAGAAGCACAATAAAGTCATAATACTGTTGATTTATAAATCTATATGTGTATAGGGTCTTTCATAAATAGAAATATAAGTAAATACATGTGTATATAGACAAACACAAAATATGAATATTAAAGTGTATTTAGTAAAGTTTTACTGAAGTAAAAATCTTGTCTCAAGAGGGAGATCACAGTTGCTTTTTCTTCTTTTTTTGGAAAATTTTGCAAATCCAAGCACTTAAGAGAAACAAACATTTTGGAAACATGGGCACAATTTTGCTTTACCAACTGTAAACCAGTAATAATGTTGCTTTTGTTGAATATGGTACCTAAGGATTACAATACAGTAATGTCATGCAACTATTCTGAAAAGAAATAGTGATTTGGGCATGAAAAGACTAAAATTTCAGGAAAATGGACTCCAAAATTACATGTCCTCTGATAATTAAGTCCTTGGTGTGCAAAAAGCCAGAATATCAGATATAAGCCTATTATACTGGTTACCTGCCTTTCAGCTGGAAATTGCTGCGAGCCATAAAAAATAGTGGTGTTCACACTGCTCAAGTTTAATTCCATCAGATTTGTTGAAGCTTGAGTCTTTAATAAAGGACATTTTTTCAAGAAAGCAAACTTATCTCTTTCCCCTTCAGGGTTTTCTCCTCTTATCCTTTCCTAGTGAAACTCTGCTAAAGTAAAAAACAGGACCACAACTGTCTGCTATCATATGGCACTTTAAAGTTTCACCATGACATTGTTTTCCAGAGATGACTGATACAGATATTAAACAGAATGTCAGCTTCGAAGGATGCTCAGAAATATGTAAAATGGGTTCTTTACTACTGACTGAATTAATGCATTAACACTTTGACCTTACCTTCCATAAATTCAAAAGGGCAACAGGAAACAAAACAAGCACAACAAAAATCAACAAGCCAACTGAAAATATTTACATCTGACCTCAAAGATCAATAAATCAGAATTTCTACTTCAGTAGTTCTGGTGGAAAATTGCCATTTCTCTTTAGGCTAGAGAAGATATCCTATGTGTTTTATACTCTATGTGCTTTTTTTGTGTATCTTTTTTGTCTTTTGACTCTGTAATTTCTACATAAATCACCATAGACATAAACAACAGATGTGGAAATCTTCATTTCTGAGGTCTGAGAAAAGAGAAAATTAATAACTTTCATGGTATGTTGTGGGTATTGAAGTTAGCAGTGATTAAATCCGTGCAAAGTTGCTCGAGACTAAAAGAATGGCAAATGGCCATTGATTTACAGCCTACACACTAATTTTGTTCCCCATCCTTGGGATTAAGTGTTTATGTAGAAAAATATATGCATATATGCATCTTTCTCCATGTGCACAAGAAGTAGTAGCAAAATCCCTCATATTTGTGGCTAAATTATGTGAGTGTGAATACGCAGACTCCGATGTACATTTAGGTGACTGCTCTGTACAGCTAAGAAAGGTGTTGGCACTCTTAGTAACTTTTCCAGATGGTGTCAGTCTCCCCACAAAGAGAGTGTTTTTCCCTATTTCTCGTTTGATATTTTTTGTTTTGCTTTGTTTTCATTAATCTGGTTAAGAGCTGGTTAAAACCTCTAGAGTTTGGTTTCTCTTTCTGCTGCCACGGATTTTTATTTTGGTGACCAAAAGGTAGTACTTCCACATCGCATTATGTTCTCTGTTCTTTCAAACAGTGAAGCTCAGAAAGAACAAGGTGTTCCCATCTATACGCTGGAGAAACATAACAGTATGGTCAGCATGGCAATTGATTTTATCACCTGAACTGAAAGATCAGCAGACCCAAATGAACAGGGTGCTTTCTTGACCTGCTTCTTTGAAATCACCCTTAAAACAAGCACAAATGTTTATATCATCCTGTTACTTAAATCAACACTTCATATTACTTAAATGAACACAATTAACTTCCTATTACTTACATCCGTAGGCATTTTTCACTGTGATCCAACTGTCAGATGAAGTTCTTTGGTTGCATTAATGGAAAACATCTGGATTTAGGGCCTTGTGTTTGTTTCTATAAGCTAGATTTAGCAATTGGGATTTATTCAGATTTGATTCCCTCCTCAGAAGGTTTCTTAGTCTTTAAATTAATCAGGAAAGACCAGTGAGATTCCTGCTCCTTTTTCCCTTCAGCCAGTATCCCCTGGGTGTAGCAAACCGGGATAGTGGCTTCTCCATGCTTAGCTAAGTTTTGCATTGGGAAGCAGGGCACTATGAAAATCCCAGAGAAATTTCCAAGACATCATAAATTTTAAATCCCATTTGAAATTTTAACTTGCTAATCCTTCTTCATACAATCCCATAACTAGGATCAGTGGATTTGGGGGCAATTGACCTGAATCCTGCCTTTAAGTGATGCTGTCACAGAAAGGTTGTGGTCCAGTGAATCATCTATGTCCATAGCTTTTCTCCTTCTGCCAAATGGATATAATAAGACTAGCAACAGTTCTAAAGTTGCCTTCAATTTTTTCTGATTCTTTCTCTGGCATTAATAGTTCTAAGAGTAAAGATCTTCAGGTTCTTTGTACTTTTTTTAAAAAAAATTTTTTTGTTGTTGTTTTTTGCCATTTTGACTTGCATTAAACATTTCACTTCGTGTTTCTCAGGTGTGGAAAAGAGGCACATCTATTCGGTTAGAGAAGTTATGGAATGAGAGTCATGTTTTACTCCTGCTTCACAATAATAAATCAGGTAGTTGAAATTCTAACCATTTTAAATTCAGGTAATAAGATAAAAATATTTTAAAACCCAAGAAACATGTCTTTCAATTGTTGTCAACCAAAAGTGGTTGACAAAGAGGTAAATGGTTTTATACTAGCCCTTTGCACTATCAGCCTAGCATAGAAAAATTATTTTTTAGAGACAGAAATCTGGATTGCAGTGAAGCTGAAATATATTTTTGGATGATGTATTTTGAGATGGCACCATTAAAAAAAAGTTGATCAGTATGGAGTTGAAACTAAATAGGGAGTTGAGGTGTCTCCTCCTCGTCTTTCGGCAGGGTTGTTAACTCATATCAAATTCTTCATTGGCACTCAGTTGGCCTAGATTTTCTTTTTTAATTTGAAAAAGAGTTTTATGGCACACTTTATAAAATTAATGCCAAGGGATAATCTTTAACTACTGACATATTTTTTTCCTTTAAAATTAGAAGCACTTATCAAACAGTAACTCATTGTCATGATTGTAAAAATGAATATATTATACAGATATTGTCATCACAACAGAAATAATGGCCTGATCCAAAGTCCATTAAAATCAATGGGCCTAGAATTGTATTATTCAGATTTTAAAGATTTTCTCTGTAGCCTTTATAAATCTATGACCTTCTTGTTTCTTACTGTGCTTCTGTGTTCACATAACATGGCATTTTGTCTTTTCTTTGCAAGGGTTAAAGTATCAATCCCTAACGAAACACTGTAAGACACAAAAAGCCTGACTGGAAAGTTTCCAATCCCTATTGTAATCTTTGTCATGGTTTTTTTTTGTGACAACAAAAGCTACCTCAAACTTTCTGAATAGTCAGTAATCCATATTTAGTTCACTAACCAATCATTGGGAAAATTTAGTGCTTGGTTGGCAATCAGCTGCAGAGATTGCCTTTATCACAGAATGTTGTTAGCCAGAGCCAGACCTCTCCCTTGAATATCATGGATAGTTTGTTTTCTTAATTTGGGGCAATATTGAATGTCACTTTCAGAGAGTATTTCTGCAAAAACTAGTGCATTTTAGTTCCCATTATTAGGCTCTCTTTTTGTCAACTGTCTTTGTAATAGAAATGTTATTTTCACAAATAGCTGTAGAAAGAATTTACCAAGTGGGCATTACCATGTGCAGAACTAAATTTTTTGAAATGTCCACAAACTTTTTTTTTTTTCCACCTACTAGTCAGAGAACAGACAAGGTGCTGTGTGCTTTCACTGACCAGTGGCAAACTGGACAGAGTGAATAGTGAATTTTAAATACTCTAAGAAATTACCCAGAGTGGTGATAATGAATATACTGAATAATGATAATGAATATAATGAATATATTGGGAAATATTTATCATCTTATCAGTATTCTAAAAGCAGAAAGTAAACATTGAGTTAGGGTAAAATTTGTAGGCTAAATTGTCTGTTTTGTATTCTTCATTCAGCTGCATTGTTTTCTTTTTTCTAATCAGGAAAATAGAGAAAAAAAAGCTCTCTCACTGAGATAATGCAAGTGACAACTATACTGCAAATCTGTTACTTGCAGTGTTCTTAATTTTAAAAGACACAATATGAGCACAATATACATTGGAAATGTTAAGACTTCTGTAGGTGTGTAGGTTTAGTAAATACTCTATGCTGCTGCATCCACTCAAAAGTGCTTAAGTTTTGCAGCAGCAACTGGGAGGGGACTGAAGTGGCTATTATGCTTTATTTCCCAACCAGGGAGTTTCAACTCACAGTTGCTAACTTGATTGAATATGAAACTTCCCATTTCATATTAGAGGCAGGGGTATATGCATGTGAGTCTTAACATTTTATAAAGCATGGTATTTTAAAATCCTTAGAAAAAAAGGTTAGGAATTTGAACCTGCAATTATCCTCCAACATAAAACTTAGGCTGTAAGACTGGTGGCTGTGTCTCAAGTGCTTCACTACCTGTCCAGCCCCTGTGCTCACCACTGTGTGCTTGAGGCACCTGTTAGGGCACACCTGGAAATATTTGTCATGTTGAGGAATAGAGGTTTACCAGGGCTGCAGCCATGATACTGAACAGCAGACAGAAAAAGCTTGAGCTTTCACTTCTCCGTTGCTGCACTCTGGATAAATAGAGACATGCAGGCATGCTGTTTCGGAGGTGAGCTGCGTTTGGGCTCGCATGTGAAATATGGCTTAGATCCAGCCTACACACAGTCTCCATGGGTGATCTCATCTAAGAAGCAAAGTGAAAACTCTATCAAATGACATTAGACCCTGGAACCTGATAGTCAGGGCAGGTTAATTAAATGAGCAACTGCCCACAGTGTCTCTGCTCATTTGGGATTTTGCAGTCAGTATGACAGACATGAAGGAGTATCTCTTGTTTTATACTACAGCTGCATCTTAGGATCACATGAAATCCCTTCTGCCTAAACTAATCAGATTCAGAGTCATTCTCCCGTCTCATGATGCTCTAATCTCCTCTCCTTTTGCATCATCTATCACGGGATACCAATGAACTGTGCTGACCTGTGAGAATAATGGAGAGCGCGGGGGGCATTTGTAGGTTAATGTGTCAGCTGTGCTGGATAACAGATGCCTGCAAAGATCTGGCCCATGATGCGATGTTACAGCCAGAAAGGTAACAACACTGCAGAAGCGAGTCACACAGAGGCATAGAGAAAGCTCTGGAGGGAGAGAAAACAAACAAAAAATACTTGTTAAATGTACAGGGAAAAGTCTTCAAAGATCAAGGGAAAGATGAGAGAACAACAGAGGATTTAAGACTCTAAAGACGAGGAGCTACATAAAAATAATTGTTTCATTCTGCAGCTTAGGGCAGTACTATAACTCTTTATTAGGCAATTATTTTCTGTCATTTTGAAGACTTTATCTCTACCAACAACATAAAGATTCTACCTGAACTCTTTGCAGCCACATTCCCTTTACCCCTGTAATAGCAGTATGCACCTACTCTGTAATTCTGCTCTTGTCAAGCGCTGGACTTCTTGTGTTATCACAGCAAGCTGTCAATACCTGCATAGCAAAACTGATAATAAAACTAACACTTTTAGTATAGTAATGTGTTTTACCTCACTGCTCTGTGGGCCAGATTCTGATAACCTCATTTATAATGAACAGTATCTTCTTCTGAGTGGTAGATTGCCTAATAGGATAAAGTGCTATCAATACTTGTCCTGAAGTTTTGAATTAAAGGGTCACACTTTATCAGTCAGTGAAATACCAGCAGCTTTGGGATGAGATGTGACAACAGCTTAACAGTACATACCACCTGCTACCCAACAGTTTAAGACAGAAAATAAAGAATACCATGGCCACTTGAAGAGACAGAGGAAATTGAACTACTAGCTGCCTTGCATGGCTTTGGTCTCTCTGGACACACCAGCAGTTACGGCTGGTGTTACAGGCCCCATCTAGGGGTTGGATAGGTTAATTTAGCCCCAGGTCTTGGCCTCTTCCAGCTACAGGTAATTGATTAGGTGCACCTTCAATTACTGGAAGGGTGCTGTTCCATTTCCCTTCCTGCAGGAGCAGCACCTTTATTTTGTCTTTCCTCAGCTTTTTCCTTATGTTCCCCTTTGGAGAGCCACTGTAGTTCTCTTTTACTATGTTCCTATCTAGAAGATCCTTTTGCATACAAGCAATAGACATTTTTAAATTATTTTGTTGTTTCACTGATTTTATATTTATATTCTCTTCTTTTTTTCTTCTCTCTTTTTTTTCCACAATCTTTCCAGTGGAATATGTTTTCATACTGGTTCATTATTACAGTAGAAAAAGGCTAAAAAATACATAAAATGAGGTCACAGCTGTACACATCTCTGGCTTTTACCTGTAAGTAAAGTTTTTGATTCCCATAAAGTACTTTTATCTTTGTATGAATTATCAGAACTATTAAATGAGATTGTTTTGTTCAGGAAACCAAACAAACCACTAAATTCTTCCACTGTCTCTAAAGGAGCCTCTATTGTCACTTTTGCAGTAGAAGACATCCCAGTTACTGGGATTTTGATTATGAGTAGGAAATATATCCTCTTTTGCAAAATTAGCTACCTAAGGTGCTATCTGCTAAGCTGTATGCCGAGTGGTACACACTGCCTGAAGACTGACAGAGTGATGGCAAGGAAATATTCTAAGTGCATAGATAGAGTCAAAGAGACTTTGAAAGCACAATGAGGGAAAAGGTTAGTGATGGAGTACGGTTAGAACAGTGAGGGGTAGAATTGAACTGGGGAACTGCAAGATGGTTTAGGAGAGATGAAAGGCATTGGAGCAGAGGGAGGAAAGAAAAAGGAAAGTGAAATAATCAAGAAGCTGGGAGACAGAATAACAAGGCTGAGAAAGAACGGGGCGGGGGGGGGCAGGGAAAGAAAGTGAGAGATTAAGGAAGTTGAAAAAGAAAATCCTGAAGTACAACTGGCATTGTCAGCCCAAACCCCAAACTGGAACCATAAAGGTTTGTCTTTTGGTTTTTATGAAGTTCTCTTGGTTTATGTCAGGTTTCATGAGCTATTACTGCACCATCAGGATACTGACCTAGGAAGGAAATAGATAGGGGAACAGATATCATAGAATACAAATGAATATAGCAGAGGGAAAGGAAACATAAAGTTAAAATTCACAAAAAAAAAATAGGAAGGTGGATAAAATTAAGATAAACATCCTGAAGACTACTTTCCATTGACTCGACTGGGACAGTGAAAATACAGAATCCTGCTTGGCTAGAAAGTTATTGGTGAACTTCAGGATACTTGTGTGGGTAGGCTACTTGTGGTTATCAATTCCTGCATACTCCAGTGTTGGTAGTAAAGCATCTGAAGTCTGAGTTTCACTAATGCTAGTTGGCAGGGCTTGGCTGGTAACAAGTATGATTAGAAGTCCGTAATTAGACTTAAAATATTGTGCCTGAATATTTATTGATTATACTATAGTTTGAAATACTTGGGTTTAGACGGTTTCCTTATCTAAGAGGTAAGATGTATTGACTATTGGAGAAATGTTATTTGCATAAATTATATCAAATATGTAAATCCAGTGAAAATTTTGAATGTAGAAAAAAGAAAACCATCGATATCTGGAAAATGGCATGTTGACGTCAATATGAAAAAGGCGGGGAAAGAGATAAAAGCATTGTTCTTCCTTGGAGAAATGGTTAGTGTACCGTTCATTTTCCCCCTTGTTTTTTGTTACACCCTGTCTTGTTACACCTAGATTTGTTTACAGTTATTACATGAAATATTGCACTGGCAATAGAGCTTCCCCCACACACACCCTTTCTCTTATTCTCCTTTCTGGCTTGACAAATGCCATTTCCAGATGTATGTTTATCCTACCAAGTACATGATGTACTTTGAAGAACATGAATAAAACCAAAAAGCAACAGTGTGTGTGCTGCAGAAACATGGGACTTCATTCACAAGTTGTCCCACAGACTGTTTGCTAGCCAGTTATTGTAGAGAAGTGCGTATTGCTCAGTATGTTCATTATGTTCATAAAGGTAAGTGCCATTTACCTAGTGCATTAATTTAATTGGAGTAGCTGTGATTACTTCAAATGCCTGACATAGCATAGGACTTTACTAATCAAGGTATTTGCTTAAATACATGACTCAGGACTATGGAAGACAGTAGGGCTAAGCACTAAGACGTACTTAAGATTAAAGACTGAAATATGTTTTAGGGCTAAATACATTCTTTAGTCAGTATACTAAGATCCTAATAGTATTGCATATATCCCTCTGCTTTTTGAGACTTGTAATGCATGGGGGTTGTGCCATGGTGAAACTGTCAACACTGTGTGATAAGATCTTGTGCTGATTCCGTACCAGTAAAATCCTGTAAATTCCACTGACCGTGGGTAGAGTTATGATCATCTGCAGATACAGTCATGCTGCAGTAATGAACAGGTTATATGAATAATGTAAAGCTTTCTAGGCAGAAAAAATTAGTGATTAACAGTGAGAATATCTACTCAGTTTGCAGGTTTGTTTGCAGTATAAACCATACCCACAAAGGCTTCACTGGATTTGTTTATTTATATACTTACTTGACATTAGCACCACTGTCACTGTGATGAAAATCTGAATCTCTAGTGATGAGCATACAAAGGCACATAGACAGCACCTCTAATTGGCAGAATCAGAAAGGGGAAGTTCACAAGGCTTGGCTAAAAGAGGATGAATGCTTCTGGTGTCACTGAAAATCTCTCCGTACCTGTGCTCAGGATCAGTTTGTGTGAAGTCTGTGTACCTCAGTGAGGACTTTGGAAGCCTGCTGTGTCACTTCAATCACAGCTCTGCCAGAAATGATGTGCCATAAAAACCTGTGTCAAATTCTGCCTATTAGAACTACCTGGAGCATCAGCATGGGTAAATAAAATAAACTATCAAAGTGAGATGCACGGTTTTGTATTACAACAGTTTGTTTTCCAGAGAAGGCAGAATACTGAAACAAACCATCTTGACTTAATGTGTCAGTTTTTAAGTTCAGCATGTGTCTAATACTTACTCCTGAAAAGTGCTGAGAACCCACGACTCCTATTGAATCGGTATTTGCTTCCAGCCTAAAGAAAATTAGATAAGGCTATTTCTGAGAGCTGAGGGAGCTGGCACTGAGAGTAAGTGATAGGGATTGGCTTGGCAAGTAAATATCATCATCTTCCAGAATTGTTTCTGATCCAATTCTCATAATGACGGCTAAGCTTCCAAATCGAGTCAGTCAGCAATGCAAACAAGTTGAATCTCTTCCTTTTCAGACTCTAGGTGCTTTTCTCCCCTCCTTTATAGTCCTCTGTTAGTCCTTATTTCTGCTTCCCCCTTCTGTGAGGCCTTTCTCACCCCTCTTCTCCCTCCCCATGACAGGCTGCCAAAGCCTTGACAAGTCACAAACTCTCTCTGCTCCACTCCCCCAGATGCTGGCTAAGGAGCGATGCTTTCCAGCCCCCCAGGCAGACCAGCACGAGCCCCCAGTGCTCTTTGCAGATGTGGACATAGCATGCTTCAGCATCCCCTGTGTTTTGGAGCTAGGTTTTAATCCCAAAGCAGCTGGGGAAGCAGCCTGTGAACATGTGCAGCCCTTAGCACTTTCATAATACTTCCAGTGGCAGCAGAAGGTACTCAGGGATTAATTCTGTACCAAACCTGCTGCTTCTGGCTTCAGCCCGAGGAACTGTGCTTTCCTGGCTCATGCTGCAGGATCTTCCCTGCCAGTCCTTCCTCCCCAGACACTCTTCTTTTTTTGCCTGCCTCTCTCTTTTAGGCTTGCACTTACTAAGAAGGGCAAAGAGGAATTACCATCCACAGAGCAGCAAAGAAAAGAAAAAAGCCACCAGATATTGGCATGTTTTCTCTGTTTTAAGCAGTTTAATGTTTTTGGAGGTTTGGTTTGGATTACTAGAAGTTGACAGGTGCCAACTCAAAGTGCTGAGCAGTTCTATCAAGTCTTAAGAAATTCATGGAGCATTTTAGCAAACAGCCAGGCCCTTAATTTATTGACTGCTAGGTTTGTATCAAACATTTTCAATTGGAAAGCTTGCAATAATGATTGGGGAAATATCTCTGTCCTACATGCAACCATTTTTGGTGATGATGGATGTGGGATGGGGAGGGTGGTGAATCTGATGTGAAACAGACACTCTAATGAGGTTCATAGTTGGGCTGTGGCCTTTTAAATCCTGTCTTCCAAGAAAGGTTCTAATGGAAATGACATTACTTTGTTTTGATGGAAGGTTTTATTGGAAAATTTTACTCATTTAAAAATACGGAAAAGCTTAGTAAAGCATCCCTTAAATCACACTTTCTTCTGTGAAGAACATCTAAATCACGAAGTACCATGTCTCAGTAAGGCCACCATATCTAAGGGCATGTTCTCCCCGCATTTAACATAGATTTAACTCAGCTAGATTTCAAATTCTGTCTAAAACAGTCTGCTTGCAAGCTGTATTTCCTAGCCATGGGGAAAAAAATTCCTTTCCTTAAGTATCTCCCTGCATAACTCAGAGTAGGATATGGCCTGGTGTCCTGCTAAGAAAAACAAAAGCAATGAAAATTTTAAATGAATAGATGATAGATTCCACTTCCACATTTTTTATTAAATGTGTTCCTTTGGACTGAAGGGCAGAAGGAGTGCATGGTATTCATGGAGTCACCTTAGCTTAGCAAGCAATAGAAATACAAATACTTTTAGCTGTAATTATGGATTTTGCTGGCACATCACTAAATTAGCCGAGTGACAAAATTAGCTGGTTGATTGGCTAAAGACCAAAAAGAATTAATCTGAGCCACTGATGTTACTATCCCTGGGAAGTGCACGGCTTTTAATGAACCACAGAATCAGAAAGAGTAAACCAGGAAAATGTAGCTTGCCACAAGCAGTGGATGGTAGGTGTAGATCTCTTACAAACCACCTAACAGATGGGTAAAAGAAGTGCAAGCCATGAGGATGAGTAAACAGACCTGGTCTTGCTTCTTCTTGAGATAAACAGACACAAATTTTATGGACCCCAAAACAAAAAATTTGTAAGCAGTAAATATAAGAATACAAGCCCTTATAGGTCAGAGACTTTGAGGAAAAGGAGAAGAGAGGAGAGACCAATTCTTTCATAAGGTGGTGGCTTTTCATCTCAATAGAAATTCATAGTTGTGTACAGCCTTCTGAACACATTCAAAACAAAGGAGATCACTCTGTGAGTCTAATACATATACAAATGAATAATTTGAAGACATAAAGACTACTATGAATATCAAAACCTTAATCAGTATAGATATAGATCTAAGTCTAAGCCCTACCTTAGATGATGCCTTCCACTGGTATATCAAATTTGTCATGGCCCTTAGAGATTTAATTTTCAGAACTGAAAAACTGCACAGTTTCCTTGGAAGCTTTGAAAGCTTATACATCAAACATACATGCCATTGGCAGCTTTCAAGCCAACAATAATAGTACTTCTGATCTGAATGGGATAACTTCAGTAAACTACTGAACTGAGAAAATCAAATAATACAAAACATCAGTTAAATTAAAGCTAGTTGCATTTAGGAATTGAGAGAGAAATGGAATTAATGTTAAAATGCTTTGTTGTGTGTAGCATCAGCAGGAGAGGGTGTGGAACTGTAAAAGACAAAGCAGCAGGATCTTTCTGTGGCGGGAGATGGAAATGCGTAATAATTGTCATTAAATATTAATTTTATTTTCATCCAGATATAAAACTAGGAAATCCATTTATCTTGCAGTATTGCTGCTCTCCTCTTGGTGAGTTCTGCCATTATGACCAGTGTTTTAGAAAGGTGACTGTAGAAACAGTGACTTCCATGGGATGCCATTGATAACAAGATTCACATGGCAGCAGGTGGGTTGAAGTCAAACTTAGAACTGCTGGATACACAGCCAGGTGACATGTATGTGTGCATTCAGAAATGAAGGAAGAAGAGTAGAAATCATAATAAATAAACATGAATAGTTAAACAGCAGATTGGTTTTTCTCTGGAGAAGAAGAAAAAAATGTACATTTAAACCTGCAGAGAGAAAAAGATAGTTATCTTGTCCCCTCAGCTGACCTTGAGGGCTTCTAGGACCAGACACCACTTGATACAATGTGGAGTTTTTGCAGAGCTGCTTACTGTAATCAGGCCACTCTCTCACAAGTTCAAGAGTGCTCCCTGTGCCAGCGGTTGGCCAGGAGCAAGTGCCAAAAGCTGCCGATGGGGCTTTCTGGCTGAGAGATCTCAGCTGGTTCCTCAATCCAGCTTTGTAAATTGGCAGAACAATAAGGTTGCCACCTGGCTAGTTAAAAAAAAAAAAAGACAGCGAAGACAAAATTGATCCTTACCTCTTTCTGTGATGACTTGCACATGTGCTGAGGCACCCTGCCTGAGGTTTTCAAGGAGTGCTGCTACACAGGAGCGTGGTGAGCCTCGTGCTTGGCTGGGCTGCTGTGGCACATCCCTGCACTCATGGCCTTTGTGGGGCACCTCTGCTCCCCCTTGCACCCCACGAACTCTTTCCCCCCTGACTGCACCCACTGCTGCTGCAGTAGCACCAGCGGATCAGCTGGAAATGGTGCAGCTGCACAGGGGCTGTGGAGTAGGACGTGGATGGATAAAGTGTTCTGGCTCAAAGCGGTTTGGCAGCTTTGCAGTGCTCTGAGGATGTTATTCAGACACCTCACATGTGGGAGAAGGCCCATGGGTTAGCAGTGGCTAACTCCCTGCAGGAGAGGCGCAGTTCCCTCCAGGATGAGCTAACAGCACACACTGCTCGTTCCCATTCTCTTCCCAGAGGTGTTTGGGATGCGAACAGCAGGTAGCTGCTGGCAGGTTGTGTACATCATTCTGCCTGTCTGTGTCATCTTCCTCGTGCTGGGCAGCTGGGGACCTGTGTGTCAGCTGTGAGCCACACTAGTGGTACACACCAGTAGCCATAGGAGGGGCTTTGTTGCTCACTCCAGACACTGTGTTCCCTTGCCCAAACAATAAGCAAACACAAAATATTAAGAATTTAGAGAACCACAAAAAATTCTTGATAATTTCTATTACACATATGACTTACGTCTGGAGTCTCTTTTAAACGTCATAAAAAATATATCCCGTCAAAGAACAGGAATGTACATTGAATGCATTTTTTAAAAAAATACTGTTTAAAAAGCCAGGTGGGAGATTTGTACTGAGCATTTTTCAAGCATCAATGACACAGTTTAAGAACAGATAAAAAGATGTCCTTAACCCTATGTTAAACTAGAGAAAATATGAGTGTGCCTAATAAGTGAAAGAGATTTTTTTACTGTTTTTAGAGATTTTTTTAAATCAATTTTAAAAGTTCATTCAAATGTCTGAGAGGACTTCAACTTCTGGAAATACAATTAACTGCAGAGCAGAGTATTAAATAAAAAGGATACTTAACAGCAAAGTACAAGGAGAATTGAAAACCTGAAACAGCAGAGAAGCACCAGATGAAAAAAACCATCCAGAGTAATTACGGATCTTCCCACTTACCTTCAAAAGCTTATGAACAATTATTAAAATGAGAACAAGCCTGACATTGTATTTCTAAAACCCTCAAAAACTTTCTAGATGCTCTAAAAAAGAATGTTTAAAGCATTTCTGAAGTCTGGAAATATTTTTAGGTAATAACTCATTTTGGCTAGTGACAACTCTTTTCTGCTTCATAAAAATCTTCGTGCAAGACCGAGCTGCAGGGCTGCCATGGGATTAACTAATCCAGAGGGATGGAGCACTTCTCCTATGAGGAAAGACTGAGAGAATTCCGTTTTTTCAGCCTGAAAAAGAAAAGGCTTTGAGGTGACCTAACTTGTGGCCTTCTAGTACCTGAAGGGAGTGTGTAGTATCAGGACAAGGGGGAATGGCTTCAAACTGAAACAGAGTGGGTTTAGGTTAGATGTTAGGAAGAAATCCTTTACTGTGAGGGTGGTGAGATACTGGAACAGGTTGCCCAAGGGACATTATGGATGCCTCAAACCTGCAAGTATTCAAGGCCAGGCTGGATGAGGCTCTCAGCAACCTGGTCTAGTGGAAGGTGTCCCTGCCCATAACAGGAAGGTTAAAACTAGATCTTCAAGGTCCCTTCCAACCCATTCTACTTCTAATAATTCTATTACCTGAACATACAGACTACTGGAAGATGTTTGTCTAACTTCCTTTTATGAACTTCCAATATCAGGGGTTCCAAGGTGCCCCAGGAATAAGTCCCCTGGAATCCTACTGTGTCTTATTAGGGAGAAGTTTCTGTAATGTCTAGCTCCACTATAGTTGCAGTTCAAACTCATTGTATTAGTTGCTTTCAGACAGCAGATTCTCCTCTGCATTATAAATAAGCACCACCCTCTCTGAAAGCTTCTTTAAATAGATGCAGACTGTTATGTTGTAGACCAAGCAAATTCAATTCTTTTAGTTGTTACTTTTTCTTCTGGCTTTTCAGAGTTTCAATTTTTTTTTTTTTTTTTGGTTTTAGACTCTTTTAGGAGTCCACTCTATTATTCAAAATTGTCAAATCATATCTTTACCTCTGAAATTTTCAATACTAGTATTCTTAATCTAATGTTAGATTTTGTTTTGAGTATTGAAAAGATAAACCTATTTTTAAAGCATTTAAAGGGTTTATGTGCAATCAAAATAACATATTTCATCAAGATGGGACAAATTCCTTTTTGCCCCAGGGGTGTGTATGCAATACTGTAGGACTGCAGAGTATACAACCTTTAAAAATTTTTGGCAGCTTACTACCAGATTAATTATTTGAACAACTTAAGTTGAAATATCCCAAAGGAAACAAAGCCAGATTAATAAAGAACAAACTGTATTTCAAACAGTACAATTATATAACCCTGTGTGAAACTTCTCAAGACATAGATGGCAAATATAGATCCTAGGAGAAAACAGTAATCGCTAGTTCCTAGATTTCTCCCTATCCTACCTTTTCCCTAACTTTTCAACATGTGAGTTTTACCTTCCAAAACACGTTATTAAACAAATCCAGAAAAATGTCAGAGTACAGTTCAGTGAAATTCACATTGGATCAGCTTTTGCAATGTGCTCTGGAAAGACAGATGATCTGTCTGGAAAGAGATCTTTTTATTTAAGCAGATGACAAGAAATATTTGGCCTGACCTTGGCCATAAAACAAAAGCACTTCATGCTGTCCTGAGTTAATCAAAGTTCAGCGAGAACCAGAACTGCCACATGGAAATCTGTAGGCTGCCATTCCAGGGTTAGAAAAATGATGCTCCTTTTTGGGATGAGTCATTTGCCTTGCACTGCAGAAGTTATATGTTTTCTTATCTTTCAGGAGAACATTCCCCTCATGTTTTCCATCTTGATTCATGATTCACTCATGATCATTTGATGATCCTGAAAGAACTATGACCTTCTTTTTGAAAGCATGCAGGCTGTCCTGGAAGCGTTTGCGGGTGCACGACAGGAATACCAACTAGGTTAGAAATATAAACAGGAAATTCAATAAGGCTGGATTTTGTCACACTGGAGTCAAGGGCCAGCTTTTCACTGACTTGCATAATCGAGCCGTAAGTGAACTCAAGAGAGACAGAATGGGTGAAAAGGAAACATTTCTTCATTTCACTACATGGTTCAGTGCTGATTTTCCTAAGTAAGACTCTCCTGTCCCTAATAAATTGTATATGGTAGAAAATCTGTTTTCAAATCTTGATTTTGGCTAAAGAAGATTATCATTGAAAACTTGGCTTGTGGAATAACACAGTGACTTTTTTACCAAGTTTCTTTACAAACAGTGAATCATATTAATTTGTAATTGGTACTTGTTGGAAGAAATAAAATGTCTTTTCAGCAAAGTGTATATCCTTAGAGGTAGTCTGATTTGTGTAGAGACTACAAGAAGAGAAGAAAATGTCATTGAATCTCTGAGACTGAACATTAGATGGTAAATTCTCAATGTAAATTATTATGGAAACTTACTCAGTTACTCATGATTTTCATCTGTATTTGGCAAAATGGGGGCTTGTCTGGAGGAAACTGTGATAATTGGTACATTACATCATTCTACTACTACTACTACTACTATCCTTGTAATAACTCATATTCCAAATCAGGTAAGAACATCTGAATGCAAACAAACTTATCAGAGTTAGAAATATTTCTTTGAATTTTCATCAGAACCTGGGATGCAGCACAGATGTCTTCAATATACCTCAGTAAGTATTTTAAACTTCATAATGTTTTCATTGAACCAACTATTAAGCAGATATAAGAATTTTGAAAAAGAGTACCATTCTCTAACAAACCAAAACTGCTCATTTCTTGCCATTTCGCGGTAAGGTGAGCCATGGGGACAAACTGACTATCTTGAAATTGTCCCTTATTTTGGTGGGGGGGAAAAGGAGAAGTGCAGATGAGGTCCCTGCCCTGTCTGGTGACGGGCAGAGGACCAAAGTGCTCCTGGTGCAGGATTAATGCTCGGCCTGTTGGCAGCCCCAGAGCACCCAGGGGCTGCGCCCACAGCCCTTGCACGTCAGTCCTGCGCTCACTGTGCCTGTGGGAGTGCAGTGCTGATGGAGTTTAGGAAAGGCAGGGCTTCTGTGCGTAAGAGCACCTTCCTCTGAAAATGACCATTTGCTCCTTAGTTGAGGACATTTTTAACCTCAAAAACAGTATTTAGCACACCAGGGAGCCATGCAAAGATTTGGGAGGGTTTTTACTGTGTGGCTGAGATACTTAAATATGAAAAGAGAACCTGTTTTGTTTTCATTTGTGATCAAAAATAATGTGGTACATTTTTCCAGTCTACTCTAGATAAATTCAGTACTCCTATTCATGTTAATAAAAGTCATGGAATATGAGCACAAGCCAACGTTGAAATTATCCCATAGTGGCATTTAAATTAGTGGAGAGAAAATATGTTCACTCTCTGTAATACTGGATTCTTTTTGCCCCTTTCTTTTTAATTTCTATTAATACAAATTATTTGAGCATTAGTATATTGGCCTTAATTAGCTTTCGTCTTTCCCCCTTTGATTTAAATATTGCCAAGCTCCATTAAACTGGCTGTGTGAATGCCAGAAAATGGTCTACTACTGAATTCCAAGTGTGTGTCTTTGTCACAGTGTAAATTGAAAGGTCACAACAGGTCATCTAACTGCTTGGTACGTATTCTATTAATTGCACTTTTAATGTGTAAAGCACACTGAAATTATCAGATAAAGGATGCTACATTCTGGTAAAACATCAGGCGTGCCTGAATCATAGTCAGACAACATAAGAAAATGATTCTAATGTCTGTTCAAAAAATTTTGATGTGGGTCCATTTCCCTTTTATTTTAATTGACAGTGACTTGCTCACCTCTGCTGCTCCTGCTGTCAGCTCCTTTGTTTCTCAGAGCACGGTTACTTGGAAAATCCAAGAGCGGCAAGCTGCCCTCTCCTTTTATTTGTGGAATGTGCGCTGTTCAGGCAAGAATGTCGGAATTCTGCAGTACTTCTCAGTATTTTTCTCTCTTAATTCCTTCAGAAGGTGTGTTTATACTGTATCATTTCTCTAAAGAAACACTGTCAAGATGAAAAATGGAAGGTCTAGGAGTTAGGAAAAAAAAATTAAGATGGTGAGACTCTGCTTTAGCTTTATCTAGTATCTGCAAAAATTGATGAATAACAGCTGCAGAATTGGTATGTGCCTAATCCTGCGAAGTGTTGGCTCCTCTGAGTGATAAAATGCACCCTAAATTCCCAATGTGTAACAGAATATATTTTTATCCTTTTTAATTTATCAAAAACTTACTATCTTAAGCCAAAGCCTCATCACTCAATCTCCACTTTCCACAATCATTATTACTTCCTGATGCATATGTGGAGCTTATGCATTACTACTTCCAACAATATGGCATCTTTCAAGCAGATATCACAAACCAAAGACCAGTGAAACAAAACTTGTTTTAAAGCAGCTCACTCACCATCAGATTGGAACTCTGCTCACTTTTTAGGATGTATTTAGTACTCTGTCCTATTTAGTTTTGAGAAGCTGAATGATTTTGTCCCTGTTTCAGTTTATGATGACGTTTAATCTTTAAAGACAAAGCAAGAAAAAATTTAGCATCTTACTTATGGAGGTTATGAAATTACAGCTCTCAAATTGCTTAGAATTTGTAGGAATTGTTATGATGGAAAAGCTGAGCAACCTTTTTGGCTCCAGTAATACTTACATACAGTCAAGAAATCAAGATGGCAGGATAAACATTAAAAAAAGCATTCATTGCAATATTATTCTTTTGCGAAAGAATTCCAATTTTTCTTCAGAAACCTTGGCACAGTTTCAAATGTCAAAATTGCTTTTATTTTGCTACAAGAAGTTATACATAGTCTAAATTAAACTGCCTTTTTCCCTAAAAATTAATTTTTAATGAAGAAATTTTCAAAACTGAGTTATTCATCTCAGCAGCCAAAAAAAGACAATAGTTCAATTGCTGTTATTACTGATGATGTAGAAGATACGTGTTAAAATGCAAACCTAATTTGCTTTCTTACTTGTTGCATATAACTGAATGTGAAAAAAAAGGAAAATGTTAGAAATAAAGTGGTAGCCTTGACTGTTACATAAGCCCCAGATTTTGTAAAGGGACTTCCTTATATGACTAAAATACAGTGCGAGTGGAATTTAGGCACAAAATTAAAAGAAAAAAAAAAAGACACAAAAGATCTTTTCCACAGGAATTTTCATTCAATTCCAAATTCACTTTAGCTGGAACACATACGCAGGTACCAGAAAGGTCACAGACCTGCAGCAGTTAAGTAACTGCATTCAGCTCTTCAAAATATTCCCAGGAAGTGCATTTCCAAACCCCCTGTGAACATATTCTTGAAACAGAATGTCATCATCTTGTGCATAAATATTTGTGCTGGGAAGACTTTTCCATAAATAAAGCTTGGAAACATAATCGTGCAATAAAAAAGAGGTATATTCCTTTTATAGATAAGGAGAGTTTCCAAAGTGTTGACAACCAACCCAAACAACAAAACAGAAAGGTTTTCTGAGTGTAGATGGATGTACTAATAATTTTAGCTCTGTCAGGATGTTACTTGCCAAAGTAACAAATTTTATATATTCCTTTGGTAGAACAAATTTTGGTTCTGTGTATGTTTTCAGAATTGCTGTCCAGTATTTAAGCTGATGCAATTCAATATAGATTACTGAGCAGAATATTGTCTGCACTTATTTTATTAACTATCAGTCTGCACTGCAAAGTTATTTCCATTTTGTCTTTTTTTGAGAAGAGACTGCCCCAAGAGATGGGTCTGAAAGGCTTGACAATATCACTTTCGAAACTATTTACATTCCTGACACTGCATAATAAAATTTTTATTCTGTTCTTTTGTGACTTTTTTATTGCTTGCTTTTGAAACATCATGTTTTATTATCTTTCAGTCCTGTTATCAATCTTGAGCAATAAGATGACTGTAATGACCTGTTTTAATAAGCCTATTACAGATGTCTATGTTGATTTGACATACCTAAGTGTAGTAAAATGGTTTATGAGGAATAAACAGCTGAGTAATATCACATTCATATCCTTGGAGATGAAGTGACTGTAGATGAGAAATAAATAATTGAAGAAGACACAGCTTGGTTATTTCAGTTTCTGAACTCCTATGAAACAATGTGGGACTGTGTCACAGCGCCATGCACTTCACTCATAGCAAAGAAGACACAGTACACTTTCTTGATAGAAAGGAGGGAGTTAACTGAGTTCAGAGGTAAATGTGATAGTGGTTTGAGAAGATTTAGTGGCAAGGTATGCTTGGTTACTTACTGCATTGAGGACAGGGTCAGACAAAACTGTCTGGGAGACCCTTCTTTGAGTCATGAGGCTCAGAAAGGATGGCCTTGTTTTCCAAACTACTTCTCAGAGGGGAGTCTGGGTGCAGATAGATCCACTCTTAGTCCCAGACATGGTCAGTGGTTTATGTCTAAAGGATTATATATGCACAATCAATACTTTATATCACTTAGGTAAGATTTCAAAGCTTAGCATGCTATTAATCACTTGTAGAGAACCTATTGTGGCAAAAAATCTCTCAGCCTCAAGGACTAACCTTGGGAGGCATTCCTGCTGGAGGGGAGATCCTGGCATGCAGCCTGCTGCTGTGCAGTAGAGCTCAGCAGGCCCGGGGCTGTCCACTATTTATGGAGTAAGATAATTGACTTTTACTCATATTTGCATAGCAGCAAGATGTCTGGTCACCATTCCAGACAGCCTTTGACTCCTCTGTTGCCATCCATCCCCCAAAGTCCAGAGTAAGCTGGATGCAGCCATCGCAACCCCACTGCGAGTTATGGCTTAAGCAAGGCAGCACTTGCCGTGTTTTAGACACTATGGGGCTCCCCGCTTGAGATCTAGGAACTTTATGGTTTGATCAAAGATCCAAAGAATGGGTCAGGTTGGAAGGGACCACAGTACCTCATCTGGTCCCACCTCCCTGATGAAGCAGGGCCTTCCCAGAACACATGGCACAGGATTGTGTCCAGACGGTTCTGGAATATCCCCAGTGAGGGAAACTCTACACCCCCGCTGGGCAATCTGTTCTAGTGTGCAGTCAGTGCACAGTAAAGTTGCTCTTCTTCACTGCACAGTAAAACTGTTCTTCTTCATATTCGATGGAATTTGCTGTGCATTACTTTTCTGCTTCGCCTCTTGTCCTGTTGCTGGGAACCACTGGGAAGAGCCTGGCTGCCACACACAGCCTTTCTCTTTACACATGCATTAATATGGACATGGTGTTGGAGAGATTTCTTTTTGAAAGTGTCTGAGTTCTAAAGGGCCATGGGCTTCAAAGCAGGCTCAGGCATCTGTTTTTTGGCTCAGAAGCATATGGGCTTGACTGGTGTGAAAATGTACATTTTGTATTCAGAAGCATGCATACCTATAGCATCACCTTCTTAGTAATTTCATGAATAAATATAAAAGAAAGGCAGAGATGTGCTTTTATGTCTATTTATAGCCTTATATATTTTCACACTGTGTGTATACAGAGCTTTACCACTAAGGCCTGGGAAAGTTGATCCTTCGAGCTGTGTTGTGCCTCAAACAGGCACACTAGGTGTACTTGGAAGCCTAGCACAAAGCTTGGCTCCGCTGTGGTGACATTCATCTGCTCAGTAACACAAACCCAGGCTTCTTTATGGGCAAACGTGACCCCAACAGCACTGATCAAACAGCGCCGAGCCAGCTTTTAGGGGCATGTCTTTACCTTCGGGCTCCATTATGCTGTATGAACAGCTGGCAGCATGAACCAGTACTGGCTGTTTTCTCTCTTTGCTCGCTCACTTCCCCCCTACTCGACTGTTTGGACATTGATAGTCTCCTGAGGAATCAGTTTATTTTCTAAACCAAACTACACGTGACGAAAGTAAGCTGTTATTCCCCATTTGAACACTTGGAATTTGGGCTTGGGTTTTTACAGAAACAGTTGACTCAGAAAGGAGAAATGCTGTAAGATGAACAACTGCTTAGCACACCTAATGAAAACTGTAGTGAGAAGCTTGACTATTTCTGGGATGGTGTTAGACACATATTTATTAAACACCCTTAAATTCTCAGAAATCCTTATTTTCTTTGCAGATTCAAAGATATCAATCTCCCTGCATCTACAGTCATACAATTTCAAGCCAGTGTCTTCTGTCTCTTCAAATTGTACCAAAATTAATAGGTAAGTTTAGAATTCGATTTTTATGCACAATAAGTTATATGGAAATTAATTATATGAAGTATATTGGCTAAAGTATGCTGTGTGTCACACGGGACTTAATTTTATCTAGTATTCTGAACAGAGGGAAGCTCCCTTAGCCCTGCACTCCAGCCAGCCCAAAACTGTAAAATCCTATTAATAATCCACACGGGGTGATGATATAGTCATGAAGCTTTCACTTTTTGAAAGCAAAATACATTAGCTGTGAAATATATTTAATATTTGGCGTTTTCACTACTCCTGTCAGGAGACCATATTTGTACTCTCGTATTTAAATGCTTAAATTCTGTAATAAAAAAGTTCATTTTCATTCACTTGTGTAGAAGAAAGTGACCATCATGGGGGAAAAAATCCTAATTAGGATGAAGTTATAAAAAAATGAATATCAAGACCCATGAAGTTTCAAATAATCAAACCCTGTAATCTACCAGGAAATAGACCTTTTAGTCCTTTTAAAATGTATTTACTCAGTTTCAGTAAACAAGAAACTTGGGATATGGAGAAGTCACTTCCCAGAACACAATGGACCTGTGTCTCTGACTAAGGGAAAGGGAAATCAGTCAAAGTGGTTATTTCAGCAGTTTGGTGTAGAGTAGCTGGTACATTATAAACTCAGAGTTCTGGCTTAAGGAGTGGTAATTTAAGAGTATAGTTGGTTCACTAGGTTGTTCTGGGATAAAGTGATGACTGCAAGATACCTGGAAATTTGAGCACACACTCACCTCTGTTACTCATTTCTTCCTCTGTTCAGCTGGAGAAGATTTGTGCAGGCTCTGAAAGACCTTCTGCTGCAAAAACAACCTGAATTTTATCTTGAACCAAAGGGATAATAAAATATTTGAAACATAAATAATAGTTCCTTTACTAAAACATTCTCATCTATTTTCACTGTATAATTTTCTGTTTTATTTTTGACCTATCTGCACATATTGCAAATATCTTTTTGCATCCTGTACTTTTTTTCGGGAACACTGAGGAAAAGAAAATTATTGTGAACCTTTCAGAGACAGAAGAAATAGTTTGTAATAATCATATACCATGTGTGTCCTTTTCATAAGCTACCATCAGAAATATTTATGCATTAGGTACTTGTTCCAAGAAATTGCAGTACAGTGTGTATTCCAGAGATAACATGTAGAGGAACCTCCCCCGTATGTTTTAGTTTATTTTGTATGTTGGCATATATTCTAATAATAGACACAACTTGGAGATTATTTTTTTAAAATTTATGTTTCCCATATATGGAAATACATAGATATCTTAACTGGAATAAGCCAAACACTTTGACTACTGTATTGACATTTATGCTTGAGAAAGTTCAGGCCTGGAAGCTCTTGCAAAGCAACTTAAAAGGCCAATCCCAGCCTCTGACCCAAAAGGGAACATTTAAGTTCAGGCTCAATCAATTGAAAATGCAGGGCAAAATATGCCTTTAGATGACAGAGTTTGATTTAAAAGATACGCAGATATTTTCCATCAAGCTGAGCTAATTCAAGTTTGTGTTTTGACTGTGTACGTAGAATATCAATAATTTATTTATGACCTATTAAGGACATTGTTTCCAGCCTGTAAGAAATCCTAATTAGGACCCTGTTTTTAAAAAGGAGACTCACAATTTCTTCTATATCCTGTCATCAAAGGCACAAAGGAGAAGGGTTTTGTTCTTGTTTTTGTTGGGTTTGGTTTGTTTTTCTCCTTGCTCTCTCTCGAATGTCAAGAGGCCATATACCAGCTATTGAACAGCCATGTCTTTGAAGTCCCCAAAGAATTTCAGAATTCTCCTGAAGAGTTTATGTCTTGAAATACTTATTTCCCCAATGAAATCAGGATTCCTGAGGGATCCGGGATGCCAAATCATCTGCAAGGGCTGTTGTCTTACCCTGAGCATGGGGGGCACAGCATTAAATAATGTTTGGGAGTTTAATGTATGCCCCAGGGCCTCATGAAGAGATAATGGTATGAAGATAAAGCCTTCCAAAGTCAATTCCATTCACCCTTCTGGCATACCGTGTCCTGCCCCTAAACAGGGATTGAGGTGGAAGATCGAAGGCCATAGGCACCTGGGGACACAGCATGTACAGATCAGGATCAGTATTAGCAGGTAATAGACTGAAAAGTAGATAATAGACAATTAGGTAAAGGATACAGAAAATCATAGTTGTCCAGATACTGTAGAGAGTGGCTCAAAGACAGCACAGCTCACTGCTGCAGGGTTACTTGGACCTGTTTAACCAACATAATTATTCCCACATCACCCGCCTTTGGGCAGAAAGGGGTAGCAGGAGTACAGTAAATATGCAGTGAAATATATACGTCTTTGCCATTTTCTGTCAATATCATCAATTGCACTTTGATTTATCCTGACACCAGAATGGGCAGCCAGGACTGAGTGACACCAAAGCAGGATTTGCATGCAGCTTTCCCTGTCTCAAGGTCCTTTCAGACCTTTCATATTTACAAGACAATACACTCCGCGATTTCAATTTTATTTCCTTAGCTTATTAAGCAATATAATAAACACAACAAACCGAGGCTCCATCATCTTTTACCCAGACTAGTCTATCACATTAATCAACTTATTCACCATTTCAGTGAAGATTTCATAACATTTCATTGCTTGATATAACTCTTGATATCATATGCCTATGAGAAAAAGGAAAGAATTGGTTACCTAGCCAACAGAGAAAGTGCTGACCCTTCCTCTTCCATCACAGTGCAGGCATCCCCTGTATCACACTGGGAAGCAGAAAAACCTCAGCAGTCCAGCTGCAGCTAGATCCACTTCAAAAGCTTTTGGGTAAGATCATAGAGCCATAGAATGGTTTGGGTTGAAAGAGACCTTTACAGTCCAACCCTCTGTAACGAGCGGGGACATCTTCAGACAGATGTTTTATATTCTCAGGCTTGGAGGCTTAGTCTATCCCATTTCTGTAACTTAGTGGATTCTGGGGACACTGCCAGATGAAACACAGTGGCTGCTGAAGGCAGGAATTTGCAGGCCATGGTGGCTGAATAGTGGCCTTTCAGCTCTTTCTAGCCACCTGTCCTGCCTACCTGGTGCTCTCAATTTGACCTAATGCTACTGCTCTCAGCATAACATCAAGTCTAGCATGAGCCGGCATAGCCAAAACCTGAACTGGAGATGAGTAAACAGTCCCACTCTGGACCATTTTGTACATCATACACACGTGCCTCAGCACCACTGGCAGCGCTGGCAGAGCCTGGTCCTGGCGTGTGCATGCCGTTCAGAACTGCCACTCTGCTTCCCTGTGGCTTAGTCTCTCAGCATTGGTTGGTGTGGAAATGTAATAGGGTAATTGAGGCCAATCAGTTTGTGTATTGTGTGACAGAAAAAGAGATGCAGTAGCCTTATGCCTACTTTCTTCTTTTACCTTCCTTGAACATTTCCGTCTTAGACTCCTAAGAGAAGTACATATGCAAAGTGTGTTTACTTATAACCCATAGCCTCATTTGTACTACTTCCTCATCATAAAGTTGCGTTTCTCAGGGACAGGAGTATTAATGAAGGTAAATACACAGTCATACTCTCCCTGTGTGGCTGTATAATTTATTCTTTTACATTACACAGAATCAGCAGGATTTGAACACTGTATATGCCAGGACAATGCCCAAGCAACCAGTGTGGAAGACTCTGTTCTTTCAGATAAATTAGTAAAAGTAATGGGGTGGATCCATCTTATTATAGGAAACTGTATTAAGGCAGATTAATGCTGTTAGGCTGAATAACACCATGAAGTTGGGAGACGTTCCCAGGTTCAGGCTAACGGAGTGCCAGCCCCAGCGAGAAGCGCAGGGTGTGTCTTTCAGCAGTGAATACCAAGGGGAATAAAGCTACTGATGAGACCAAAAGGCATCCTATAAAGACTGAAGTGTGTTCTGCACCTGAAAATGTTTATTTTTCCAGTGGAAGCTTTTTTGGATCTCTTTTATTTCAAAAAACATGAACAGAAAATTACCTGCATTTACTGGTACAGTTTTCTGGGATTTAAAGGCCTGGAAAGGTTCTTGTTGGTTACTGAGAGTGAAAACAAAAGAACTCTGGGTCAAAGCTCACTCCTTTCATAGTCTTTTATTTCTTCAGCATAGATTTGATTTCTGCATAGATTTGGTATTATCTAAACTATTTTTCTTGAATGCTGTCATATCATTCTGTATACAGGTCCTGCCAAAGGAATATTCACTGTTGACTGCTTTCCTCTAAGGGTTTCAGGTGTGTTTTTAGAAGTGCCTCTAGGGCTTTTTGTTTCTTATACCTCAAAAGAAATCTTGCATGTGTATCCTTTCTTTCTTCCTCTTTACATTCATCCAAAATGAACAAAGGATGATGTGGACAGTGAGTTACAATCATACATAAACCATATCTCTGTCTCAAGCTATTGCTGTGAAAGCTGTGTTGAAGGCAGTATTTACTGAAAGCCCCTTTTATATATCAGTACTGTGGAAGTCACCAGGGGTACAACAAAGTACCAGCAATTTTTTGTTGTTTTCGCTGTTCAAGTACCACAGCTTCACACGCGTATCCAGTGGGCTGGCTCCAGAAGGATGATCATATAAGCGTATCCCTAATGGATCGCAGTGCTGCAGGTCCCTCCGTGAGGATTTGGAAGGTCTTTCTGCAGTGGCAAACAATCCCTACTAACTTCCTGGGCTTCCAGAAATACTAATCAGCAGTTCTAGTCTGTAGCACATTTATTACACCCTGACGTGCTGAAGACAGCCTGTTACAAATAGAACTGCCTCGTGAAAAATGCTGTTCCAGTGTTTTATAATAAAGTGCACCAATTAGATGCATTCATTAGGACAAACTGCTTGTCTTTTCTTATATTAGATCTTTTAAAAGGCACAATGCATTTCATAGCTCATTCCGCTCTGTATTATTATTAATTGAACAGAGCACATTACAGAGTTTTAATCCAATAACTGTAAATACATAATGAATAATATTTCCTTGGAGGCTGCCAGGGTTGTAGCAGCCTCCTTTGCAGCTTTGCATACTCAGAGTAAGATATATCATTGCAAAGTCCCCTCTTCCCTGGCTGTAGGTTCCCCACAGGTATTGCAGGGACACCACCAGAGCAAGGAATAGTGTGTGTGTGCGGTAGAAAACAAATGCATCATTTGTTAAAAGGCAAATTAGGAGCCAAGCCTAAACTGCAGCCTTTCAGCTTTTTCTTGTTGAAAAGGGTCACATGCTCCAGTTCTTCATGTTGTCTTGCGGGTCCTTGGATGCCAAACAGAAAACAATTTTTTAATTTTACCAGCATGAGGGTTCCTAACTGCAGCATATTATTTATGAAGGGGAAATGGCAAACACTAAATGAAGACAAAAGGAAACATTCTGTTCCTCTCTGGAGGAGCACAGCATTATTATACAAGGTTGTGATTGGGCATAGTAAGATGAATTGAGCAGCTGTTCCTCCTGACAAGAACATTACTTCTTAGATTGCTAGTAATACATGAGGTAGCTGGCACTCCCTGGTTATACTTAAGTAACAGATATGATCTCAGCAACAATAGCCTGAACTCGATGATAACGACACAGAATTTTATATAAAAGAAGGCTCTAGGGCACGTTGAAGTGATTTTTTTTTTTAATCATACTTACTATTATTTTCATATGGAATAAGTATTTCCAGTAATTTATGCCTGGACGGTACTCAAGGTGTTTAGCAGGGCTAATTAGCTTGAAGAGAAGTAGTGCACTAATACAGTCCTACGACCACTAATGAAGCCCCATAACTTCCAATTCTGAGCTATTTTATGGTCAATTGCATGAAAAATGGTCAGAGAGGGAGATGAGGTCTCTTTGTAGGTATCCTTGTGGCCATATCTGTTAACCTGCTGAAAGTTACAACAACATGAATTATTTTCAGGAATTCAGATTTTTTCTCTTAATGAGATCTGTTTTTCCAAGATCTAGGCCTTTGGCACCTAAGAATACATGCTCTAATAATATTCATCTCCCAAGACCTGATCCCATGACAACTGAAAACACTAGGAGAAAATTAAAGAGGAGTTTTGCACCTATTGTCATTTTGGCCTGAAAATATCTTATAGCTGTGAAAATTCTAGCAGTATCCAGCAGTATCAGGTCATAGTGAAGTGAAGAAGTAAAATATATATCAGAAACAAGAAAAAGGAAAATTATCTAAGCATAGTAGCTACTGAAAAGCTGCAAACCTGGGAAATTTTTTTCACAACAAGTAGTAAATCTTAAATTTGCCATCCACTGGTTTTCCTAATATTGTGAAATAAATGATGTTGCTAAGCACTATTAGGACTCTGTGGATATCTAGGATTATTAGCACTTTCATTCTTTAATTCTCATCACTTCATCACCTTTCTATTAAGTGCCTGATGATGAGTCTGCAGAAAGGCAGTAGTATATGTTATACACCTGGGACAGGGATGGGGAAGCTACAGTGCTACACTTTTCATAAGTGAAGTACTTCTTCAAAGTTTTGAAAGCACAAATCACAGTGACGTGCACTTTTACCTGACAGAGTAAGATCCAATATTTATCCCACTTGATTGAAATGGTTCTAACCTTTACCAATGACAGTTGGGGAAATTCATAAATTTCATTACATTGCTGAGGGCGTATTCCACAAAATTCTTTCTGTTGGTATAAGTAGGATCATATAGTCATTTTTGAAATTGTCCATTGTCCATTGTCCATTGTCCATATAGTCATTTTTGAAAAGAAGCAACTTGATGCTTGAAGATGAATCTCAGACACCTAACTGTAATCCTAAAATCCAGCTCAACTACTGCCTTATTCTGGAGATACCTGACCTCCTTCGATGCCTCCTTTTTAATCAGAAGAATCCCCAGGTATTGATAAATTGACTTTGAAGCATATCTAATTAAAACTTTGTAGAAGATTGAGCAGATTTACAGCACATGGCTACATCTTTTTAAAGATGCCTTATCCAAGGCTGAGCTTCATCACAAATGCAGTAATAGTAACTATTTTCATGTAAGGACATAAGGAAGAACCAGAACATCAATTCTGCTGTATGTGCTTCCACATATTTGTGCAGACGTAGTCTTAAAATGGTGGTGACTAAAAAAAAAACCTCTCAGGATGCCTAAGCAAGAGCTTCAACTCAGTCTTGGGCCTTGTCTAGAAAAAAAGAAAAAAATAGAGCAGACCTCTTCCTTCAGGTTTGTTTAATAAGAAAACTATACTGTGTATCTTAAGGAGTTAAAACAAGTCCCTCCCTACCTCCCGTAGAGCTTTCCAGGGCATCCTCTCTCAGTAACCTGGAATGGACACCTGAGTCTTAAGGAGAGAGTATGAAATGATGCAATGTTTTCTAAGAGCATTTCCTGCTGGAAGGTGGACAGTAAAAATAGCAGTCAGGATGACAGCAGGCCATTTAAAACAATCTCCAAACATTGCATTAAGAACCTTGACACAAAGAGAGGTTTTGGTATTTTGTTGTATCAGCAGATGTCAAAAAATGAAGCTTCTGACATCATGGACTTTAGGTCTGGTCTTCAGGTCAAATTTAGGTATTCTCCTTATGGGAAAAAGAAATTACTACTTACGCTTGGGTGCTTAATACTTCAAGCTGGAACGTAGGAAAATCAGCTTTCAGCATATGCTCCAATTTTAAATGAACAAAATTAAATTAAATGCTGAAATGAAAAATGTCCAATTGGGAAAGCAAGGACTAGATTCTGACTGCCATATTTCAGGTAACAATTTATCTTCTAAGCTCGAACTAATGCTTGATCCTCCCATATCCAAAGTTGTCCCTCAGCGCAATTACATAGCTATGAAACTATTTCCTGTGCTTTGTTTTTTTTTACTAATACACAGTAAAAATACACTTTTAAAATCTTCTAAAGGGAAGAAGTCTCTTGCAGTGAACTTGAAATCTGTTTTGAAACAAAATATGGTTCTAGAGTCATATAACATTAAAAAGAATATGCCATGCCCCAGTTGTTTTTAATATATATAAATATTTAAAAATATTCTAAAGTAATGTTTAATACTGAAAGTCTTCAACTGACAGATTAAGGTATAAGAACTTCCAAAAGAATCTCAACCTCTTAGATGGCAATGTCTTTTTACCAAAAAATCCAAAGAATTTTTTTTAATATGAAATATTTCATAAATGCTTTCAAGTCCTTTAATAAAAAGGGTTAATTAAAATCCAGGTGGCATTTATTTCACAGTGTGAGAGTGAACATTTGAATTTCAAACTCAGTGTAACACACTTTCCTTCCTCTGGCTTTCACAGTGAATTGAAAGCTTAACTCCCTTCAGCAATTTTGGAAATTTCAATTTGTAACAATTACGATGAGAAGCCATTACTTGATAGAAAGAAACAAAGAATAGTTAGTTAAGTACAAGATATGTATCTAGATTCCTTTTAAAATAATGAGCACACACAAATAAAAGGGGAATTCTTGCCAGAATTCTACAACTCCCTTTTTCAATTTGCATATTAAATTGTGCATCTACCAGTTTCTGTTAATTCAGCAAAATAAGAACTTCTTATGAAAGTAATTGTGTTATTAGTCTACCTTGGCAGTAATGATCCTAAGGTGAAGGTAGCAAGTAATTGTATTTCTAACTGTGTCTTCTTTTTAATAATTAGTTGTAAAGTTATGTTGTGCCTTCTCTGTTCATGAGAAATTTTCTCTCATCTTCTGCACTACACTGAGCCATATTTAAACTAAAAAGGCAGTTTTCTGCTAAAAAGGCAGATTTCTTGAGATTCTTGTGGTTAATACTTGTTCAACAAGTCTGAAGCCAATATTCTCACACCTTTTTCAGCTGTAAATTGCTTTAACAATTTCCATTTTCATTAGACTTTTCCATGTTATTCTGCTTTATGCAATTTAAAATTTGAAATAATGCCCTTGTTTTTAAAAGCTTTAAGCAATTATGAGAACAAGGACAGTGGAAAAGTAACAAACCTTGACCAAGCAAGGAATAACTGACCATTTTCTCTCTCTACACCTATAGGTCTCGGGGAAAAGAGTAGTTTAAAACACATAAAAAATGTTGATACAATATTGGCTGCAATATACATTTATAAAAGTTGTATCTTGCTTTTGCTTTCAAATTTCTTTTGGCATTTACCTAGGTCAAATTGTATTTATATATATTGAATGTTATTAATATTAAAATATTCCCTTCTATCTCTTGACTGCCTAGAAAAGATAAAAAAAGTCTATTGGCCATGTCTATTGATTCAAAAATAATTTATCACAGGTGTAAATTTAAGGGAAAAGTTGTCTAGCAAATCCTTGTTACACAGAGCCTGCTGGACTCACTCAAAAAACTGCCAGCTGTTGTTTATTGCATATATTGACCAAATGCTAGAAAAAGCAGCCGTGTATCACAGATCTTTCATGTTCAAGCAGAAATAAAGTGTTCCCTTTATACATCCTTTTTTCATCAGCTAGAAAGATGCTGAACTCATGTGTAAATGTAAAACCTAGAGAAGGGAAAAAACCCAGCAGAATAAATTGTTGAGGCTGCTCCAGTGAATACAGTGAGACAGGGAAAATGAATTCCTTTTCATCCTGATGGCTTCTTTCTTGCCATACGTTGCTGCATTTTAAGAGTGTTGCACTCCATACTCAGAAAAAAAAAAAAAGCTTGCTGCCTTTATTTAGAATGTAAACTCATTGTTTTAAAACAAATTAAAACCAAAGGTGGACAGATCTCTGTCAACACTGTAGCATAATTTGTGTCTTCTCACCTGCCATTACCATTATTTATTTATTCCAGGTCATGTATGCATCAAGCACTAATTATTTGTTTTGCTCACACAAGTCCCTCCATTTAGAACTATAGCAATCAGAGAATTTTAGAAATGAAATTAAATTGTATCATTTATAACATTGCTATATTTAGGTCAAGAAATGCCATATTGCTAAGTTGCATTTTTTACCTAACATGTACTTTATTAACTGCATATCAGGCTGACATAATTTCTTTTTACACAAAATACTGATTTAAATCCTGTTCTGCACTACAGAGTTGTCTTTCATGTTTTAAATTTTTACAAATATTGAGATCAGGGAATTATTCCCATTTAATGTCTTTGAAATGGTGTTGAGGCTGGAGATATTTTCTGTGTGCATGCACAATCTATCCAATGTCAAACAGAAAGCAACATAATTAAGTTTTCTATGCTTGTAGTTCTAATTGTTCTTTTTCCTGAAGAAACTGAAGCAATACACTCTGCTTTTACTATCCTGAGGAATATTTACCTTAAGGACTGCACAGAAAGTTGAGGGGAACAGTGAAGTGGACAGATCAAAAGAGTGGTCAAAAAGGAAATGGAAGGTCATTTTTAAAACCCAAACCCGATACTAGAGATGGAACTCAAACAGATTACCTGTTCTTCAGTGAGCAGGAGGGTGGAGGGAGTGTTTATCATCTAAGCAGTCCAAAATGAGCAGCAGTGATAAGCAGTGCTGTGTGTTACTAGGAGTACTTAGATGAGCTTGACTAGCCACAAGAATGATTTAATATGATCAGTCATTTTTTTTCTTCGCAACACCCATAAGTTAGGAATTTGCAAATGTTATCCTGGTGCTGCCAGAAACAGATTCACAGTGACCTCAATATGTCACCAGAAAGGGTTTCTGGAAATCCTTTTGTTTTCCATGTGGCATCTTAGTATATTAGAAATACAAGTGTTCTGTTATTGCTTTAGCCACACTTTGTTATTGTTACAAAATATTCGCGTCACATTGCTTTAAAAAGTAGTATTTATTCTGCACCAAGTGGTGCAACGAGACAAACTTGCAGTTTGACAGTGTATAGATTGAAAAGTTGAATTAGACAAAATCAAATTTATTCTGTTGCCTAAAGTGGATGTTAACTGCATTTATTCAGTCTGATCATTGAAAGACTGGAAATCCTGCAGTTAGAATTATAAATTTACATGGCTGAGTCCAAAGGATATAGTAATATGTGTATTTATCTGTGTCTTTAAATGTACTGCTGGTTTTTGTTTTTGTGACCTGTGGTGTGCCTCTAGGGAAATGTCACAAAAAGGGAGATTACCCCAACCTACCTTAGATTATGTACAGTTTGCATATGTCACAGTTTTAAACTCGAGCACCACATAGATTGGTGTTGGGAGGAAAGGGTTAAAAGAGGAAGATTGGTGAGGAGGGGGTAGATTTCCTCAAGTGACCTTGCAGCTGGGAATACCAAGGCCTGAAAAATATCAGTGTGGGAAACCCCACACCTTATGCCTACTGATGTTTGTCCTCTGTCTGTGCCGAGAAGTAAAATCTCTGTGTAAAGATAACCTCAGTGTTTGGAGGGACTTGGAGGCACTCTCATGGACACACCTGAGCTCCCTGTTTTGGGAGAGAGTCGAAAGCTCAAAGGTCACAGAACACACAGAGGAAATCACAGATGGTGTTCCCACTCGTGCATCTCCGCCCAGGTGTTGCTTCAGGATCCTCCGATTAGCGAGCTCATGGAATAAATCTGCTCTCTGCATTTCAGCCCTGGTTTTGTGGTTGTCCCAGTCACCTGCCTGTGTTGATTCACACAATTGGTTACATTTTGTCCAGTGAAATTCTCCTCTGTTATGCACTCAGAACCTCCAGCAAGTGCATCAGGATGGCCATCATGGGTGTCTCTCCCTAAAAAAGCCCAAACCTGCCAAGCAGCGCAGTACTACTTCACTACTTCTATACAGGTACAAAACAATAAGCTACTCCTGGCCGTTTGCTTACTGATGTAAATCACGAATATCTTTCATGTGGTAAAAGGTTTCACTCTAGTTTATATGACATCTGAGATAGATTTTCAGAGAGAAAATTTTACAATGATGGTTTGAGAAATAATTAGCAATATGCCTTTGAGAGAAGCCAGTCTTGATACTATATTTGAACTGATTTTGAAACGCTAAAATTTATGTTATCGTTGTGGGGTTTTGGCTTTGTTTTGCAGTCAGGTTTGGTTGACAAAGTAAAACACTTTGATAAATTTTGAAAGGAGACCTCTAACATTTGAAAATTATATGATCATACTGAAGATGATTCAAAACAAAGATGTGGTGTGTCAATAATCAACGGATAAATTGCAAAAGTATCAGAAGTCCTTGAATATTTCTATTTAAATGAAACTAGATAACACCAAACAGTTTACAGGTAATACAAACTGTATTTTTACAAGTATTGCTCTCATCTGTCAGCTTCAAAACCTCTCTTACTGTTGACTCTAAATTTCTTTGTTGTAATATTTATAAACCTGTTCTCATGTGTCTTTTAAGGAAATGTGAATTAGCCAAATAATGAAGCTAAAATTATAATCTGTTTGATAGCTGTTTGAATAGAAAATCAAAAACTTGCTGTTATCCAGCAGCACGCCAGAGACTGCCTTCTTTTACCTAAAGGTACTCATTTTATTACTTGTAAAGATAAAGACTAATTAAATGTTACACAGCCTTTCAGTAATTCAAAAGCTCCACTAATGAGAAGTACCATCCTGTTAAAAAAAATTTCCAGGCAGACAGTTCTGAAGAATGAAGAGAGACTGTGTAAGCAAGGGGCACCAAGTGCTGCCAAAGTGGCTCACAGCAGGTCAGTGTGACCACTCTCTGCCACTGGGACAGCACCCAGTAAGAGTATTTGGTGGTGGTTTTAGAAATACCAATTTAAGCTCTACATCTCATAAAAGAAATCTGAGTCTTGAGGAAACCGTGAGAACTCTTCAGCTCCATTGTTGGAAATTACATAGGATCATCATGGATTGAGCTCACAGAAGACCCATCTGCCTCTAACACTGCAAACAAATTTGCACAGATCAGCCTCTGTGTCCTTTGATACCCGCTGCTTCTGACTGTGACAGCAGGCATGTATCAGACCACTCTTCCTGGCAGATTATGAGTTCAGTGCTCATGACAAAACAAGGTGGCTATGGGGCAAAGTGGAAAGTAAAGATACAAATCATTCTGGGTTTCTAGTATTCCTGCCGGCATGAATATGCTGTATATATATGTATGTGTGCATATAAATATATACACACCAGAAGCTACTTTCCATTTCCTTCTGTAGCTTTTACAGAAAGACAGAATTGGAGGCAAATCAGGTTGTGTGTGGAGACAGGCACAAATGTGCATGAGTTTGTGTATATCTGTATATGTATATATATGCACGTGTGTGGATAGATGTCTGTGTGTATGCGGTCTGTACTCACCTACACACATTTTATGTGCCTGTATATGTTCGCATATTTCCCAGTGGTCTGACTGATTGCAGGAAGAAGAGGATTAACATGCGACTTCCCTGTGCACTCCCACTGGGGTCATTTTCCCTTGGACTAACCAAGTCCCTCTGGATGGCAGTGAGACAGAAAAGCTCTGTATTTGGAATAGTTTTGTCGGCATTGTCTGGAGTGGAGGCTTAAAGGAGTGGAAGAGAGCTTAATCCTCTCCTCCATTCAGATACATGGCGGGGGGAGCTAGAAGTGGAGCTGCTCTACCTGCCCCTGCTGGGAGGTTTTGGCTCCTTTTTTTGGGGAGACAGACAGCCCCCAACTGTCTGCCTCCCCAAATGTGGGGAAAAACATTGCTGGAAAGGGGTGAGTGGCTCATTTTTGAAGACACAATTGATAAAGTCAGGGATTAGGTTGCCCCACCCATGCTGAAGGCTGAGGGCACAAGTTTAACTGCAGACTAGGTTTATCCATATATTTTTGGTTGGTATTTCTTAGAATTTAGTGATTGCAATACAGCATCTTTTGTTTAATTTTATATTTTGGTGAGTAAATGCAGTCAAGGTTATTCAAGCTCAGTGCTGAGTTTCAGTAAATCAAAGCGAATGAAGGGTTAATACCTCATCCTTGGAGTTTGGAATGACATTTGAGCATGAAAAGCAAGTTTCATTTAAATGTGAACCTTTTCAAATTATATTTTCTGTGAACTGGTGCCAACTCGATTACAGAAACTGCTTTTGTACTGATCTGGTTAGTAAGCTGCCTGTTTGTTTTAAATCTAATACAAATGCTTAAATTTAGTGACATGCATATATTGCATATATTCATTGGCTTTAAGTATTGGAGATTCTGTCATTCTTAAATGGTCTGTTCTGGGAGATATTGTTAAGAAATTAAAAGTGACCTTTACATAAGAATTCTTTAGAAGGGTTAAACACAGACAGAATATGCCAAACTGAATTAATTTTTTTAATAAGCTGAAGGATTTTACTGTTGGGTCCTACAAAGGACTAAACTTTATTTAGACTCTCCCCTTTATATCTCTAGAGTAATGGGAAATAGATGAATTTGTAATGAGAATTAAAGCCAGCATAAAAATTCTGGTATCTGTTCCCCTACATAAGGATCAGTGATTCTGTGACTTGTTGATTTCCAGTTTAATAAGTTGTACATTTCTCATGATGTTCATCACTGTTGCTGTGGGTTATGTTCAGAGAGAGACTGGCAGTGGAGCAGCTTGCTGGCATCTTGATGTGATAAGAGGTTACCTAGCAATGCCATGCCAGGTGGAACATCTGTATGTTCCCCACAGAAAAAAAGTGACCTCGCTGCACAGTCTTGTCAGAAAACACAAAGGCTGAGGGTGTCATCCCTCATGGAAGTTTAAAAAAAGGCTTTAAAAAAAGAGAAGTCATAGGAACTTCAGTCTTGCTTTTAAAGCCTTTCTAGAAGAGACAAAGAAATATTTTAAAAATATAAATAATAAAAAAACCCTTAGGTGTTTCTCAGTAACAATTACATCAATAACCTATAATTGAGTCAGGCTTACTTATCTTATGCTCTTCCAGTGTATAAGGAACATTAAAATATTTGAGTTTCTAAAAGCCACGGGTCCTGAAAATCTTCTGTTTCACTCTTTGGAGCTGACAGGGCTCACTGAGAATTTCCCTTAAGAAAACTGTATATGGTTATATCTCTCATACAAGTTCCCTGAATAGTGAATTGCTTCTCCTGAAAAACCTAATTGTTGAAAACGTGTCATATGAGGATGGTCTTTGAATAATCATTGCCTTGATATGATGGAAAAAAGTGCATAAAGACATCCTGTGTTCTGTATTTCAGCCTGCCATTGCATTGATTGTACCAGTAAATGGGTATAGAAATAGCTTTTCTTGAACTTTGTCAGATAAATGCAAATATGGCACAAAATCTTTTCTTCAAAGAGTTAGGTTCATATTTCTGTGAACTGCTTAACTCAAATTTCCTTGTTCAGTATTTCTTTGCGAGAAATAAAGTGGATTCCATCAACAAGCTAAGATATAAATCTTGAATGACTGAGACCTTTGGGAACAGGTTGGAATAATGGATTGAATGTCATCTGTGTCTGCAAAGTTGACAGAATCTGTCAGTCTTCAGGAAAGCTTTGAGGTGGGTGTGTGTTTATGTACCTGTGTGTCTAAGGTGACTGTGCTGGGACAGTCTTTAACTTAAATGACAGCACATTTGGATCATTAATCTGACCCCTCATTTTTCGATGCCTATCAGATTTCAGGGAATAGTCACATGTTCCTTTTGAAAAGAGCTGGAGTAGTTTAAATATCTTGAGAGCCACTACTCCCATGCAGAAGTTGTTTGCTTCCATAAAATTGTGACTTGGGTGTGCCTTCACGAACTGCAATGCCCAGTGCCCAAATCTTCATTTTCTTTACACCTTTCTGACTTAATTTGACCGTACTGGTGCAGATAAGCGCTTCTGACTTTCCCCTTTGCCAGCTGACTTTTGTGGTTTGTAACTTCCAGCTGGAAAGTGGTTTGGCCCAGCTGTGGGTGATAGCACCGTTAGTCCCCCTTGTATACCTGGGAAAAAAGGTGTCTGTCTGTGTGCTGGGGGTAGGCCTGTACTTTGCCAAAGATTGCCCTCATTTATTTGTTCTGTTAGGGGAGAACAGGAGATATTTTGGTCCTGTCCAACAACACACGATTATCGCACCTTCCAGTACATCTGACAGCTTTCCAGTTCTGACTGTAAAAGGGGGCAGAGGAGGGAGAGGGCAAGTGGCTCCCCCACTCTATTGTGGCAGGGAATGCTTACCTGATCAAAACACTTTTTGCCTCCTTGCATACTCTAACTCCTTTCGTCTCTCTTTAATCCTCAGCTGTGCTATCTGACCTGAGCCAGCCAGCTTTCCTTAGCCCTGCCTTTCTGATGGCTTGTTACTATTTGAATTCATCATTGATTATATTAGGTTGGAATGATGAACAGTTGTAGGCAGATGAGAAACAGGTTGATATTTGTTACTGTTTTCACAGTTAGCACCCAAGGACAGCCTACTGCAATCTTCACTGGAGCCACTGCAAGGGCTTCTCCAAGAACTGATGAAGGAGCTCCCTCCTTCCAAAAGGAAAGCATTTGTAGGGAAGCTTCCTCTTTTCCCAAATAAAAATAAAAGTCTTAAAAACTGCAAATAAATGGATTTTATATTATTAACATTACCTTTTTCTCCAGATTTATTTTGCAGTAACATTTCTCCTTAATTGTGGTTTATCACTCCCAAGAGAATTACTTAATTCATTGCAGCTTTTAACATTGAATTTCTTGCACAAAGGAGATGTTGAATGCATTGTCTTTCTGTGTTATGTTATTTAGCTTTATGAATAAGTCAAAAGGTATAATGATCATCTTTGGTACCCCAGAACAGAAGAAGAGTTCTCAGGAAAAGAAATAGAAAGGTAATATTTTTTTTTCCATTGTTAGCAATTCATAATATATTAATGACAACCCTCACATGCACCAGTGTCCTTAAACTTCAGGTTTGTAGGTGTTTATAATTCCAGAGCACGTCAAAGGATTATTAGACTGCAGTTTAATATCTGAACATTAGCACAAGGACAGAACACTTGTGGATTGTAGAGAAAGATCCTGATTCATTCACTATGTCTCAATTTAGCAACTTATATTATCCCTGAGGTACTGGATAGTTTCCCACAGCTGGTAGACAGCAAACCCAGGCAGAACTCCATAAACATCGATCATTTATTTCATTGCAAAGCTAGCTTCTTTAGTTTAAATTGCAGATGAGATTGATTTGAACCAACCTGACAAAGTTTGCAGTGAAGTAAATTAGGTACTTTCATCTCTACAGCTTTAAAGCTCATCTGTGAAAAGTGGGCAGGTAGGAAAGAATAGCTCTTCTGGAATTGGTCTGGTTCAGTGAAATGGTTGGATCTAAACTGTCCCACGGGAGTGTGCCAAGATCTCTCTTCCAGGGGATGAGTTATTTCGTGGGCCCTTACACTCCACAGACGGCTCCACAGACATGCTACATGTCCCTCATTTTAGACCTGCCTCCAAAAATCTGAGACATGCACTGGAGCAGGGTAAAGTAAATCAAAATGCTGTTGTATGTAGTTTCCAAAGGGGATTATTTTTATGTTTAAATTTTCGTTCCGAATGTACATTTTAAAAATGATTAGGAATACTAATGTTTTCCAAGAATTTCAGTTGCCTTTAGTTGTTTACATTTCTTGTACTCAGGAGCCTCTACCTAACCGGTCTTTTTCATTTAGCCCAGAAAATACATACCTGGTTACTTTCTAACCACCTATTTCTAGCGCTCAGTATCTCACTTGCTAAAGACAAAGGCAAAACTCTTAATTAATTTGCTGAATGCCACCACCTTTTAGGCTGTATGGAAACAATGAGGTCTATTAGGAAAAGATATTTCTGTACAACTTTTTAACCATTTTAAGAAAGATTGAAAGAAAATAATCAACTTCTAAATTAGAGCAAATATTTGAAACAAAGTCCATAATTTGGATTTCACTATGGCTCAGTTACACAAAGCATCTAAAAATTTAAAGCTAAGGGTTAGAACTCTTAAAAGAATAAATTAACAGTACAAAACACCTTACCTGAAGGATATCAAACACCTAAAAATATTACTAATAGGTAAATCAGAGAACTGGCTCTTCTCTAACTAGTCTGTTGGTATTCTCAAAGGAGGCAATCATTATGTAATTATTTTCTTGAGGCAGAGAGCATCATCAACCACTTTTTTATGAATTTTATGACATGCTAATTTCCCATCTGTCCCAAGTAATATAGACTGTACATTTTAGTTCATCTACCATAGCTTAACAGCAAAATTGCAAGAAATAAATGTCTGTTCAGTCCTTCTGAAGGTTAGGTTTAGATGAGAATGATCATGTTTTTTGGGTTGGAGGGAGCATTCCCTCTCAAACATGTCTGTAACATTTGTTATTAATGCCTTCATGTTGACAGTCACCAACAAAAACCACTTTCTTGCTCTGGAAATCCAGGCCCAGATGCAGACAGGATTTGTAGTACTTATCCCGAGCAACTTCAGCAGGTGCAAACAGATGGCTGACATTTCTGTTAGGCCATAAAATGCAGAATACTACTGTCCTGCTATGCCTAACTGAAATCAATTAAGTATGAAGCAGGATACCAGGCTATGAATCACAAGTCATTTGTTTCCTGTAAATTGCATAGTTTGTTGGGGCTTTTTTAATGGGGCTGCATTTCATGGAAGCCCCAGGGGTGGCAGGAAAAGCAGCAAAAGAGAGAGGTAAGTACTTGAAGCAGTTAAATTGGAAAGTGAGATTCCCTGTTAAAATCTCTGAGAATAAAGCTGGTTTTGGAGGTTATTGCCATATTCCATCTCTGATGTCATGATCCTTCTTGTTTGATCTCCTGAATGCCTTCCTAAAATATGCTGGATCAATTACTTATGCTGTGCTTATATGGCTAAACCTGGACCAAAACAAATCACTATAGCCTTTCTTGAAATTATTTTTCTGAGCTTGATCCTTTCACTAATGCTTTAAAAATAGTTGTATCAGGACAACTAATAGCTGCAGAAATCCACAGCAGAACGGGCTTCAAGGGATGTTTAAGAGCTTTTTAGTTAGCTTTGGGAACTCATAGTCTAATATTTAGATGGAACAAAATTGCTGTAAACAGAGGCAACTGAGTGGAGAAAGGACACAAGGTAGAAAAAACTTAAAATGTAAAATACAGAAGTGAAACAAAGAGGAAAAGATTATTAAGAATCTAAAAAAACTCCACTTTTTTTTTCCCCTGGTTCCAATTTGTAAAACTAAATGTAAGAAGAAGGTATAAATATAAAAATAGAAATTTCATTTTACTTCATGCTTCTGTTTTATGTCTTCAGTTTTCTCTGAGCCAGTCACAGGCTGTTGCTAATTACTGCCACAAAGGTGAATAAATGGCAAAGGGAAATAAGCAAGATTTGTGTATAGGGTGAGTGTGGTGACATTATCTCAAAAGAATAAGTTGATATGACAGTGTTTTAAATGTGAGCTGGCAACTGCTAGTAAATTGGCACTGCTTGTTTTTAACCTTTAATTTGTGAGAATGCTGTGAGTAGAGATTAACTTCCTTTATTTAATATTTATTTTTTCAGTGCCTTCAAATTGGATCTGTCATCATTAATGTTTTGAAAGGTTGTTCATTTTCCCAGGGCTTTCTGTTGGTTTCTGTTTGTCACATGATTCACTCTTCCATCGTGGAAGAATGGAGAACCACTGGAGGCCTTTTTTCATGTTACCTGAGCAAGGAGGATTTCATAGTCCGGGAGATTCGGGGTAAAATGTTCATATTCAAAGACTATCGTACACCTTTCAGATAGCCTTGAACTACCCCAGGTTCTGACCTCTAGCAGTTAACCTCCAAAATATAAGTCATGAGAAGAATACATTGAATCCAGAGGAAGTGATCAAATCCATAAAAGTTGGTGTTGAGCATAAGTGTTCAGATCTGTATTTGCCAAACTTCTTGTAAAGCAGAGAAATTCCAGTAAGTGTTCGCATTTGCTTTCTCCACTCCCACCCTCGCTGTGCCTCAAACCACAGGAGTTATGGAGCTTGGGGATTGCACCTGTGGTGTAAAAACCAAATGTTTAATGGCTTGTTTTTAGCAAACTAAAAGAGCAGCTCAGCCCCATAAATGTAAAAGGTCAGAGCTCTTTAATTTTCTCAATATCCCTTTAATAATCCTACATGAACTCCAATGGATACTCTACCATTCACTGGTGTAGAGTATAGCAGTTGGATTTGCCACCCACCGTCTTATTCATTCATGTAAATATTACAATTTTCAGGTTAATTGTTAAATGTCGTTGGTTTTGCCTAGCTGCCATGGCTACCCAAGTAAGGAATGTTTAAAATTTTTATATTCAACAGAAGAAATGTTAAAAATCAGCAAAATGCAGATTTGTTCAAGGTATCTTTTTGTTTTTGAGGCAAAGGGAAAAATGATTTATTCTCACAACCAAGGTATGTTTGCTTTTCCATGATTTCCTTACAAAACAGATAAAATATGAAAAATAAAAGTGAGTCTCTATAAGCAACTAGTTCAAATCAGTATTCAGAGAAAAAAATCATAGTTTATTGTGTATGTGATGTCAGTTAAAACCAAAGAATCTTTACATATTCCCAAGCAGAAACACCACATATGGTTTCAGTATATAGCCCCTACGCTGTTAAAAAAATAATCCAACTTTTTCCTATCGTCTTTTTTTAGGAGAAGTAAACTGTTGAAGATACATTTGTCAAAGCTTGATCTGATTTTGGAAGCACACACTGAAAACATAAAATAAGTTGCAAGGAATGCATATAGAGACTGATAGTCTGCCTGTCATGAATGCTTTGAAATATGTATTTCCATTTAATTTCTCCAAAATTAGAAAAAGCACTAAAAATGAATTTCTTGTTACTAGGTAGGCAGCTTTTGCAATGGAATTTGGAAGCAATTTGTGTGATGGAACTGGCAAGATACACACCTGAGATGATACGGAGACACTGGGGAACTTTGAAGGAAAGTTATATAAATGTGAAGTGAGAATGAAAGAGGGGGAAAAGAAAATGAAGATAAAAAGAATTTAAATACCTGAGGGTAAGATAACAGAAAGAAAAGGCCTCAGATTCTTTGCTGTGTATTCTAGGACCCAAGTAATATGATCAGAGTGATTATTCTTTTCTAAAGCCAAAAGAAAATTCAATGTAAATTTGTTTCTGGCAGGGGAAACATGCTTGAGGTTTTCTCCATCACTCATTTGCAAATGGCAGTGCTCAAATAGTTAGGAAATTTAACAGGACAGAGTGTCTTATTTGTGACTTCCTCTAGAGAAAAGTCATATTCTGCAGAGAAAATGCTTTCTCTCTTTCACCTGGTGGAGCTAACTTTAAACTCTCTTTGAAAGACCATGGGATACTCATGGAAAGTATTAATGTAACATCCCCAAGCACATGTCTTTTTTCTCTGTGCTTCTGCCGTTGAGGTTTTGGGTTGCTGTTCCTCCTGTGCAATTTCAGTTAGCCTCTTTGTTATGTTAAGGTTGCTGTCATTGGCACACCACGTTCCTTGGATATTTTCTGCACCTTTTACTGACAGCAGCATGAATAGAAATATAATTCTGACATTAATTAGCTGAGAATGTGTGCATCACTGGAGAAGCAAAGAAATATATTTCCAGAAAATCATTCAATGCAAGTGATTTTTAAGGCTCTGTCCTGACTACTGGATTTAAATACTGAAAATGAAAAAGGTAGCTGGGACATCTAAACAAGCTGAGAAAGCCACAACTGAAAAAAGACTAGGTAGAGTGGCTAAGAAGCAGCCTGGTTGATACAGCAGACTGGAGGGGGTTTGTTGAGGGTCATTTTCTCACTTTGGCAGTGCAGTCAACTGTGCTCTAGAGGTACTATCAGAGGCAGAAAGCTACTAAAGCAACTCTTTGCTATGAATGACTCCACAGCAAGCTATCATAAGACAGTGTTCAGATTGTGACAAAAAGCACAATGACGTGGTTATTTATACTCTTATTTTGCAAAGGAAGTGTAGATATTTATGAATGATTACTTAGTCAAATACTCTGGTTCTCACAAAAGGCTTCTAATTTCTTGTGACTTGCCATAAAGTAGGGATGAATAAAATAAATAAATTAAAGAATGCCACATCCCTTCAGAGTGAGGGAAACGTAGTAAGCTGAAAGTAGAACTGGGTTGTCCGTGGGGAGCATGCTGCCTGTCTCTCTTGAGAGTGGCGGCAGCTCTCATGGACATCCTTGTTCTTTGGGAACCAGCTTGACAATGTGCTGAACGCATTCAAGTATGACACTGATTTAGATTACTGAATGCTTGAGACTTGTGGTCTCAAAAATGTAGTTGTAGAAACCCTGACATAAACCTACTGAAAGAGCAATAAATTTCTGATGTGAATAACTGATTTCAGTTCTGTTGATACTGTAGGAAAAGGAAGATCTAAATGCTGCTTGGGAGATGGTGTGAATTCATACATACAGTTAACCAGGGGAACCTTCAAACCACTGCTGAGGTGCAGAGCGTTGATTTATTTCATTCCCCAACCCAAAACTTAACCAGCCACGAATGAGTACAACAGATTGGCTGTATAGAGAAATTAGAAGACAACAACAGAGACTGAAAAAGGATGTTTGATGTCACTGACACAAAAAAAAAGTCTGAGATCCTGACATGCATGAAAAAGAGAGTGCCAGAGAGACGAAAGATTTTGGTGAAGCACATGAAAATAAAAAAACTGTTTTAAGGTATTTGTTCAAAATGTAGAAGAGAACTATCGCTGGTAAAACTAAACCATCTCCTCTCAAAATTATAAGCTAAAAGTAGAGAAAGGCAGAAAGTCAAAGTAAGGCACTAGTAATATTTCCTGAGTGAAAAGATTGTTTCTGACTCTACTGAAATTTGGCAATGGACACTTGATTTGAGTGTGCAGTCCATGAAAAAACTTTTCCTTCATATATTCAGCTGAATAGCATAGACCTATAATTTTACCTCTTCTAGGAAAACTTAATGTATTGCAAAAAAAATATGTGTAACAAAATATCAAAACTTCAGTAAGAACTCATGATAGTTTATATTCCGTTTAGTTTTAGTCGCACTAGTGGAAAAGGCAGTGAGCAGAATAATGTTAGATACGGGAAAGGACTGTTAGAACCAAGATCATCACAGGTTGAAATCAGAGAGCTATAGCAACCAGAAGCAATTCAGAGCTGTATTAGCTACCTTAGATAGGATAAAACAGCCCTAATTGAAAGTAACAACATTTACTTTGGGTTTATAGACAGTAAATTAATAATATATACTAATATGCTAATATGTATGCTAATATATACTAATATGCTACCATTCAAACAGCAGCTCATTCACCTTGCTATCTTCAGGTAAATCTCATCCTTTGTTTTAATTAAGTTTTGTCACATATTAGTGGATCAGACACTAATAGTACCCAAATGTTTGATAGGTTCTGTTAAGGCAGAATTTCTTCATTCTTACATGGTTTTTTGTGGTTTTGCCTTTTTTTTTTTTTTCAAACATACCTGGTAATTAGTTCTCAATCTCCTCTAATGCTTTACATTTTTTTAAATGGATGTTCAGCTTTCAGGCTGTAATACCGTGGTCTTTAGTCCTCTTTTTGAACATTGGCAGTACTGCTGAGATTCTTTAATGCCTTGATAGATTTGCTTGGGTTACTCATCGCTGGACCTGCAATCCTATGTACCAGTTCTCTCAGAATTGTTGGCTTGAGATTTTCCCATTCCTTTACCTCTGTACATTCAACTACTTACATTATTATTCTTTTAATCATGGTAATTTCCATAACTTTGTTCCCAGTGTGTCTCATGCTCTCTTCCCTAGCTCAGTTGTTCACACTGCAAACTGAGGCAATGTATTCATTCATTTCAAGAGTACACAAACCTCTCTGCATAGATTCTGACAATGGAAGGTCCAGTTTTATATGTTATCCCGCTTTGCCTCTTACAGTCTTTCATGCCTCAAATATATTCTGCACCCTCACTTTGTGCTTTAATTTTTCTGTTCAGGGCATGCAGTTCAATACTTCACTTCAGTAGAACTCATCCTCCAACATATCTCTGGCACTGTAACTCCGTTACTTGCAGCCTGATGCATTTCAGCATTAATTCTGTTTCATCATTTTGCTCCCTAGATACCTGGAATTTCTATACAAACATTACTAACTTGTTTATATTTTGACAGTTTTTCTCTCTCTGTTTCATTAAGAATATGTTTTCTAACTTTCAGTGATGACATACATGCCATTTTCTACAGCAAAGGAAAATAACAGGAATTGGGGAGGGTGGGGCATAGCTTTGCTAGTTGGTTTGGGTTAATCTTTTGTCAGTGTGAAAAACAGCCTCCAGTTTCTCTAGCCCAAAGTTATGCTGATTTCTTCTGTCAAACTCTTCGGAGCAGGTGATTTAACTTCCTGTATGATTTCTGCTAAGACATTTTTAACCAAGTTTTTCTTCCCTTCAGTGTAAGAAGAATTATCCAATGGTTTCTGTTAGTGTTCATTTTCAAATGATGGACTGCATTTTGATTCTATCTGTGCCAAACTATGTTTATTTGATATGAAACAATACTTTGCTCTTTGGTAGTATGTTCTGCTTGAGCTAGTCAACTTGCTTTACAAATACGAAGCTTCCCAAAGCTCTTTTTGATGTAATTATTTAAGTTAGCACTTGGGTTAAAGCAGACACATAGAAAAGCCACAGAAGAGCTGCTTCTCAAACTCAGTCCTCTGATTTAGCTGTGAGAAGTTATTTGGTCTCTGGTTTAATTTGGCATAGCTGGGTTTATGTTCCTCCACACCAGTGTCAGTGCTTGGGTTACCTTCTGAGGTGAATTTCACATTAAAGGATTTATGAGCAAATTATTCCTGTAGGGTTTGTTAAGCTTTCTCTTAGGATCAGATTTATTCAATATTCATATTTAAGCACTAGTGTCTTTATTAAATGGTTTTGTTCTTACTCCTAGGAAACAGTACCAGAACCTGGAGTTTTCCAAGGTCTCTGGATGTACAGATTTGAGCTGTAAATACATAAAGAAAAAATCTTCACCTCTCAGTTATAACCTAGAAACCAACCTAAAAACCAAGTAAGATGTCAGAGGAAACATGGAATTCTGTGTATATCAAATGAGCAAACTGTCTGCTGCATGTAGTATTTTCCTCCTCCCTTTCCCCACACAAGGCTCTGCTCCTCTGAACTGGCAGATAAAAAAACAAGGAAACCTTCTTGAATCCAGAGACCTGTTCTTGAGCATCTTCTCATAATGAAAATCTTTTACTTCTTGAATGTTTAAATTATCCAATCTAAAGTCTGTAAAGCTAAAATAATGGATTGCAGACATTCATTGTAGCTGAGTGTGTGTTCCTCTTTTAAATGTTTTTTTTCCATGTAAAAGTGATAAAGTCAATATAGTAAAAATATACCTGTGATGACATACCCTGGAATGAAAAGAAAAGAAATTAAGAACAAAATAAAAATCCTACAATGCTGAGGGAAGTGTATACCAGGTAGAACACACTGAAAATTATGCTAGGACTCAGAATATTCTTTCCCTCTAAGAATAAGAGGGGAAAATGTCAGTCATGTTATTTTTTTAAAAAGATAGATTTTGGTCTGTGAAAAATTTAGATGAGAGCACCTAGTGAACTTTATTACCTTCAGACTTGTGCAGATGGTGAGTGGGTTTAATTCAGAGTGAAGACTTACATGCCAAAAGTTCTCATACATCCTGGTTTTGGCACTCAGGAGGTTTTTTAGGATATGGCCCTTATGGCAGGATTATAAACGTCTTGCTTATGTTTCATCGCAAACTATTGCACCAGGCTTTCACCTCTTTTCTACTTTGTACATAATGTGAGAAATTTCACTCATTCAGTGATACTTTGCAGTCATTTCCTGTTGCTGGATACTTACCTACCACCATTTGTGCTCTTAATGAATTCTGATCAAATGCTTTGAAGTGAGGTGCTGCTCACTGTGAGTAGGAGCATCATAAAATGGTTCACGTGGTGCATAAGTCATCAGAATATTTTGAAAAATCATGCAAGTAGCTCCACATGTTATGTAAAAAAATCCATATTTTGCATCTCTGAATTCTTTTTCTTACTAAGGAGTCGCCCTTTGCCTTTTTACGAATTTTTGTTTTGCTCTCAGGCATTTATTTTTCTTTGTTCTAGTCCAGTTGTTTGGGAAATAACTCCATAAAGGTATTCTGCAGAAAAATAAGTAAGAAATGCATTGAGAGATTACATATGGAATACACACAGATATTTTCTACCCATATTTACATTTCCTGTGTCTTCGCAGAGAGTGTTACCTATCTGATAAAGGAGGTTTGTCTCACAGCTTGTCTCAGGTCCTATACTGACTTCAGTTTATAATCACTGTGTCGTTAGTGGATGATCTACTCTGCTGATAATCAATGGAGGAAGAAGGCTACATACTGAGACTTGGTTTCCCTTCAGATTTGTCTTTTAGGTGAAGATGGATTTATTTTCAACAGATCAGCTGAAGATCAATTTATTATCTACTCTTTTGGTAAGACTAGAATAGTGAAATAGATGTCTATGCTTCATTACTGTGCCTTTAATACCTCTTCAGAATCTCTGTAATGTAATCCAGTATTAACCTAGCTTAGTGGTATATTTCTTTAAACATCTATTTATTTGTTTCACCCAGCATTATTGACCTCAGTACTTCCACTTTATGGGTGTTGATAGACAGATACAGAAGAAATTTGTCCTTTCAGTTTGTAGATGGAATCTGTGTTGATCATCCAGAAGTCCACAATATCAATAATACAATCCCAGTCCCCTAAAGCCAAGTATTGGTTTCTTCAGTGTCACACAATTTGGATGCATTTGGATATTGATGTACGTGCTCGTCTTGAATTAGAAAGGTAATATATACTGTGAAATCTTAAGTTGATAGTCTGTGAACCTGAAAATGAAAAGGGAGGCTTTTTTTTTTACATATGGTATATTTCTGTTGTTTGGACTGTTTTCCAGATAACCATCTGTAACAGAGAAAGGATGGCAAGCAAACTGATTTCTCATACTTGGTTGCCAAGATTCATTAATATCTGCTTAGTATGGCATGCTGCCTAATCAGAGGCTGGTTGTACTCTCCATTGCAGGTTTCAAACAATAATGTGTTTAGAGCCTGCCTTTGGGCAGGTCTTTTGGCATCAATCTAACAAATTTCTGCACATAATTAAACTTTGCATAGAGCTGTATCCGCTAAAAAGAAAGAGAAAGGAAGGAACGGAAGGAAAAGAAGGAAGGGAAGAAGGAAGAGAAGGGAGGTAGGAAGGAAGGAAGGAGGGAAGGAAGGAAGGAAGGACTAACAAGACAATGTAGGGGAACAACAAAGCCAGTTCTGACTGCCAGCAAAAGCACAGTGCCTCTGGTCAGTGGAAATCTAGGGAGATTATTTGGGCTAGAATATAGGAGTGTGAGTAACAGGTGATAATAAGCAATAGCCAAAGAGAGACCGAAATCAATGACCTGAAATTAAGGCACATGTTACCCAGTAAACTTAGTAAATCAATAAGGTACCTCCAGATGCTTGATCCAAGCTTTGCTAAAATCAGTGTGAAGGTTCTTCAGGAGACTTCAAGTTCCACAGTACCTTCTACACAAAAAGAATCCATCTATGTATAGCTGTATCTGAGTCACAAGAGTCAGAAGAACAAACAGCAGCATGAGTAAAATCTGAAGGATCTAGAAAGGACCAAAAATATAAATAATAGCAAAGCTTTAATCTAAAAAATAAGTTTTATTAACTTTCTTAACCATCTTTATTGACTTTATTGACCAAGTAAGTATACTGATCAATACATAACTGTATGTAATTATAGTTGTATACTGCTTTCTTCATTTTATTTACTTAGATTGTGCCCCAATTTAATGAATCTCCCCTCTACTTGTCCATATGTAGAGATCTTCTTAAGAAGATTAATTGACTGAAATTGGCATGACATATGTGAGAGATATTTGATAATAATTACTGTTTCTGTTATTATTTTTACAGCCTATAATAGTAATTAATTCCTATTACATAATATCAAATAAAAACAGTGCTATAGTAGCACTATTTTAATACTATGATGGGAAAATAATGATGTGCATTCTTTCAATTAAGGTGATTATTTTGCTTTGCTAAAGGGGCAACATTTCTATGGAAAATATAAAGTGAAGGCTGAAGGGGAAAAAAGATCAGGAAATTCACACACCAAAACCTCAACCCTGCATTCTGAAGATTTGAAGTCCAAATACAGAAAATGCTATAGTTTGACAGACCTTCTATAATGTCATATTATAATGTACTCTGTCTTATTTTCTCCTAATTTATCCCAAACAGCTTTCAGAACTCATGTGAGAACTCACGTATTTTCATTTAAGGGGGCTGATTCCTTGTGATTTTGCTGCAATGAGTCCTATATTGCTTTTGCAGCAATTTCACCCCTGACTTGTGCAAGAATCAGAATTAATAATATACAGTGGATTACCAAAGAGGTAAGGAGGCAGTGAGCCATCTCAACTTTCAGGGATGACCGTGTGTTTCAGAGAGACCCAAGCTTTTTCTCATCCTCGGGATCTCACAACAGCAACAATAACAACAACAAAGCAACAAAAACCCTCACCAAATCAACAAAATAAGGCCAGTTTCTTCCTTCTTAGTGGGTTGAAAGCACCACCTTTGCCACCTTTTGCCATCGCTGAAGCAATTAATTGCTGTCTGCCAGTATTTGGTGGTTTAACTCCTTTTGATCACTCCTCAAGTGCGGATGATTCTCTGACCTTCAACATCCATTCCTTTCATATCCATTCCAGTGCTTAAGAACATTCCTGTACTTAGCCTGTCCTAACACTTAAAACTATACTTCACTTGTAGTAAACAATGATGAAAAATCACTAAAGCAATCCTTTTGTTCACTGCAGTGACATTTCCTCTAATTAAATTTTCATCTCTGAAGGTATTTGGGCCTCTCTAGTCCATCTGGGATATGTTTGCCCTCAGCATTGCCGCAGGCCAAATGTATTTTTGTTGATACGCTGAACAGCATGCTGTCCTCAGTGACTGTGGGTATTCCCCACTGGTGGTTTATTCAGAAGATTATTTCACCAGTTTCAAAGTACTTTTTCTGAAGTCTTTTTTTTTCTTTTTTTTTTTGAAGAGACAGCGAGTGCTGAGTGCCCCCCCCCGACGCCCTCTCTTCTATGAATCCGTGTTGGTTTCAAGGCATTTTTCCAACAGGCTGTGTGTAGTGATACGATGTGATAGAGGGGACCGTGCTTCCACAGAGGCTAGGAGTCACTTGAGGGACTTTCTCTTCATAATATTTTTCTGTGGTTTGAGCATCAGCCTCAATTAAACTAATTAGGGGCGACTGATTTGGGAAGAGAATTCTGCCTCATGATACACAGAACAAAATAGCGCATGTAGCAAGAGGCTTTGCAGGCCTCATTTTACTACTCCATGGTAGGACATGTCTGGCAGTGTAAACTGGTTTGCATCTCTTTTTACAATTCCTATGTCACCTCTCCCAGCACATCGCAGCAGCCAAACTGCAAAAGGTCATTTTTGCACACATGCATAAACTGCTACAGTGAAGGATATAGTTTATTGACTTAAAGAGACAAAGGCATGGATCACTGCAAAATGTAATGGAAGTGTTTTCTCATTTCCTTTTGGATAATAGAGGCCAATGGGATGAGTATTTCCATACTGGCAATGCATCATAGATATTTTTCTAATTCTTTAGAGATAATAGAGTCTCATTCTAAAGAGAAGACTACATGAGTTCTTTTAGTGTAATTGTTGATTTGACTGTACTACAGGTCTGATATAATTTAGGAATATCATATTTTAGTAAAAGTTGAGGTTTCATTTTCAAGGGAATCTGATTATTCAGTAATTAACATTCTGAAACAATTTTATCATACAGAGAGACCTGGGCAAAGGTAGCAACCTTCATTACCAGAAACTATCACTTTGGAAATTACTCCTCAAATTTTTAAAAACCTCCACAGTCTCTTTTTTTTTTTTTCCAACTTTTACACTGAATTAAATGCAAGGGCAACTTGCTGAAAGAAAGGAAAGGACATGAAGAAAATAGGAACAGCCACCTGTGGATTATTGACATTTCTGTGGTTAAAACTCAATAATTCTGAATAAAATCATGCTGTTTGGAGAGAAAAAATACGGTTTTCACAGTTTCATAGTTTGATTTTTGCTTGCTTTTTAAGCCAAAACTTGTAACTTGTAAGAAGTTGCTTTATTTCCTAGGTTAAAAATATTGGGATGCAGCAATGGCAGTAATAGGTCATTTAGGAGATGGCGAATGGTTTGGCTGTCCCCATTGGATTGCATCTGTCTTACTGTTGCACACCCGGCGGAGGTGTACTGTGACTTCCGCTTTGCAAACAGAGTGAAAAACTGGGATGTAGACTTGTCAAATTGGAACAATGATGGGGTTTTTACACTGGCTTCGCTCAGGTGCAAATGAAACAAAGAAAAAAAGAAAGATAGTAGACAGTGGGACCTGTATTTCTGGTTTCAGTCTTTGCTTTTGCATTACAAAGCTCAATTCTCTATTACATCTGTATAAATGCAGAATTCCTCTTAGGGTATCATCGGTATTAATCTGGATTTACCTAAAAATGAATTCAATCTCTGGCAATGGCAGGCAAACTTCCACACATATGCCAAAAAGCTTGAAGAGCTAGGGATATTTGGTGTGGAAGAAAAATAACTTACTTCTGAGAGAATGCTGTGAAATTACTGCAATGACTGCCTCGGTAGTTTTGCATAAATACTCTTAAGGGTTGAAATACCATCTCAGTAGGGTCTGAGAAGCTGTATGTTATCTGTCAGGCTCTTCCAAAACTTTACATGAATCTCTGATCATGCTTTCTAATCTCTGAAATGCTCAGTTATGCAAGAGGCAGTGAAATTACATTGTAAAATAGGCACAGATATTTACTGGTCCTGGAAATTTTTCCTTTTGAGAGTTTTGTATAGTTCAAGGTACTCAGGCTAAACAAGATACATATTTATTACTGCATTTGCTCATTATCTTATTAAAATTGCATTAGGATAGACTTTCATTCCACACATGGTAACCGCTGTTTTACCAACCCTACGCGACATAAGTAACTCATGAATGACAAATGCGCGGTGAAATGGGTCTGAGACCCTTCTTTGCTTCCAAGGGAAAAGGACAGAAGTTTTTCTTCAGCACACGTGAAAAATGGACACAGCACAGCTCTAGCGTTACGCAGAAAAGGAACAGATGCAAGAGTGATATAAACTTACGAACTTCTTTGAACTTAAAGAATAGCAGTAGCTGTGTCTCACAAGTAAAAAACTGTCAGCACTGTTAGGTTTAATGTTTTATCTGGGGAGTTCAGCCTACCTTTTAGGTATCAAGGGAGCTCTCTGTACTGACAAGAAGAATCCTCCAATTCCCTAGCTGGAGCCCAAGCTCCTGTCTCTTTGCTTGTAAAATAAGTAAATTTACATATATGGGGGAAAAAAAAGTTTCTTAATGTCTTCTAGCAGTAATTTTTTAAGACATGCAATCTCATTTTGAGAGAAAATACTTGTTGATATGAAAAATAATGGCAGACACAAAGAGACATGCATAAAAAGCAAAGAAAAAGTATTTTATGGCTGTTTTAAACTAAATGTTTGATTGTCACCACCCCTTATACAGGACTCTTTTAATAATGTTGTGCATTCGGTTTTTTAGGAAAGCCTCGAGGAAATCCAAGCAGCTCAGGAATCTACATAAGAAGATACCTCATCCTTCTAGAAACTTGTTAAAAAGGAGCGAGAGAAAGGCCTTTTTAACTGGCTCAACACAGCCCAGGTAGGAATGCACCTGGCACTGGATGCAGACAACAGCTGTCTCACCAGCATCCATAATCTGTACTGGTGGCTTCCTGGCTGTACCTGTGTGCCCTGAATGCAAAAAGCATCTGTTTCACATTTATTCATTTACTCAGATGGCATTATCTACATTACTTGCTACCTTTGGACACAAGACTCTCATTTATAATTCATAGTACACAGATGCTTACAGAGAGTAGAAGCTTTGGCTACATTACCTGTCACTCTTAGTATATTTTGTATTCATGGTGGGTAAATATACAAGTATAAAGCTGCCATATTGTGTATGACTATCTATAATGCATTAGCAAACAGTTGTTTGATCATTTATACTGTCATTCTTTATAGCTGGAATGATGTTAGACTGAAAAATGAAACAAACTGTGGGTTCACTCTCCCTAATTTTCTTCTTCTGCTCTCCGTCTCTTTTTGTGCAGTGTTGGTACTTTCTAAGTTTTTGGAAAATGAAGGTGGTTTTGTCTCATTTTGTTTCATGTGCTCTTCTCTTTATATGATCATCATTCAGGACTCGGTCAGCTATTCACTAAGTTCACTAGTGCAGCTGGCTTCGGAAGAAGATGATTCCTATTCTTTGCTTTCATAGGCTCATAAATCCAGCCTGCTGAAAATATTAAAAGGAGAGAAATACTCAGGCAGGAATAGAGCATATCAGAAAGAGGGAGTGAATGTAACTGGGGAAACATTTACTCAAGATTACATATTAAGCAATTTGCTCTTCAGTACTGACGGAATATATATAGAGAATATATATTAACTGTACTTACCGCGAGTCCTCTGAATCCATCAAATGCTGTTAAAAACAACCATTTTTGAACAAGGAGAACATTCTGTATACCGTGTATTGTTTTTAAAAGCTATTTTTAGTGCAGTAAATATTAAAGAATGTCATTGTCCCTTGAATGAGCTCTCACTCATTTTTTAGGAAGCTTTGCCAGAGATGCTTGACTTAAGAACCCATTAAAATGAAAATATACTCAGGAACCTTGCAGGAACAGTGCTTGAAGACACGGGCGCCAAGCATGCTTGGCAGCCTGGAAAGCTTACAGAGCTCTCAGAACAGGAATGCCATCACATTAAAGAATTAGCATAGCCCCAGGCACCACGTTTTTTTAGGGTTTTTTTTTGCCAGTAGATGTGAATGACATTTCCTATCTGAAGCACTGTTTAAAATATTCCTTATCTGCACGTAATTTTTTTATGACTACATTAAAAAGCAAAAGGTTGGTTTGTTCCTGTTGACATTTGTTCCTATTCCTCTCTCTCACTGGGCACTACATCTCAAATAAAGCTCTGATGTTCATCTCTCCTTCCATAAGTTTCTCACACTCTCCAAATATTACTACTGCCTCCTCCTCAGACGTTTTCTGCTAGGCAGAACCTGTTCTGTCATTCTTCCTGAAGTCTACCAGATGCCACAAATTCAGCAAAACTCCCACAAAAATCCCTATAAAGTCTTTTACCTTCTCAGCAGTGCCTCCAGACACTCTTTGAAAATGCAAATAAGATATATTAATACATAGAGAAAGAATCCGAGTATCAGTACCTGATAACATAAAATTAACTTCTCTTTTCACTGACCCTAGTCTATGAGAATTGAACTTGGGGAAAATTGGAGAAATAATCACTCAGCAGCCTCATCAATCAAACCAGCAGCTTAGGCTGCTAATTATTCCCTGGTGTGGATACCTTGGCTTTTCTGACCACTCACCAAGGAAACTCAGGTTATTGATTCCACTACATGAAAATAATCCACCTAACTCTCAGTTTCTTTCTCGTGGGAAATCTTCTTGCATAAAGTTCTCTGATAAAGAACATTTAACTAAAAAATATCGTTGCTGACATCTAAGCTTCATAATATCCTAATGGACTCCATTTTGCCAGTTGCTTTCTGTGTAGAAAAAGAAACCAAGCAAAACTGGTCTTTTCTCCCCATTAGTCAAAATCTCTGTGTAGAAGCAGCTCCCACCTTTGTTCGTAAGGCTGCAAACAGCCTGAAAGGCTGGGTCAGGAAGCTGCAGTCGTTTTTGGTTTCTTATATCCACGTGGTACCGTTTGAAATTGCTCCATCCATCAGGCTGCTGCAGATTGTCCTTTCAGTCTTTATTAATCACAGTGGACTAATCTCACTGCACCACTGGTGTTTATGTGGGGCAGGAACAGTGATGACCTGGGTTTGGTGGCTTGTTTCTCTGTGAAAACCAGGAACAAGAGTGTCTGGGGATAGTTACCCTTAAGTGTTTCGCAGATATGCCAGGAGAAGAAGGAAGTATCCTGTTTCCATGCAAGAGCTTCCAACAATTTGTCCCTGACAAACTCCAGATATAGATTCCCATTTTAGAGACTGTGAACAGCTAAGAACAGAGAGTGAGTGAATTAGGTCAGAGAGCTGCTAAGCCATTTTGAGTGAGAACTTAAAAAGTATGATTTTTAGGCTAGCTTGGTAATTTCGTATAGGGGTCAAATACTCTCAGTGACTTTCAACCCACAATTCAAAATTTTGTTTGTTTTCTATGTTATACTTCAGGAAGTACTGCCAGTTTTCTACCAAACTATGTTCCAGTTTTCAGCAACTGCATCCTAGATATTTGAGGCTCATTGCAGTGTGACTTTGGAAGGTTTGCATCAATGTTATTAGCATTATTTATCCTTAAAGCATGTGGGAAAACTTCACTGCTAGTCCCTAAAAATATCCATGCTACAGATATTTTTTCCTCTGATCATAATGGACGCCTGCTGAAAACTCAGAATCTGATAACAAAACTTTCGTGACACAGAGCCTGAGAATCCTCAAGCATCACTGCAGTCTTCCGCTTAAATCCATAAACACTCAGTAAAGATAGTTATAACAGATTTTCACACTTTCATAAAAAAACCACAGTGCACAATTTTTTTTTTTGAAAACCCTCATTGCTTCACTGTTCTAAGGCCACTCTGGTATAAGGATTTGTTATCTTGGCTGACAACTGCACTGAAGCCTATAATAAGAATCTTCTCCTTTCGCTCTAACAAGCAAATTCCCTGTTTTCTGAGAATCCTTTCTAGGCAGGCAGTGCTGAATTTGTATCAGACTTGAAAAGAAAGCCTATCTATGCTGCCATTTTTGCTTTTTATTTTTCTAATTTGCAACTCAGCTCACATCCAGCTCGAAGAAGCAATTTTGCGTGTTGAAAATGCTGCAGCTGGTTTCCTCCAGTGCTTCCCTCATTCATAGCGAGGGAGGCAGTGGTGGGCTTACGCAAGATTGGTTTAAATGGGAAATCAATACTGGTTCCTCAGTTCCTACAAAAGAGCTGAACTGGGCTGGATTGGCTCCAAGCAGAAAAAAGGAGTTAAGTGGAAAAAAACTGGCTGCCAGTGGGATAGGTATTCTGCTGCATACGAGGCTGTTTGGGTCTCTGCCACTGAACCCATCACAAGAAGTCTGAGATAACCTGGCTTACCTCCTACCATCTGTTTTTCAATGGATGATAAATATTGGAAAAATAAAAGTTGGAGGCTTTTTATTCCCTAGGCATATATTAGCTTATAAATACATAAATGTTTCTGTTCAGCATCAGTAGGAATTTGTACTTTGTACTATACTAACCAGTTACAAAAGGGATTGAAAACTTATTCTGCAGATGAAAAGTAGAATCATTGGTGTGATTCCTTGTTCTACAGCTAAGAAGAAATATGTGATCTAATTAGCAATTCCATCAGACATTGCTCAGTGATTGGAACTCAGTTTCACAGGCTTTCACTTGACAAGACTTTCTATTTAATCTCTTGTATTTAAATTTTCTATGAAATAAATCTCAATAAAATTCACATTTCTGAAATCTCTGTTGTGTGCCATTTTTGCTTAAATCAACTTAAAAGAAAACCCAACAGTGATAGTGAAAACACTGTAATGATTTAGATGTTGTGTTTTGCTAGATGGTCAGTCCCTCAGTTTGGTTATTCCTTAACATCTGCTAGTATTGTGCTGAATTCAGAAACACAGGTTATGAACTGCCATTTCTGGTTTTCTTTAGCAACACAAAAATGGAAGAAGGATGTTTTTACTGAAGATCCTTCCTGCACTGAAGTCAGATTCCTGTGAAACCTGCTGGTCCCCAAGTAGTCCCCGAGCTAGAGAGGCAAAGGGTGAATCTTACAGGGGGAGGTACAAAAAAGGCTTCTTATTTCAAATACATTTGTGATTTGGGACTCACAAACCTTTAAAATATTTCTATAGCCAGTAAAAATTAGTGATAATTACAGGCAGGGACTTTGGGAAGACAGCAAAAGGATTCTTTGAATGTCAGGCACAATTGGATGCGTAACCGGAGGTACCCCTTCTAAGTACAGCAAGTTATGATGGGTTCTAAACCAGGAAGGTAGCAGAGCATAAAGCATATTTCATATTTAAAGCACTGACATGAAAAATACTTGATTAAAACACCTGCATCTCTGGTTTTTAGACAAATGGAAAATAATTTTCTTTTAAGGTCTATAGTTAAATCTTGTGAACAGTCCAAAACTGCTTGAATGAAATGCTGCAAACTCTCTCCAGCATTTTCAAGATCCCAGTCTTCTAATACAACAAAGATGGTTATTTATATTCTCTCCATTCTTACTCTTACACAGCTTATACAATTTTAGTAGCTCTCCCAGCTTACAGATCTTAAGGTATTGTCTGATATGATAAAGATCTGCTTACAATACTAACAAAGCCATCAGCAATGAAAGCTTGAGCCAAGCTTTGTTTATGCAATTTGATTTAGCGTTCGTTGTGATTACTCATGTGATCAAGGTGAATAACCATTATCTTTCTACGTGTTGACAACAATATGATTGTTAATGTCTTTAAAGTATTTCCTGCAGGGAAGCATGGGGATGCATAAAACTGTGAGCTATGGAAGGAATGGAGAAATGTGCTCATACTCAGAAAAAAAGGCAAGGATCAAACAAAGGGAACAAAAAACAGGAAAAGAAGGGGTTTATGTCTTAGAAAGCCCTCTTTTGCCACTTTAAATGAAAGGGTAAAAGAGAAGAAAACAGAAATATATCGGCTTTGAATTTCTTTATCAGTCTTTGTACCTGAGAATTATTTGTTAATTCTGCTGCACTTTTATCCTTAAATTTATGTTATCCCTTTTGTTTTGGGGCAGGCAGGAGAATGTGCCTTAAGTTAATATCTACTACTTGAAATTACCCTGTGTATATAAAGTGTGTGGTGGCCTGTGTGTCTGCACTCTAAACTGAAAGCCTGTGTCTTCAGTTTCTAGATGTCAGTTCTCCAGTTACTGTTCTCTGCATAATTCTTCACAGGTTTATGTAATTATTTGCTACCGTGATTAAAAGTGAGGGAGAGTAAAGTCTCCCAGAGTTTTCCAATTTGAGGTTCTGTGTTTCTTCTTATCTCTAAACACAAAGTCTCTGTTGTTTCTTTATGTATATTGACTCACATGTGTCTTCACAGGTACCTCATGTATTTTGAATGCTAAGCCAAAATCTTTTAAAACACAAAATTGTCTTCATGTTAGCAAAAATGCTTCAGTTTCCATCAACTCCATCTACTCTATTCCCACACAGCTTCTTCTCCCTGACTGGTACCTGTTACAGAATTTTCACATTGATTATGTGATCTTGGATTTGCTTCCTATGAAAACCACTGTGTCCAACATGCTAAGTATCATTCATGGGCAAATGTAAATACCACTATGTATGGAATTATGTAAAGATATACCTCCACATGAAGGATTTGGCCCATTTTCTGGTTCAGTATTCACTAGGTACATGACGGAGCTGGATTGCTACCAAGTCTCAAGTAAAAGACAGTTTGTGAAGTCATTGGATGGTTTCTCTAGCTTTGCATGTTAAAACTCAGCACCAAGAGTACTTTTGTGCTGGGTAAGTAACTCAGGATATCTCCAGTCACATGTAATGTATACTAGATAAGTGGGCTTAGATCTGTACTTAACTTTATTTTTCTTAATGGCAGCCACTCTTACAGAGCTAAGCTGTGCTGTAATAGATGGAGCAGGTGTGCTGATGAATATTCTGTGCAGACTTTGTTTCTTCTTCGATGGCTGATAATAAAACTCTGTGTTCTGTAATCACAAAGCATTTTTCAAACTGCAGTGTGTCATCTACACAATCTGTCCTTTGAAACATGTTTTTTATTCTATTAAAATGTTAATCGGAGATCATGGGAAATTTTTTCTTTCTGCCTTCAGGATCCTGTCCATTCTTCAGAGTCCAGGCATTTTTCTCCTTACTTTCATGTTACTTTCTGCTGTATAAGTACTGAACAGTGATGGTGAGTGTTTTTTGGTCCTAGTGCCCGGTTTCACTTATTGTTCTAAATCAGTAGCTATCATTACTTTGATCTGGTGGAGCTGTTCTTGCATTTCTTCATCTATTTCTTAGTGGTTTGAAGAGGTGCTTGAAGGAGTACTCTAAAGCAAAATACCAAGGCTTCATGTGGTCCTGTTTCCAGTAAGTGAATCTTTAAAATCTCCACAATTGTGTTTGCCAGAACTCTTAATATAATTACGTGTTTATCCATTTTGCATATTCAACACATTTCTGCATTCATTATTACAAAGATAAGTATTCTAAAGATGCTGTAAATTTGGCTAATTTTCATATGTACTCAAGTCCACTCCCTGTTGCCACCTGCAGATAATTTACTCCTGTATTCCTCCACCTGGCTCCATGTAGGATCTCAGACTCCACCAAAATTCACTGTGTTTTAAAAGTACTTCAGTTGTTGAAAGTAAGGTTTAGTTGAGATATTCAGGTTCGAGATTGTTCTAATATTTTAATAATGTAACCCTTTTCCTGGCATATTTTAGGATTTCATTTTTATTTTTAAATTATTATAGGAAAATTGTGACTATCAATGAAATATCTAAAAATAAAATGTTTCAAGAAATACTAGTTTGAACCTAATAGACATTGACTGGTGTGCAAGTGGAGTTATGTTTCACAGGCTTCTATCTGAGACTCATTTGCTTTCCATTCCAGTCCAGAACTGTGGCTGCCTACTTAGAGGACCTAGGTATACGTTTCTTCCTAACTTAATTTACTTCCTTTGCATTTAGCCTAGGGAGCCAAGAAACAGACAAATGTTTACTTCACCAGAACCTTCCTACATTTGAAAGCTTGCTTTTTTGCTCCCTTCATTTCTTTCTTTCTAGATTTTCTTTGTGAACCCAAAGCTTCTTGTGTGTGTAGCAAAGGAAATCAGATTGTCCTTAATTCTGAGAATCAAAGGCTTCCCTGGCTCACAGCTGCCAACCAGCTGGGCTTTCTCAGAGTTTTTCCTCACAAAGAATTTTAAGGGGATTTCTTTTCAAGCAAGAGTAAAGCAAAATGAAACAAATATACCTGGAAGTACAGAAGTAAATTTGTATTTTGGGAAGATGAGGGAAGTGTTATCCTCCAAGGACAAGAACAGAGACATGATATGAAATGTCAATAGCACAAACTTCACCACATTTCAGGGAAAAGATCAGGGTGCACTCTGCTCAGTTATATTAATTTCACAAGTACATACATGCACCTTAAATCTCAAGCCTTTAAAATGACTGAAAAACAAAGGGGGAGATAAACAGAAGAAAAAATAGTAGGTTTGAATATAAATCAACATTTTGAAAAGACCAGAAACTATTTTTGTGTTTTAGGCAGCAGAATACTTTCATCATCAAAGGGAATTAGAAAAGGTGAAGAAAAAAACTCCACACTAAATAAAAAACATTCCTACAATAAAAAGAGAGAAATATATGATAGGAATAATGACAAAAAATGATAAGGAACTTGTGAAATTTCATACCGTACTGATTACTTATAGGTTGCATTTGCCACTTTCATATATTATGATAAGAAAAGCCATAGATGAAGATATAGTTTATAATCTGAGTATAAATGACTGCCATCAACTTTTAGGATAGGAAAAATGATAAAATATTATGGACAGAAAACTTTGTTTCGTATTGAATCCTGAACTGTTGTTACTGCCTTAATATATTATGAAATTAAAGACTGTGATCTGACCCACGGGCTAGGGACTGGTACCTTTTGAAGGAGATACTGTGTTAGTAACATGGAGATTAAATTATTAATTTTCATTAAAGATAGATGGACCTGAATGGGAAGTTCAGGGAATGCGGACCTAAACTGCTCTCTGTGAATCCAATCCTGGGCCCTACAAGTCTCCCAGTGAGCAAGTTGCACAGCACAGGGACTTTGAAATTTTGACACTATAGAATTTGCCTATTACAAATCTCACTGACTCGTGTGTGTATATCAAGATGTGGTATCTGCAGTCTTTGTGGAAAGACTTTCTTTTTTCTATTCAGCAAAGTCCTGTAAACATTTCTCTACTAGATCACTGTTCTATAAACATTTTTGTCAGTATGACTGGATTCTTGCAGAGCATCCTGGAAGGCATTCTGTGTTTGTCTGCAAAACATGCCTTCTGTTGGATTGGAAGATTCAGACTGTGGCTGTAAAAGCAGCTGTTCTTTATTCCTCCATTTCTCTCTTACTGCCATTGGTTGTGATCCTGTTCATAACAGATGCTGTTTGATCCTTGCCATGCTTCATGGTAGCTTTGCCATTACTTTTGTTGGAATTTGCAAGTTATGGAAATACTTTTTCTGAGTTTCTATATCACAAAGAACTGTGAGACTAAAGGCAATGCTGGTGTGGGTAAGAAGGGAAGGGGCTAAAAGATAGGAATGTTTTTTCTTTGCTGACAGTGATGAACTCCTCTACAGATCCACACACACACATATATCAGTAACAACTAAAATCAATCTGAGCAGTTTTTACTTTTTCTGCATTTAAAATGTAAATAGTTGTACTGTTTACATAAATACTGCAAAATCAGCCCATTAGATGGAAACTTGCATTCCATTTATGAAGGATTTGATCATTTTGCTTTACAAATCCACCTCTACTTCTAAATCTATCTGAGCAACAGATATGAAAACCCACTGATGGGTCAAACTACATATCAGCTATAATCCTTAATCAGTGCTTTACCTTCTAGCCCAAACTCCATGCCAGCGTGTGGCCCTCAGTGGGTCTGATTACTGATTAGGGAACAAGAAACATATGCTCCAAATCACAGTCCAGTTTCCTGAAAGTGTTTGAACACTGACAGCAAATACAAGTGTATCTAGAAATGTGTGCATAAGCTTTTTCAGATCTCTCAGGACATTAATTACCAGGTCTTTGGTCTACTTTAGACATTGAATTATCAATGGGGTTTGAACCATCTGTATCACAAAGAGTTTTGAAACTTTCAAATCAAGTATGAAACTTTATGAAGGACATAAATGCACTACTGAAGGATGAACATTCATTTGCCTGATGTGAAATGTATTACATGGAAGGGTGTGACAAAACCCAGAAATTCTATTCAGTCCCTTACAGAGCACTCTGTAGGGGAGTAATGGCTCTGACATCACTGAGTGTGATATGGCCTTCCACTCCATTTTTGTTTTCCAAATAAGCAAAGAAGAACAAACCCCGTATTTCCCTACAACATGGACACTAGTCTATGTCCCAAGTACTGCACTAAATATGGGAAGTACGCTAATAAGTGTGTAATTAACAATGACTTTAATATTAAAACAAGCATGTGTTAGGGGCACAAAGAGGAGCATATATCTATCTTCATAAAGTAAAATGGAAGTATTTCTTCCACTAAAATAATGAAATCATTATGGCTAAATCAAAAGGAAAGTAAAACCCCATTATCAATGGAGGTGGTAGGAAGCTTAGCTCTGCCCTTTGCTCTGAACCAGCTGTGGCCAGCCATTCCTTTTACATTAAAGAGGCAACAGGTCCATCAAGGTAAGTGATGTTTGGGTTACATTTCCTTCAGGAAGAGACTGATTCTTGTACTAAAATCTTATGACAAGGAATAATCACAGCTCTAGTTATTTTTTCTTGCTAGTTAATTACTCTCACTGGTAAAGTACTTGACAGTATTCCTGGTATGAAGTTGTCTGGCTTGGAGTTCCCATTGTTTAAGGTCGCTATGTTTGTGCCTGCATAACAAACTGGTGATCTCATATACCTGCTTTTCTTATAAATGTGTCAGTGCTCAGATTTATTACCAGCTCTTTTAATGCTAAAGTCCACACTGTGGGCTCTGGTAACATTTCAGACAACACTCCTCAGCTTTTCAACTTTTACTAAGTTTCCATGCCATATGGCATGTATGATAAACTCTCCAAATGTTGATACCATTCCACAGCTAATAAGAAATTCAAAACCTAATCTAAAACAGAAGCTGTGAGGGTCTCTTAGAAGTATTTCCAAGGTGGGCATTCCCCTGCCTGTCTCATCAGTATGGCCTGACAGAAGACAGCTGGCCTGAGACTGACAGGAAAAAAGAGAATATATTTGTGTCCTACACTATTTCAGATTCATGGAATCTTACCACAGTTTGCGGTATAGAAGAAGGTCAGCCAAATTAGGGTACTTACACGCCAAGCAGTTTGTGACTTCACAAATAGTCCCACTGAAGTAATTGCTTCATGAAATACTGATATTTTTTATTTCCAGTAAGAAAAGCCTTAATACAGATTAGAATCACTGTATTTGGCTTTAACACCAACGTGTTATCTCTCTTTGTGGACGGGGGTGACTTGCAGAAGAAGTGTCAAGTGGTCGTGAAATATACAAAAAAAAAGGTGACTTCTATTTGAATGTGTTTAATGGAAAAGATACCTTTTGACTATAATTTTTGCTTTGCCTCAAGAAATATTATTCATAGAAAATTTTGGTTTTAATAACATTAAAAAATTATTTGGTAAGGTAACGTTAACTTATTAAAGATAACTAAGTTCATTCAAAACATTTTTAACCCTTTTGTTGCACACTTTTTACTTAGCCGGATATGACTTCATCAGCATCATGTTTATTCCTTTGGAGACTGGAACTGCTGGTGAGCTCTGAGAACTCATTTTGGGCTTCTCAGTTCAGTGCTGAATTCCTGACACTGAAGAAGTACTAGAAAATAACATCCCTAGCCCCCCTGTTGGAAAATAACTCCAAGCCCTAAGACAGTGGCCTGACTGCTGTCTTTAGCAATGACTGTGGGCACAGAGTGAAGGGCTCAGATGCAAAACTGCTTTTTCAAGCTGCTTCAAAATTTTCCAAGGAACATCAGAAAATAAAAACACAGAGAGACAAGTGATATTTGAAAATACAGGTATGAGGGCAGGCAGATTAGATTCCATTTTCAAAGCCACATGGTGTCAAACTTCCTGCTGCCTAAATGATGGAGATTGATTGTACAAATGCTTTTATTTCTGGAAATTCCAGTCATCAGTTGTCAATATAGGATTAAAACACAACTCAGTCTCCTCTCATGAACAGACCTCTTTCCTTACAATAGCAATTTTTCATGTGCTAAGGGCATGGTTGGGAAATGATTTCAAGCAGAATGAGCTTAAATATTTTTAAGACCATTTTACTGTGATTCTTGGGCTGTCCTGTACAGAGCCAGGAGTTGGACTTCAATGATCCTTGTGGGTTCCTTCCAACTCAGGATATTCTATGATTTCCAAATTCTAACAGATTCAGTATTTGCCTACAATATAAATTAGTTTTACTGTATTAAATTATGTATAATTCTCAGACCAAGCAGTTAGACTAGATTCTTATAGAACAGTTTGGGTTAGAAGGGACCTTTAAAGGTCATCTAGTTCAACCCCTCTGCAATGAGCACGAACATCTTCAATTAGATCAGGAGAGTAAGACTCAAAAAGCAACACTACCGTAAGCAAATGATGCAGATTTCATTTTCAGCTCTTCCTTGACTATCAGTTTTACTACACATTTTCAATTCCTATGGACACCTTTCAATAGGAATAGAACTTGTCTCACAGGTACCATACACCTTCTTTCTAAAATAATGCTCTGAACTTTAGATAAAAGCTTTGCATTATAAATGTACAAAGCATTCTGCCAGGGTGTGTAATAAATCTGCCTTCAAATATCACTCTGATGTATAATGTATAACAAAAAAGAATGGAAGCATTTTAAAAGAAATAGGCACTTTTTCATTTTACTGTATTTAAAATCTTTCCTAACCCTCCAAAATGTGGATGGCCAGTTCCCAATCAGAGGTAGAAAAAACGGGTAAGCGTTGCACTTAACTTCCAAAATTTAACAGGGTTCTTTAAATGACAAAGAGCACCCACGCTTAAAAAAAGAGAAAAAAATACTTTCTTTTTCTGAGTACAGTGACTACACTCATTTCATGGTGAAGTCATCCCTTTATCTGATAGTTCATTCACTGCCATTCCTTTCAAAATGTCACACTTCCAAAATACAAGAAAACAAAAAACCTGAAATGATCCCATGATAGCTTTCAGCTACTTTACTCTTGAGAGATCTTTTATCTTTTTTTTCATACTGTACGTGCAGGGTTTTTATTTCTGAAGGTATTTGCAGGCAGGTTTATTTTTCATGTTAGAAAAGTCATGTAATTAAAAAAAATTAACTGTATGATTTTTTTTTAATTTTGGAAATCTGCGTTTTACATTCACAAACAAGAGTTTAGGGAAGTTGTTGTTTTAAAAGGAAGAGAGAAGACTTTGCTTTCTAAATATCATAAAATTGTGTTTCCTGCAGCAAAATAAGGTAATATTTCTGTGGGAATTTGAACAGGAAATAAGGGTTTGAGGCAATCAAAGCTATTTAATTCCAGAAAGTTAGAAATCAGCACTATAATTTTTTTTGTGCTATTATCTACACCGTTCTTAAACAAAAATTCTAAACCCATAAATGTCACAGCCCATTGTTCCATTTTATGAAACAAAATACTGATAAAAATGCACTTCTATCAAAATTCCAGTTATTAAAAATTGGACACATTTAATGTAGCCATACTCCTATTACAAGAAGAAGCCAGGAAAAAGGGATACAAAAGAACTAGAGTGTGATTTTGTACCTTTTATGTGAGTAACTCTTACGTGCACGAGGAGTCCTGTTAATATTGATGGAATTAATGATGTGAACACTGTGTAAGTCAGGGTTGCTGAATCAGATCATATATGACTTGTCCACATAGGGAATCTATTACAAAATCAAAAATAGCAGCAATTTTATTGCTTATTCTTGTGCTTCGCTTTCAGGATTAAAATTCTTGCCATGGTGATAAAATGCAGAAATAGGAAAAGGGAAAAAAAAAAGTCAGGAAATACTCAAACTCAGGTCTTTGCAGGATTAGTCCCATTTTCTCTCATCAAAACATTTTCATTAACAGAGAATAATATATTAATCTGCAGAAGTTACTGAGATCTTAAAGAAACAAATTCCTGACTACATTTTATTTACTCACTGTTTTGTTTGTTTCCCATTTTCCTGTTAATGTAATTAGTCATATGGTTTTCCCCTTTTTAACACTGGTAGAGAGAAAACCTGCAAGAATTTGCTATTATAATATAAGATACAATTCATTGTATGCATTAAAATATGCATATCCTCTTCTTCAAAAGGCAGGTTTTGAATGATTCATGAAAAAAGTAATCTACATCAATAAAAAAGCAGCTTTGCAAAATTCACAGGAAAACACATTTTGGAGTGAGTAGAATGACCAAAATAACTGAAATTTTCGTCCTCTCCATTCCTTTTCTTTTTAATTTTCTTCCACCCTGTCCCCAACCTTTATGAGCATGTATACTAAATCTTTTATCTTCATTTTTATATTGTTTATGTTCAATACGCATGGAAGGTTTTTGTGCACGATAATCCATAAAATGTGACTTATGAAAATTGCAACACCGCCAACATACATCCAAGGTAGAACAGAAGTGATAAAATAAATTTTCCATTTGAAAATTTACAGGATTTCTACAAATATTACCTTGGCATAGAGGATAAATCAAGCAAAAAAAAAGTTTTACACCACGGGACTGATGAAGTTAGCTGACCTATCCATAAAAATTGCCAAGTTGTGAAAATAAAGTGTGTGTTACCTCATGGTGCCCTTCAGTTATTCTGAACAGTCCTAATACCCTTGGGTATTTCCATAACTATAATTTGTCAAAGAATGCAGTTGCTTCTAAGGAATACAGACTTTACTATTGATACGGTTATTATTTCACCTTGTAAAAACCAGAAATTAAACCACTGTCATGTACATTGGCTGTCATTTAATTTAGCCCCCAATGACCATATTGTCCTGTTATACACCAGTGTTCTCTTCCCTCTTTTACTTCTTGCTTCGTATGAATTCATTAGTGCAAAGCTTCGTTTTTACAGGTTTTACAGTGCAAAGCTTTGTTCCTCTTACCAGAACAGGAGCCATGACTTCCCAAAGAAAATTCAGGCAATTCAGTAGAAACATTTTTATTGAAAGAGTGGTAAGAAAATCACCAGTATTTCTCTTTGTGTAGAAAGAATAGGTCAGGAGCTATTAAAAAAGATTGCAGATTAATATTATGTATGATTGACTGATTTATTAATGACCTTCAAAATATCTCTAATTCATCCTATGAAGAGGTACCTAAGGTAAACTCCTTAACAGGAGACCCTTAATCTTGTACATGTTTCAGGTGTCTAGAATAGTATCCGTCTAATTGTAGACAACAGATGCCCTTAATAGCATCCTTAACAGATGCTAATTTTGCCTCATGGTTCTTTACTTGTAATCTTAGCAAACAAAATCAGTGACTCTCCCTGTTTAAGTCTGAAGAATGGTCTTTGCATCATATGTTTGGGGAAATTCATCACGTGGGTATTTCTTTGACTGAGTACAATATCCTAAGTAAGTTAGGATATATAAGTGTATTTACTGTGAGACTACAATATACTTAAATAAAATAGAAGGCATCAATAATACCAAGGAATTTTTCACATGCGTGCTTGTTACATATTTTGTCCAAAAGACTAGCACGTTCATCACAGAAATGCTTTGCTCCCTCCCCTGATCAGAATGAGAGGTTGAAGAAGTAGGGTTTGAGCTGTAAATTATTGTCTACACGAATTACTCTAAATACTACACAAGCAAGAAGTCCCAAAGAGTAAAGACTTACAAGACTTATCTCTTAGACTTGGGAGGGTTTTTTTAAAATTTATTTACTTTTTAATTCAAGTCAGCCTTACGTCTCTCATATGCTAGGACACTTTTCATGTTTTGACAGCATAGAGAGCAGCATGTTAAATAAGCAATGTGAAATTACAATTGCACAAAAGAAAATTAGGACCAAAATGGCTGACGGGTCTGGTTCTGATCATTTACACCAATGTTACAGCTCTGCAGCCCAAGTTTAATTAGCAGAGTTAATCATGATTGATCAGACTCATGGAAGAGGCAGGGTGTCACATTCTCTTTCGACATGAGTAAGTCTTGGAGCCAGTGAGATGGTAGAGATATGTGATCAGCTCCCTGATTTTAAGGCCAGGCCTGACTCCAATGAAATTGGAAGCCTCTGCCAAGCAGCTTAGTGTTGTCAGGTCCTGGGCATTGCGCCACTGGAAAATAGCCATATTGGATTTCTGTTCTGCAGTCCCAGCTCACCCCACGTGTTGGAAGGAGGCATGGAAATGTAGAGCCCAGCTGTAGTGCAGATGCACCAGCTCGGATGCTCAGATGCACACTCTCTGGAATACTTGTTTCTGGGTTACAGCACAAAGAGACCGAAAAGCCAGCTTCTGAATCTGTTATTCTAAACCAAGGAAGCTTATTAATGGAAAAGGAGGAGCAAAATTAGACAAAACTGGGTGCTCCGAATACAGAACTGCAGACACCTGAGTAAAAAATTCCCTGTGCACTAAATGAGAAAACAGTCTAATAACAAAAGTTGATGCAGAGCTTGAGTCAAACCTTGAACCACTCTCTATTTGCTCCAATTTATAAGCTCCATTAAAATCTTTTGGAAGTGATATATGCAAGACACACATTCTTCTGTCACGATACTTTTCTTGATATTTGTATTTTTTCATACCTAGTATTGGTAAAAGAAGTTGATATCTGTTTGCTTCAGTTTTTTAATTTAAAATTTCCTGTGTTTAGTCAGATCAATCTAATTTTGTGTGATTTTAGAAATATTTTTTAAATTCTTAACTTTTATTTCATAATTATACGTTGACTGTGCTTTAATTGAAAATACTAGAGGAAAAAGACTTGACCTGAAGGTAGCCGTTTTACTTTAAAATGTTTGGTATTTTAATGGCTTATAAACCCTTTCCAATTCTTTCCTTAGCAGGTGATTCCTTGAATTGAATGAATAATTTTTGTTGTCTACAAACCACCATTTTTCTAATGAAGGAAAATTGAAAATTTCCCAGCCAGTTCTAAATTTAAACAACTTAGCTTTACTGTGCTTGCAGTTCTTTTGTGTCTCTCTTCTCCAAACACTGTACCAAATTAGTTTACATAAAGAAATACTGAGAAAAACAAATAGTGGTATAATGGTGGGAAATAATCATCAAGTCAACATTTCAGAATCCAGTGACTATTACACACAGCATAAATCTGAGACTCAGAAGTAAACACATTGAGCTGTTTTTTGTATGTTGTGTGATCTACACACCTAATTAACCCAACTTTAAGGCCTTAACATTTCACAGGAGATTGCTTGTTAAGTGAAGCAAGTAACAACTTCAGAATTATTTAAAAACGTAATCTGATTTACCAGAACACTTCCCTCACTGTATTACATACCTGATCATTTATCTGGGAGAAAATTCAAACAGAAATGTAGTTGTGACTGCATCACTTAAGTACCATCGGTGTTGTGAGGTGCACTTTCCCCCAACAGGTTATTTGCATGAGACTGATAAAGAAGGTTAACTTAGATACCTCTTTCATCAGCAGCTTTTATAAGCAGATTTACACACTGTGTACCATGATTGCATGTTTATATGTACACTGCATCCCACAGCCAATCCAAATTACTATCAACGGAGAGGAAATAAGAACACACAGGATGTAAAATTGCCTATAAAGCATTATGATACGGTGAGGAAGGTTACTGGCCGCATATTCCACTTGCTATTTTGCCTAATTAAAAACATTAGCTTCAGATATGGCCACAGATGTTCCAGGCTCATGATATTCAGACCCATCTTTTTTCACTTGAATGATTTGTACAGGCCAGCATTTAGCCTCATGGACAAACATACAGGTCCCATTCTTACAAAGAGAAAACAAATGATCTGCAATTCCAGTAGGCTTTAAATTTGCCAGGGAGGCTCAGCCTGATACAAAAAGATAGGAAAATACAAAAGGCCAGGTAAGAAAGGCTATTCTGTATATTTACAGGAGCTTTTAACATAGTAGTTTCTCTTCATATAAAAATGATCCTTTGTTCATACTTAGAAATGCAAAATTCTACCAGTATGTTATCACCATTATTAATATTGCATCTCTGCATTGTATTGCCAGCTCTATTTACAGGGCCATGAGGTATTTTGAAGAAAAAAGAAAGGCATTTTTACGGACACAAAATAAGAATCTGTATACTCTAAGGAGCTTGGCATCTAACACGAAATTATGCATATGCTTCCTAGGGCAAGGTGTGTATCAAAAATTATTGCTAGTGAGAAAGAACAGCTCCAACAGTGACTCAAGGATGAAGCAGTCATTGTCTACTGAATGAAGGAAAGAACCAGAAAGGAGAGAGAAAGGGGATGAGTCAGCACTAAGAATCTGGAGATGGAGAGTAAGAAGCAATCAGTTTTGTGTCTTCTGTACACATAAAGCTTACTTTTTCAGTAGTGGAAATGTCGGCTATTCCCAGAAGGGAGGACAGCTTATTTTGAGGCAAACCCACCTGCCGTAACCCCTCTTGGGGCTGCTCAGATCTGTGCTGGTGAAAGCCTAGTATGACTTTACTGACAGGATCACAACTTGTACAAGATAAACTAAGAAATTTAGTTCTCAAGGGACCAATAAGGCACCTTGTGGAATTTTCAGGAGGACATAATTGTGTGATTCTTGGTGATCACCACTGGAGTTGCTGCATACACCTAAATACTCTTGGAAAGCCACACAACCATAAATCCCTAGGCATCCAGCTACTTGAAAACATTTGGTTCTCAGACCCTAGAGATATTTAAGAGAGAGATTCAAGCAAGCTCAGTGAGCAGCTTAGAAATCAGGGGGAAAAAAAGGTCACTAACTTAGCAGGTTAACTTTTTCCTGATCATATTTTTGTACATTCTATTGCAGAGCCATTTCTGAAATAGCTTACTATAACTGATGCACAAAAAAAATATGATTGACTTAGAAGAAACATGCTTTAAAAAATTCAGGACAAGATATTTAGGCTAATAACATTTCTGAACAGCTTGTTTGGGAGAAATGTACTTGTACACATTTGGCAAGCATACTGTATTGCATCTACATGAAAAAAAGAGCAAGAACAAGCAAAGCGTTACATGATATTAAATAAGATCAGATGTTGTTCTTGAATAATGCATTCAGCTACACTTGTTCCAATTCAGAACTGAAAAATAATTATTAACATGCTATATTTAAAATATGAAATATTTAACTAAAGTTAAACAAAAAGGTGCTAGCAATGAAAGACTGATATCACAAAGCCGTTGGAAAGAAAACCATCACAGAAAATAAACAACCAACCACACAAAAAAAAGAAACCAAAGAACAATTAAGAGCACCTCACTGAGAATGCAGACAGCAATGCAAAAACATTGTACACTAGGTTGAATGTGTCTACAGACACTTGTTCTGATTTAGGACATTGTTCTTTTAAGTATTATTCCAGTAAATAATCTCCATGTTACAAGAGTCCTGAAGCTCAGCTGTGACAACAGTGATTATTCTGCCAGATAAGGATAGCCAAAAATTAGGCCAGTATCAGGAATGAGGACTGCCATTGACCAGGAGCATGTTGGCATGTCATTCTGGTTACAATGCAAATCACGACAAGAAGGAACAGAGTACTGAAAAAAACAGAAATATTTAGGCTTTAGTCTTCTGCTAGGGAAGAAAAAGCCTACTTTCTAGGCCTTTGTGTAATTTCTTACTTCATAAATGCTTTTTCCATAGCAAATAATAAATGTTAAGCACCATCAAAATTCCATTTAAGTTATTTCAGCTTTACGATTATACGAATATGCAAATGAAAGGCATTATTTTTCTTTTAAAGCTGAATGTTCCTGCGTAGCCAGCCATGAGGAAGTATCTCTTAACATTATCTGTTATACAGAAAACCCTGACATGCCAGACTGTCTTCTATTCATCATGGCTATACAAACTTGAAACTAGCACAGAAATTTAGGTTTTAGCTCTACTCTCTGCAGAACTGCACATTTTTCCATCCCTAATGATCATTTACTTTATGTAATACAATTGAGATAAATTTCTGACACTGCCATAGCCACCTGGCTGTATTCCCGTTGGCTGACCTGTGCAGGCCCTGTAGTCATGACAAGTTAAGGGAGCCTTAAAAACAACATGTTTTGAAAGCTTTCTATATAGATTTGTCTAAGAAAATCCTCAGTAGCTAGCTTTCAAATTAACCTTGAATGTATATTGCAAGGCAGAATCTGTGTATGATCCAAATCTCCAAGCTATTTGTCTTTTTGATATGGAAAAGAAGAAAGATGGCTTTGCTTTTTTGGGGTAGATGAAATGAATAATTATTTATTATTTCAGTGATATAAATCAGCTTCTTCATGTATTTTCAGATACAAGGTGATTTGCATAGCCCTTTACATTTTTTTAATAGGAAGTTTAGGAAATTCATCACCTTCTTTCTTTAGAAAATTTGCATTTTGATTACCTCTTACAAAGAGTTATTTGTAAATCAATACACATCTCTATCAGGTTACTCAGTGTCCCATTGTATCCTAATCAGTGGTTTTCCAGAGAAAGGATGGTGATCTCCACATGCAGCCTCAACCATCATTGTCCTGATTCAGCCCCAGAGCTGAGCTGAATGCAGGTGTATTGCAGGACTGGGACATTGGAATTAGAGCCAAGAAAGGTCAGAGTTCACATTGATTGATCTAACTGATGCTTATCTTGTTTTAAGAAAGGGAAAACTTTGGATCAATTACAAGTACAACAGCACGAACTGTTCATCATGAACCAGAAAATACTTGAGATACAGCTGGGAAAAAGCAAGTATTCAAACTTCAGCATTTTGAGTTGACCAGTGCATTAATGACCACTTTTCTCTTTTGCTTCAGATAAACAGTTAATTTGACAAACCCAAACCTTTAACATAAGAGACTTATTGTATTTTAAATTCTGACAGTGTTCTTGCTTATATTTTTGGTTACACTGTCAGATTTATACTTTCAAAATACGGTTGTCAAAATGTTTTTCTCCTAATGTCATTTACTTACCTATCTTCATGCTGTTTGAGGACACACTATTAATACTGAAATGTTTCTTTTCTAATCCATTAATTCAGAACTGTAATCACATTGTGTTGTTTTCTTTCTCTCTTTTTCTGTAGCTGCTTTTCTTGGGTTCCGCTCCCTTGCTGCTGCTGGAGAGAGGGATTTAAAGTGACAGATAACAGAGCATTCCAATCAACTGTTTCTACTGTGTGCATACTTTGTGCCATGTTTCAGACATGCTCTTGGTTTTTTTTCCTCTTAAGTGGTTCAAACCCCTTTTAATTCATAAGAAAAAACAGTAGGCATAATGTTTTTTATAACCATGATACGTTACAATGTCTTCTTCAAATTGTGTTCCTTCCTTGTGTAGATAGATACTGGAGTGTTGGAAGCAATTAACATAACTCAGAGAACTAATTTCCTGTGGTTCTTTAACTCTGTATTTATGGCTTTCAAAAGAGTGGATCTGTACTTTAAGGATTAGTACAGTCTATAAATTTTAGTTGTCTGACTCTCTTCCTTTTTATTTTTTAAGGAATTAAGATAAGAAAAATTCATTGGTGGCTGGAAATCACTTTTAAAGAAAGGCAACCCGCTTTGTAAAAAGAAGGGTTTTTTCTTCCTTTTCCTCCTAAATCTTCCCCCTCCCCCACAAAAAAAAGGATTTAAGTTGTGCTGCAGAAGGCCTCAGCCATCTCCTCTGCAACTGGGTTCGTCACACACACTTCTCTTTCTGAATTTTATGACCCAGAACCAGGTGATTCCCACATCTGCAGCATGATCTGTTGCACTGCCATTGATCAGGGGGACGAGTCAGTTATGGACAAAAAAGGATTTGGATTTTCCCCCCAGGCAGCTTTTGCCAACATGATGGGTCTCCGAGCCACTTGTCTAGTGGAAAGTGACTTTGCTCATTTCAGGGGGCTTGGACAAGATAACCTTTAAGGTTGCTTCCAACCCAAACCGTTCTGTGATTCAATGACAGATCCCCACACCTCATTCCCTGGCAGGGCCAGGTGCCAGCACTGCCCATCCCAAGGGCACCGAGCTCCCCAGGCCTCACAGACACTCCTGAGTGGACAGAGCTGCCAGGCACCTCCACGTGTGCTTTGTCAGATCGGCTTCACTGGGGTTTTCCAACCTCAAGTGGCCCATTTAGGGGCATTAAGGCCCCTCCTGGTGGCAGGCCCTGGGGCATTATCCGCCCTGGCTGGATACACCTGGAATGACTCATTAGCTATGGGAGCTATGACACCTCACCTTCCCTCACAGGGGCTGCTCCACCACCACCAGCTGTTTTGTGAAGAGCACATGCCCTGTGTTCTTCATAAGGAAAAAGCCTCATCCAGAGGCAGGGAAAGCTGCCAAGAATTTTGCCATCCAACAGGAGGGCATCCAGCCAACCTGAACCCAAGTTCAAGGTGTGTGAGCCTTTTATTTTTAATTGAATGCTGTGGTATTCTCTCCAAACTCCTTTTGCACCTCAGCCTAGCACTCACTGAAAAGTGGTGGGAAAAGTCCTGTTGAGCAGAAAAAGGACCTTGAATAAAATGGTCCAAATTCTGCCTTGAAGCATTGACTTTTTCTTTTAACCTTTTGCACAAAATATGTACAAATCCCTAAGGAAACCCAAGCCAACATTCTCCTGAAGCCCTATATCTTACTAGAGAAATTGCTTAAAATTGAACAAAAATAATCTTAAGGCTGTCCCAATTCAGGAATGTGTCCTCAGGTGTGAAAACAGAGGGGGGGATTTGAATATATTCAGAGCAAGACTGAGATGCAAATGAGGTCAAATGTTGGTAATCAAAATGAAAATTCACTTTTATTCACTATCAAAGAGAGAAAGGAAGAAAACAGAAAAGGAGGAAAAAGAGAAGAGTTACAGAAAGCAAGAAAGGCAAACACCTGCAGGTCTTATAGAGGGAACCAGGCAATGGCGAAACAAGTCTCTCTTTAACAGTCCTTTACAAAGGTTAACCTATTTCTTTCAATTCTTTGACCACCTCTGTCTTTGGGAAACTTGGTATTTGGTTTATCATCTCTTAGAGTTCACTTCATTCTCATCTGATTAATGAGCTTCACCTCTGGCATCTCAAGCTGCCATCAACAGGTAGCTGGGCTCTGCTGCTGGAATGATATAAATCTGGAGAATACTATTACTGTGGTTAGGGCTTGTTGAAAATGGGGTATTTAGGACCATCTCCAAGCCCTCCTGATCTCTTTACATTGTATAGTAAGTAAAACAACTGCTCACAAAGGAGTATAAGGCAAGTTTTAATGCATTTTATCTGTCTTCTAATGTAACCTGGTAATGAATATGCCGGAAGATAGGCAATGCCAGGGGATTTAAATGTGTTTTGCAACCCGTGATCAGAGTTTATAGTTGGGACACCTCTTTCCTTATTACGATTGTAAAGTGGGTTACTGAGTCATATTTTTCTTTCTCTGCTACAGGATTTATGGGCTCAGGATCTTGATGACCCTTTAAAAAAAATGTAGCCTGTATGAATAAGAAACACTGGGGACATGTGGTGTGTTAAACACAGAAGGGTTGAAATTGGAATAAAATATCAACATTCATATGTTTGTTTTGGAAACTTCTTGGTTGAGTGCTGAAATGCTCTAACAAAAATATTAAATATCATCTGCAACAGATACTATACACACTGTATCACTAGGTTTTCCACTTTGTTGCAAGGAGGGGAAACAACTAACCCACTGCCACTGAGGGGGGAAAATAACAACTTCAGTAAATCTCTGAAGGGATCATCAGGCCATTGGCAAAATAATTTGACATTCTAACAATATCTTGTGGTGTAATCATACATTTTTTGTTAATGACATGACTCTACATGTAGAGCAGAAATATGTTCGGTTATAGAATTAATATAGTCCATCATTCAGTCCATGTGGAAAAAGGGGCAAAATGTGGCTGGAGTAAAAGCCTGTGAACTTCCTGCACATACACTGTAAGTCCAAACTGGCTAAACTCCTGTCATCTCCAATAGTAAAAGGGAAGAGATTCGATGATTTTTACAGGATTCTATAAAGCCTGTGATTCTCTGTGCTGTATATGTAGGTGCATGGCTGGTGCAGATCATAACAATGACTAAAAGACTTCAGGGACACACAACAGTGTTGGGGTGTTTATTTTCATTAGTTATGCCTAGATCTTGCAAGAGAACCACGACAGTGTAGCGTACTCAATAGGATCGATTCTTTAAAGAATCAGTGGCAAACTGATCACTTGCTGAACAGAGGAAACTGTTTCAACCTGTTCCACAGACGCTATGCTGTGGTAATGTTCTTGGAGCTTTCAGCATCATAGAATTATTTTGGATTTCTCCAAGGAATTGTTCCAGGATGTCACCACACTCTGGTAGACCCCAGGGACTTTTTTGGGTTTTGGGTTTTTTTTTTGTTTGTTTGTTTGTTTTTGGTTTGGGGTTTTTTGTTTGTTTGTTTTGGGAGGGAGGGGTTGTCCTGTTTCTGTTTCTGAGGCTCATCCCATAGTTATGGGAACTAGAAACTATCTATCCTCTATACCAAAGACTGATATCATCAGGGAGCCTAAACTACCTTTTCCTATTTCTCCCATCCTCTTGTACGTATGTATTACTTTGTGTGCAGTCAGAAAACATAGGAGTTATGAATTAGAACTTGGTAGACGAGCTTGAGGATAGGTGATGGTGCCAGCAGAAAGCACGTGGTGGAACCTGTATGATTCCTCAGCTCACAATCCATGTGCCAGACGCTGTAGTTAAGAGTATCAGCAGAGACTTATGTAAGAGCTCTGTCAGTGAGACAGATTTGGCAAGAATCTTCTTGAAAGCCAAACAAAGAAGGTGGAGGAAGGTATGAAAGTACACAAGATTCCTGCCAGCAGTTGTGTGGCCAAGTAAGAATCAATTATTTGTGGGATTTTTGGTTTGGTTTTGTTTTTTTAACTCTCAAATATTTTGGGGCTGGTTAGAGAGCAAAATACAGAAGTGGTGCAAGTCTCTGTACTTATTGTGGTAATAATTTCAAACCCTATGATAGAAGTTAGGCATTTAAAATAATGTTAGGACAAGAAGGAGAGGGACAAAAATGATTGTTTTAAGGAATGAATCTGTCCTAATTGCAACCCAATTTTATAGGGGACAGAATGTGAGGTGTAATAATGTCACCTTTGTCCTTCTTATGGAGTACACAGCATGTTTTCTGTGTATGAAATAGAGTCAATTTTGTCTTGCAGACTCTGTATTCAGGCTCAGAATGGTAAACCAAAAAATGCTTTATAATGTCCTGCATTTTAAGTAGAGAGCACAGGAAAATATTTGCTGTGCCTGTAGGACTTGCTATCTGTCTCTCCTGTTGACAGTGTGCCACTTTATATAGATGGATACCTGTTCACTGGACCAATGAGCTAAATGAATTTGTGAATAGTATCAGTTGACCTGAAACTAAAGTTTTACTGAGCAAACTTCTTTGGAAAAAAGCTTCTCATAATCTCACTAGAAATATGGCTGTGATAGACCCAGGCAGCTACAGCTTCCCATGACTGCTGTTTCCTTCGGAATTTCACTTGTGATAAATTGCCATAAAATGGTGATGAAAGGAAAAGAGTTGGGGGTATATTTTATTTACCCTAGTGGAAGAATGAATTCATGCCAAATTGTGAGATTTGGGACTAAGCTTATGTTACAGATTATGGAGTGTCTGCAGAACCCTGTGGGCTTCAGTAAATCACTCAGCAGGGGAACAGCTATCTGTCTTTGCTGGACCTTAAATCTAGGCACTCTTCTTGGGATGCTGCTTTGAGGGTGAATTGCTTCCTTCCCCCACCTTAATTTTTCTCTTCATGGATCTGAAGAGAGCTCCTGTGGAGATCAGGAATGATCTCCTGTGATGCCAGAAATATAATATCTGGAGGATGGGGGGGGAATTGAACAGGAGAGATTCAGATGCAGTCTTTATTACAGACACTGTAGGAAAACACTGATTCCTTCTTTCTTTGTGTCCCACAGTATCTCCTTTAAGTACTTACACACTTGTTGTACAGGACTATCTACACAGGAAGACCAAACCAGTTGCAGGTACTGTTATGCCAGGACACCTGTAACTTCAGGCTGGTTTTGACTGGTCCAGGCAGTTCAAGAAGCAAAGAACTACCTGGGGTAATCTGCACCTAGTAGCCTGAGCCACTTTTATTTTATTACACAGCTACACATATGTCTTATATAGCTTAAGTAAGTTTTGGCTTTAAAAACATCTCTAGGGAGAGGGCAAGCCCGTTATTTATTATTATTGCCCTTGTAATCCTGTCCTTGCTAGATTCCTTCTGAACTTGCAAACTCTCTAACCTGTCAGGTAAAACAAACCACAAATGAAGAAAGGTTAGAATGTAAAATCCCCAGGTCTGTGTTAAAGTGCTATTTTATCTACTACTGAAATTGTACGTTGCAAAGGTGAAGAGAACCATTAGAGAACAGGTGCCCTGAATGAGAAAAGATTTCAGACCCTGGACCTAGAAGCCTCTTTGTTGATTTATTTGAGAAAACTACAGTATTTAGTACTTGATTCAGAGCAAAAATGGAGTTTCTCCACTCTTCATCTTCAAGTAAAGACGAATGAGCTTTCCTAACAGACCTTGCCCTGCCAATAGGAATAAATGACTGTGATTTCTGAACGCTCTCAAGGAGACCTGGAGACTCAATATGCAAAATCTCTCATTCTATCATTGAAAGTGCAGCCTTGGATTATTACTGACAGCCAAGATGCAGTTAAAGTAAAGGTCATGCAGACTATTGACAATAATAAATTCTAAGATTTGCTATCTTTTTGCTGAGGCCTGCATTAGGCTATGCATCAAAGGCCTGTATTAAAAAAAAAAGTGGTTTGCCCTGAACCAATAAAAAAACTCAATGTACATTTTTCAAGCTTGCTTTTTGAAAGAGCTAGAATAGACCTCTTGTATTTCATATTCCTATCTTTTAAATTAACACACTGGGAGACCTGCCCACCTAACAGTCAGTTTTCTCCCCTGTGCCCACCTGTCATACATAGCTGAGGTTGCTTAAAATCATCTCTTGACAGTGGGTGTAGCATGACAGTATGTTTGAATAAAGGCTGAGTGTAAACACTAGCAAGTTAATTCAGTTTTTGTTGTGTAAGCCTATGGTAAAGAAAAAGTCTTTAATATTACAGGTTAAGTAATTGCCTGTTTCTAATTGGGAAACAAATATGTATTGCTTCAAAACTCAGGGCACATGGTCATTTTTCTTTGCAACCTCTTCATGAAAAATGGGTCAAAAAAAAAAAGGTACAGGAAGAACCAAGCCAGTAGCTAAGAAATAGACCTGCTCAAGGCTTCAGTTATTGATGCTTAAATGCAGGGAAGAGCAACTCTCTGAAATTAAGTAAGACTTGATAAATGACTTATAATTTTAGCAATGAAATTAATATATGAAACTTTGCTTTTTATTTTTTAACTTTTGACATGGAAGCACCATTTAAGTCTCTTTCTTTGAATAGAATTAATGAATTTGGTTCTTATATAGAACAGATTGAGAACCCTGGATATTCATTACAGTTCTATGATTTATTCAACGAGCAGATAGTCCATAGGGATCTACAGTATAACTTGTCATATTTAGAACTATAGCCTAACCTTGATATGGGGAAAAATAATCTTTAGAATGAGGGAGAGCAGAAGAGTGACATTCTTGACCCTTTGTGCTAAGGCTAACAAAACCTGTGCATATTAATTGCCAAATGTGGGCGTTTTTGCTACAGGAGCATTCGCCCAGGGGAGACTGGACAAACACCCTCAGGTAACACAGTTTTCAGCTGATGGTAACAACTTACGACCACTGGTAACTTGGAGAGCTGAACTGGCAATCGAGCAATGAAAGATGCCATTTTCTATTTTCAGTCCCAGGGGTTATCCCCCACACATAGTTTGAGAACAGCAAGATTTGCATAACACGCATGTCAGCTCTTAAAGTACTGCTGAAGTTTCTGAATTTGCTTATGGATGTGTCACAAAGATTCCTGATGGTTGTATTTAGTTGTCACTGGAATGGAGAAAGCAACAGAATATGGAGAAAGCAATAGGGTTTTTAAAATCTATTGCTCCTATATCAACTATTAAGTAAACAAACTCATAATTAAATACTGCTTCAAGCACAGAGAAAGTAAGAATGCATAAGGGATTTTCTATCTCACACATACTTAAATTTCTTTATTACATTTGATTTTTGAGACCCCCCAAATGCTTCAATTACACCGGCATTTGTTATTAAATAAGTGGAAAAAAAAGCACATAAAATTGCAAAATAATTTGTATTAAAAACAGATAAAATTTTTATTAGGCTATCTATTATGACTATAAAATCATTATATTAGAAAGTTGTACTATTTTAATAGTCCATAGAAGAGAAATATGTATTTTTAATTGAATTTCTTTAAATTAAGCTTTTAAATTATCCAATTACCACTCAGTTCAATGGAAATCAGTACTGAGATAAGAGTGTAGTCTTTGTCTTACTATACATATAGTGTAGATATTATACATATATATATAAACTACAGGATATTTTCAAGGTTTTAAACTATTCCACTGTTATTTCAGCTGTTGCACCTTCCTTACCTCACCAGGTATCAAGTCCCAATGCTGTGTTTTCAGTCCTTTTCCACCTAAAGTAAATGGAGTGTGCACAGCGAACATTTCACAAACTGGCATGGAAATACTGAATTCCTACCATCAGGCCTAATTTCTTCATCTGCGTGATGTGTTGACCTAGCATATGTTAAAATGAAAACAAAAACGTAAACAACTTAGTTTTCAAGTCCTTTTAACTTCTGGACTAGCAAGCAAGTGTGCTAGTTTAAAAACAGTCTAGTTTTTAGTGGGTGGGAAGAGCTGCTCAAAACCCCTGTGTCCAGCACAGAGCCAATCGCTGAAGGCTCTGACAATGGGCAGGTTACTGGCCCAATTAGACAAGTTGGTAACACCTCTGTGATGACATATTTAAGAAAGGAAAAAGGGCGGGAAGCTCTCTTTTCTTGCTCCCTTCCGAGGGGTGGCGAGGGGGCCACCGGGCCCCTTCCCGGAGAGGGCCACCGGGCCCTTCCCGGCGCGGCGGCTGGGGCCGTGCTGCCGGGGGGGCCATCCCGGCGCCACGAGCAGCCACGCGGCCGGGACCAGCACCGGGAGCGCCCATGTGGCGGGGGTGGCACGGCCGCTGCCATCTCAGCATGGCTCTCAGTGAACTTCACTTGCTTAGCCGCTTTTAACCAGCCGTGCTGCGGACAGAAGGGCGGGTGCGGCAGCAGCAGCTCTTCCCTTTCCAGCGCCCCGCAGGAAGAGAGGCGCTGAGTGGAGCCAGCGGCCGGCACGGCCCGTGCGGTGCTGGCGGAGACCGCGTGCCAGCGGCGAGGGGCATGGCGAGAAATTCCCCGATACTGAACCCAGACAGGATCAACCTTTCAGCGCTGTAGAACTCTATAAAAACTTTTCAATTGATAGAACTTGAGACGAAATGAAACTTGTGGAGATCTATTCTCTCCTGAGTCAGAGACAATGGAAAAGTGAAGACATGTGAGGAGAACCAAGGTGCCGACACCAAGGTTAGTGAAAAGAAGGAGAGGGGGGAGGTGCTCTAAGCCCCAGAGGCGAGATTCNGGGAGGTGCTCTAAGCCCCAGAGGTGAGATTCTCCTGCAAGCCGTGGTGAGGACTATAACACAACAAACTGTTTCCCTGTAATTCATGAGGTGCATGGGGGGTGCAGAGATCCACGCGCAGCCCGTGAAGAAGAGTGCTCATGCTGGAGCGTGTGGATGCTGAAAAGCTTTAATCTAGTGAGGAACTTGAACAGAGAGACATGACCCTTGCTTTTAGAGATAGAGAGCCTTTGCTTCCAAACTAGAACAGCTCATCCTTAAAAGACTAAACCCCGTGAACTAAAATGACCCACGCTGTGCAACTGTAGGAAGACTACTTGACCCGTGGGAGGGATTCACATTGCAGCAGGTTCGGGCGGGACTGCTGCTTATGGAAGTTAAAACCACGCTAGAAAAGTTCATAGAGAGCTATCTCTTGTGGGAAGGATCCCACGGCACAGCAGAAGAAACTCTTTTCCTTAAGCATACTGAAGAAAGACTTCTAAGAAGTGAAATACTGACGAAAACCCCATGTTTTGTTTCCTTGCGTGGTCAGTGGAAAGACGGAGGTACTGGGAAAGAACGGTGCTCTGAAAGTTTGCTTTGGTTCTTATTACTCTTTTTACTTTTAATTCTGTTAATAATAAACCTTCTTTATAGTGTTTGAGTTTTGAACCTGTTTTGCCGTAAAGTTTTTTTTTCAATAATCCTTATCTCAACACATGAAAATGAAGTTTTCAATTCCCCCTCCTCTGCTTAAATACAGCAGAGAAAAATAAGTAGATGGTTTTTTCGTGGGTGCCTGGCGCTTAGCCAGCGTCAAACCGCGACAGGAGTTACAGCCTGATATATATGCAAAAAAATCCCAATATTTGGCTTAAAACGTTAGGTTTGGAAATTGCTAAAAAGCTATTATGCATTACTAAGTGATCCAGAATTCAAATGTAAAACTTAAGGAAAGATGGTGTCAGCATTACTATGGACTGCCAAAGGAAGGTCCACCTGCCTCAGCAGTAGGGGCATGCCTGCCTCCAGCCTTTGTGTACAGGCATATGTGAGTGCAGGAGCCACTGTGGGTATGTGATCATATGCATTACTATAAAATCTTCATTGCCAACAATCTGTGGTTTCAAACGCCGGTGCAAGTCAGGCCAGCATGGCAATAACATGTTTACTGAGCCTCATCGTGTTTGTTTATGCCACATTTTCTTTAGATTATCCCCTTTTGTCAATCTCTTGCTCGTATTGCCCTATCCAAATAAGCTGTTCCTATGGTAACAGAGATGATACTCTTCTGGACCAAATGTAGTGAGTTTTGCAAGTGCAGCAGGAAGCCTGTTTCTACATGTTGAACCAATACCTTGTCATTTGGATGCACAGGTGAATGAATTTACTTTCCTTTTAACCAGCTCTTAAACAGGTTGAGTCTTAAGCAGCTGAGCTGAGGTCCCGTGAACAAACTGTCTTTACCACCATATCAGATTATAAAAGGAAAAGCCTAATTCCTCCCTAAAAGATCACAGAAACAAATTTCTGTTGCCGAGCTCTCCAAGATAACTGTGGGGAGCTCATATCCCCTCAGAACTCTCCACTTGTGTTGCTTGCCTTCAATATATCATACAATTTGACTTCTCATGTTACCATCCAGCTGTTAAATAAATGGTCATATGTGTGCCCAGAGGTAGGCCATTAGTGTACAAAAAGTCTTTTTATGCTCCCCATTATTGCAACAGTACATCCTGCCAACCTGAAGGATTGATTGCTGACTATGCTGGTCCTTGTCTCCCCTCTGCTGCTGCTGCAGGATTTGGAGGTGGCTCAGGATGGTGAGGTTGCTACATGGCCCTGCAATGGCTATCTCAAACACATTATTGCTTTTTTCAGGCAATTAGGTTTAGGGAACAGTGTGCACTCAAAATGATGTGTGCTGGAACTGCGTCTTGGAACTGTCTTTCGTCTTATTTAATAGGTCTCTTTATTCTCAATGTACCAGGGAGGCCTGTCAGCTGACCTGTGCTTTGAACCTAACCAAGTAAGTTCACAAAGTTCTGATATATTGAAGGCTTTGAGTCTAAACATAATAGTTTTATTTCACTTCTGGGATTTGCCTTCAGCAGGGGGATTGAGGGGTGGGTGAGGATCAGTTTTCTGTGGGTGTGGGTGTCTTATTTTTCCTCCAATTTAATTTTTTACCTTTATGCCAATTACTCAGTGCCCTAAAATGCTCAGCATGAGTCATGTGGGAATTGACGGAAGTGTGACTGTGTGTGTGATACTCTGATTAGGATTCTCTGTGAATTCAAAGTGAATCACAGTAACATTTCTGGTTTTGGTTTTGGTTTTGTATTTTAGTTTTTAGGTTTTTTTGGGGACAGAGTGTTCGGGTTTTTTGTTTTTCTTGTCTTGTTTTGGTTTTTTTGAAGTTTACTACCATGACTCTGCTTTTAGGTAGGTTATATTATTTTCGTATCATTAAGCATAAATTGCTGCTGTTTCTTCCCACATCAGTCTACCACCACAAATATGTGACAACACATGATAGAAACTCACCTGTAGTACTTGCTAAGTCTTCAATATTGTGTGGCTCTTCTAAGCATCAGTATAAGTCTTGCTTCCTTGTGTTTCTTACACGCACTCCAGGCACCTCCCTTCTGGAATATTGTGCCTGTTCTTACTAAGAAGGGTCTTAGATTTGTTTATGTAGGAATCCAGAAGCATTAGTGTTAATTTGCAGTCCATGATCAAACATACCGAGTGTGACATTTTCAATGATGTAGCTTTTTGTGTGTGTTTGATTTTTCAGAGTAGTTCTGCTGTGGCAAGAAAGCTGCCAATTTTGTCCTGCCAGAGGTTCCAGTCTCTCTGTACCTGCAGTCTGCTGTATGAATGCTTTATTTTATTTGTGAATGCTCTCCTGGTATCCAGAAGGGCAGCCTTGGCAAGCAGATTTCTCAGAGTAAGGCATCTAGTGATGCATCAACCTCTCCAAGTCACCACAGTGCTTAACTCTCTGTGTGCAAACTTTTCTTATGTTGACACACATAAAAAGGTGCAGAAAAACAGAGTACAAGTACAGGGGCTTATGATACCTTTGGAGCAGCTTAAGACCTGTGCAAACTTCTCCAGTGTACTGCTCAGGAATCCAGTATCATGCTTGTTATGTGCACCCTGGGAAAAGGGAAACAGATGTCCACTTGTGTAAACTAGAATCTAACAGCGAGTTGTGCCCTACATGAAGTTGCCAGGTTTGCCTGTTGGGTTTGCCTGTTGTGGTCTGACAGTTAAAAACAGTCTTGTAATTGGGCTCTATGATGTGTCATGATTTTAATTACATTTTAAATATGGTATGCTAACAGAGTCAAGTGCCACTTGTGTGGAGCTGAGTGTTGAAGATAATACATCCACCTGCGGTGAGCTGGGTTTCTGCCAGGGGTTCTTCCTAGCAGACACAGAATCAAGATGCTAAAGGAGATAGTATCAGTAGCAGGATGTGATGATCTTTTATCTCACCAGATATTGAAACAAAAGGCATCCAAGGAATTCTGGGTCAGTTGTCACTGAAGATCACTGAATACAGCAACTTACATTACCACTTTTTCATTTCCATTTTCAGTGTTCTGAATGTTGAGCGGCATGTGGCTGGGACCTGATTTCTCCTGGAAGAATACAGGCTGGTCTGAGCCAGAGGGCTAGTCAATAACTAAAAATGTATAGTAAAACCAGGCCTGAATCTGTTTTGAGATCCCTCCTTGCTCTAAAAAATGACACAACTAAAGCTAGCTGGTATGTTTTAGTGTCTGTATACAGGGAACTGGTTATGATATTTCCAACTTCATAGGTTTCATAGGTCTAAAGATTTATCTGTAAGGTATGTCAGAGAGATTTGCATCTTCCAAAAAATTAATCCCCAGATTTTTACGGTTGCATATTGTCATGGAATGAGCGTTCTCATTTGAAAGTTTTACACCTCTTTCTGACATACATCCTGTTCAACAACATTGTGCTGTTTTCTCATTGGACAACTAAGTTTTGAATTATCCTTTGCTATTTTGGGGTTGTAAGATTCTGTAGTGTATTTCATATTTCTGGTGTTGTGTTTCATGCAAATGTAGCAACTTATCTGCAAGACACGGATGTATTTTCTGCCCCTTTGTTTGTGCCTCTTTGACAGGTAAAGGGAACATGAGTGCAAGTATTTGAAACAAACTAAGGGGAAAACCAAAACTCACTTCTACAAAAGAATGAAGTTTAGAGTCGGATAGTACATATTAATGAAGCTATATTTCTGTTTAAATTCCGCTATAATACATTTTTCGAAGATAAACTATGGAAAAGGACAGAGGATACAAAGAGGTCTGATCAGAACACTGCACACTGAAAGAACAACAAAAATCCTGAGTGTGAAGAGTTAGGAACTGTTTCTGTTTTCAACTGCTTTTTTGTTCTACACTATAGATTGCAATATATATATGTATTAAAATGTACAATAGTTGTTTTCTCCTTTAATGTGCATGTAATCATATAAAATATTGTTATCAATATGTAATGTCCATATATGAAATCCCATGTTACTTATCAAAGTATGTAGTAGTTACTGTTTTTTCCTTATACTGTAAAGAAAACACTGAGGTGCTATAAGACTCCCTAAAATTGGAATAAATGGAGTCATGTTCTCAGCATAGTAGGGTAACTATCTTTGTACACACACCTGACTTGAAATGATCCAGCCAGTTGTTATTAGTTAATACTTAAGTAACTTAGTAAATACCTAAGTAACATTAAGTAAATGTAGGAGAACATCAGGAGTTAATTTGGCTTGGTTTCTGTAGAATATTGTGGAAGAAAGTAATTTTGGTCCGTTCTTTATTCTAGTCAGCTGTTGAAAATGTATGCCTGTATTCCACTTTTAAATGCAGTATTTCATACACTTCCCCAAGCAGGTGATATGAACAAAGCCAACAATTTGGGATTTGCATTTATCAAAAGCAAACAACCTTTTTGAAGGGTGTGACAAAATGCTATCAAAGAAGGAGTATATGGCTGGGAGATAAACTGCTTTTAATCCTCACAGTGAAGATTATTTGTGGACTTATTTTACAAAGAAAGTGGAGAAGCAGCAAAGTAACTCTTGTATATCCTAACATTTAAACAATAATTTGCAGGGCGGTGTTGACTGGCTTATGAAAACAGTTTTTCTGTCGGATTCAGCTGCTGGATCTGTTTATTTCTGGAGTCATTTTGCCCTGATTCTTCACTTTTCATGCATGGGGAGATTTTAACACAGGAATCAAACTATTTGTGTAAGGAAGAGGTGTGGATTCAAGCACAGGACTACTTAGATCAGAATATGCTGATGTTGTGCTGAGTAATTCTTTAGACTTTGATGGGGAAAGGTTCTTCTGAAGAAGTTTTGCGTTTCTTTGTTGGGGTCTTGGCTCATTTAGTGATTTCTGGTATTCACGAGACTTTCACCTGCCCTGAGGGATATTGCCAACTGCTAAGCAGTGAGTACTTGTTGTGGTAGAAACTGCCTTGTCCTCAGCCAGCAATGCAGTGTTTGTGAGGCCAAGAGAGGCATCAGGCAAAAGATGACTTCCTAAGCTAGCAAAGGGGAGATCTTGGCCACAAACTGCAGGTTTGGCTTTGAGTAATAGGCTTTTTCAGAACTGCTTATGCATGTTACAAAATAGCTGCTGGATAAAATTTAGAAATACTCCTGAAATCAGGTCCCAGTACAGTGGACTGCTTTCACAGTTTAGTAACTGCACTGGGGGGAGAAATTCACCCTGCTTTAGTCTCATCCCTGGCACAACCTGGAAACAACTGCATGTTGTGCACTTCCAGGGTCAGGAGTTGGCACACTCCTCCACGCAGCTCTCCATCCAGGCATATATCCCAGGTTACCTCCCAGATCCATACCAAGGAAAGAGCTGGGCCACCTGCCCGGAGATCTGGGCTGACAGGCTGGTGGGAGCTGCAGTAAGCTCCAGCCACAGCCTGGCCATTTGCTTGCTAGGGTCAGACCTGCAGCCTTGCTGTAGGAATTACAGAGCTTGGAGGTAACCAAAGGTATATTCAGACTTTGGAATTAGATTTGCCTAAACCACTAAACCACTGGCATTTGTGCTGAGGCACTTCTGAAATGGTCAAAAAGGGGAGATGTTTTTGGGTATTTAGTCATTCAGAGAAGCTGCTTCGTCCGTTCTCCTCTCAGATGGGTGCAGTTCAACCAGTCTTATTCTTCAGGTGATGCATTGTTTTGTGGACTGCTAATGTTTGTACATTTTTGAAAAATACTATTCCAGGATGAAAATGCTTGCATAAACATGCATGTAAAAAGGAATAGCCTTGTTGAAAGAGAATAGGCTCCACAAATGAGGAGTCAAGACATCAATCCTTTCTTAATAAAGGATGATTAATTCCCTGTATAGAATTTGGCTTCTAACTGATTATAAATGCATTTTACTCTAAAGACTAATTTACCAACTGGGTCAGTGGCTACAATACCATCCTCATCAGTTATATGATGGATAGAGGCACCTGACACTACCTTTGCTCTTTGAAAGGTAAAGGTTTCCAACAGATTCCTTTGTCATATTGAGATTGTGTTCGATCCTTAACTTTCAAAAACAATAAAACGTGTAATGACTTTGTAGTTGCTAATGCTGCATGCTTATCAAGAACAAAAAAAATAGTCTATTCTGAAGCATAATGCTTTCATTTATTGTTATTCAGAAGGGTACTAGTATTTCCTCATAATAATTTATTAAAGTTATTTTAGTGAAGAAGGGCCTACATGCAGGCAATCTGGGGTGAGCAGAGCATCCCATTGTTTTTTTTGGAATGTGGATGAGAATAGTGTTTCTTTGCTTCTTCAGCTGTTTTGAAGGCAAAGTATTATAGTCTGCAGTTTCAGAAAGGATACTAAACTGAATATCTTTTGGGGGTAATAAAGAGAAATTTTTAGAGTTTTAATTATTTATGAAAGCTAATGCCTGAGCAGTGTGGCTCTGGCTGTGGTTGAGCCAGGTATAAACAGACATTTCACTAGCTTTCTACATGCAGTTGTCCATGTAGTTTAATCCAGGCCTGACACAACCCTCAGATTCACTCTAGGGCCTCTCAGCACAGACTACCCTTGTTATAAATGGTGTCAGGCAGTGTGATAGCTTTGTGTTCACGATGTAACACCACCACTGCAGGTAGCAGAAGCTGCCATTTATTTTATTCTAGCTTGGGAACCTGAAGCACATTTAAAAACAACAAACCCAAAAAAGAACCTCAACAAGCCTGCAAACAAACAACATAAAAACAGAAGGAAAAGCATTTTTTCTTTTCTGAAGTTTTTTATGGGTATATCAGCCATCATTCATAAGTGAAAGCTTAGACTGTCCAGGTTCACAGACTTTATCAGTTATAAAGTAGTTTTTGCAAAACTAGGTAAGTCCTCAGCAAGTTGTGTCCTGCTGAAGTAAGCCATTAAATGATGTAACAATGTAATATGTTGAAATTACCAAGGTATATTTCAGAAAAGCTTAAGACTTCTTTCTTGAAGGTACTGATTTGTTATATGATTTTGGTTTTTGGGTGATTGCAACTGTATAATATTTGTATTATAGGGACAGAATATAGAGCAAGGTTACATAACTGTTGTGGTTTAGGAATGGTATTCCCCAGTTTATGTTCGCACCAAAGCACTCCAAACCAGGTGCTGCTCACTCACTGCCCCATCCCCTTTCCCCCTCCCCTGCAGCGGGCTGGAGAGGAGAATTGTAGGCGCAAAAGGCAAAGATTATGGCTTGAGATAAGAACAGTTTACTGGAAACAGCAATGGAGTAAGCAAACGAACAATAACAGCTACAATTTTGATAACAGAAGGAAGTGATGTTACCTGACTGCTCCTTTCACCGTGCTCGACCACCCCTTCCCCTGTCCCCAGAAAATGACCTGAGGTTGTATAAAATACCCTCTGTGCCTAAGCATGTCCCTCCTGGCTACTGCAAAAATTAACCCTGTTGTGGCCAGAACCATGACATTACCCACCCCTTATTCTATGCTATGTGCTTCGTGCCCAAATCCTACACCTTCCAGCTGTATTTATATATACTTATAAACACAAGCACAGGTACCATTTCCACAGTCAATGGCTAGCCCTCCAAGATGTCTCTTGGGTTCATTCAGTCCATGACTGGGTTCTGTCCATCCTAGTGGTGTGGTGTCAGCTGGTTGCTGCATCAGGAGCTTACGACTGGTTTATCTGGATCAGTCCATATACCTTGTCCATGGTAGTTATGGCAGACAGTGGCAGTGTCATTCAGCATCCTTTATATCCCTGGCTCCAGAATCCTGGGTTGCCCTTGAGTCTCTTTGGGTACTATTTGCCAGAGACCCCAGGAAGGTAGGACCAGGAAGGACAATTCTCCCTGGCTGCAGTGTAAAGCATATTTTTCACATCTTGTCCTGTCCTGAGTGGTCCAAGGGCTATTGCATGGAAAATCTCCTCTTTGAGCTGTTCAAAAGCATAGCAGGGCATCTCATCCCCTGCAAGAGCTCATCTGTTGTTTGTTAACCGGTCAGATAACCCAAACAGGACAAGCTGCCTTGCAGTGGGTCATTTTGGTGCCATGGGGTTAACACTGGTCTGGCATCTCCCAACTGCCAGTAAACATCTTACTGTTGAAGTGAGATCTGGCAGGATAAGCCAGTTTTGTGTCCAACATCCACTCATTTTACAAACTATAAAAGCCACACCAAACTTTCACAAAGCAGAAATCTTCTGTACATTTTCCTGGAAATGTGTGGAATTTCTCCCGTGAGCAGGGATGCCTGTTTTGCAGTAACTCCCCAGGGGTTAAGTGAAGGAATCTGAGCACATTATTGTAAGTTTGCTGATAAGTTACATTCGACTCCTAATCAATACTATTTCTTTTGTTAACTTTAATATGGGTATCTTGATATAGTGCACTGGTTTGTGTTATGCTGTAATCTACTAGCAGTGCTTTTGGTGCAAAGATTATGCAATAGTAACATCCTCAAGTTGATATACTTGACAGAACAAATTTTAAAGTACACGCTCTTCTGGAAGGTGGAGGGCTTCTGCTACATTGTTGGAATACAGTTTTTCCATTTGAAAATTACTTTTAAGTTTCTGCCCTTAATCCATGTGATATAAGTTAAGTTGCTCTTACCAGTGATGCAGTGTGTAATTTCAACTGTCTAATAATTTTTCACCTACACTTCTTGCATGCCTCTTTTTATAGAGGAATTCAAACAAAAGACCATGAGGATTGTGTAATGTTTATACTTAACTTGAGAGGCTTTTTCAGTTCATAACCAGGTATCTGGGACTCAAATGGGAAAAACCATTGCCACTGGTATTCCCACTGCTACTGGTTTATCTTCTAGTTTTATTTTTTAATTGATGGAAAGAACTTGCTCAAAATACCTGTATCTGTCTTTTGGCTGATTTGTCCTACTTGAGTAAACAGAGTTTTTACATCAGCTGAGATTTCTAGAATGCAACTGGTTGCCCAAAACTCCCTGTAGGACCAGTGGAAAACATTAGGCCTGTACCATGCCATGAGCCATCTTTATTTGAGGTATTAGTTCTGTGGTTAAATGAACCTTGAAATACAGTCCTTTTTCTCTCATCTTGTGGCCACAAAGAGAACACAGGGAGATTAAACAAGATGTGTCTACAGATTAGAGTCTGAACCTAGGCCTAGACTTTGCCTCCAACACCATCCAAGCTTCTGTCATATTGGTGCAATGTTTTGATTTTCAGGATCTGTGCATTCTCTTTCTAGGAAACTTAGATGGAGGCTGTTAAACAAAATCTTTCTTCCTGGGTTAGAAAAAAAGTCATAGATTAGGGTACAAAATATCAATTAGGTTACAAGATATTTTATCCCAACCCAAAATATCATTGTACTTTAGGATGATTAGTAATAGCAATATATGTCAAATGACATGGACCTTTGCTTTCTTTTTTTGCATCTGAACTTGCACATCAGCTATGGAGCACAGCACTTTCTGAAAATATGTTCTATGTTTTCTAGAAGATGAAAAACAAGAACATCACATTTGATGAGGTGGGCAAATGGATTCTCTTAGATAACTTATTAAGGGAAGAATTACGGTTTATTTGTAAGTTTACTTGTAAATTAATGAATGGCCTCAGCACTTTTATACTGTTTTTTACCACGGAAGAATGATGCTATAGAGGTGGACTACTTTCAATTACACTAAGACAAAATGGGGCAAACAATATTACAGGATAAAACTGCATTGGTGAGGAACTCATGGAAAAAACCCTTAATTTTCTGTAGGGGTACAGCCAGGAAAACATGTCAAATGTCCAAAGCATGCCCCAGAATACCATTCTGTTCAGATCAATATAGGTTGTTATAACTTCTGAGCTCTTCAAATTAAACTCTGTGCTTTGTCATTTACAGCATGGTGTTGTGTAGTATAATTTAAAATGAGAGGAGTTTATATATTTGTCATTCAAACCTACCTGTGAAAAAATATGCCTGTTTCAGTCTCTAAAGGCTTCCTTTGAGAAGTTCAGGACTTGCCTAAAATTCTAATATGAATTTTATAAACTTGAGTCTGCGTGTGTGTATGTATGTACAAATACCTGGCAAACTGTGGAACAATCTTATAATCTAAACTGACCTTTAACTGCTTTGCCTAGTGCCCTGAAGCACTGGTCCTGCTCATTATTGCTGTTTGACATTTAAAAAATAGCCTGAGAACTGAACAGGTAAATGACAATTAGATGACTGATGATATAAAATCAAATTTTGTGATTCATTATGAAAAGTGAACTTCAATTTCAAGGATGTTTTCTAAGAAAACAACAATCAGACTTTTACAAGATAAAATTGTCACTTATGTATCTGACAAAACCGGAGATCTCTGATTTTAGTAGTATATCAAGAAAGATATTCTGGATAATCCAAGAAATGGAAAAATTTGACCGTTAAATTTTATTTCTGATAACTGCAGCTTGACTATTGATACAATTTTAATTATCTTATTAAATGTAGTTTAATGGTTGTGACTTAAAAACATCTACCAGTGTGTGTGTGTTTGCAGAAATCCACATGCATGCATAGGAGTTCCCTGCAACGCTCCAAACACCTCTGTGTAAAATGTCACACATTGTTCCACTGCTTGTACAGTGGTTATGTTGGAGCATGAGATCCTACATGCTCCCTTCATAGATAACATAAATAACCTGTATGCACATACACGTGCTGTGCTGTTAAAAGCACATTCCTGAGGCTGCAAAGTCAACAGCCTCAGATTTAAGAGGAGTTAAAATGGAGGCTGCCTGCACAGCCCTAACCTACTCCATGTGTGCATGTGGTATGATATACTTTTATGGGAATACAAGCCGCTGCTATCTTTTGTCTCAGCAATCCCCTGTGATGAGAAAGGATTTTATATTCTTTCAGTGAAAAAACAATTAATATTTTCCTTTGTTATATTTTTTCCAGTAGAGTGCTTGACCTGCACCTTGATACTTACTTATCGATCATGTCTTAAGACAATTTTTAATTTACTTACTGACATTTTTGGCGAACTTCAGTATAGTTTCAGAGTTCTTCACGAGCAATAATTAATGTGGTGTCCCAGTTTAGCGCTATTTTTTACCACAGTGCTTCTGCAATTCAGACAATAGAATCAGGAAATGAAATAGAAACAAAGCTGGGGATACACAGTTAATGCACGTCTATCGGAAATTAATCTCTAATGGGTTGTCAGGGCATGTCCTCAATAGTTGTAGTATTAGACTGTGTTTTCCATTTTTTTTTAGTCCATATGATTTTTCTTTTAGTGAATTTCAGTGGTAATTTGTAAGGATATGATGCAGTCCTGCTGTGATAACCATCTCTTTGAGAAGTGCGAAGTGACCATGAGAAACAAAAGAGGAATCCTAGAGTCTGGTTTTCATTTTTGGAAGGCATTTCTCATTTAATTTTGCTGTCACCTGACAGCATTATGGAAGAATATGGGTCATGTTGTCTTTACTCTGTCAAACACTTATACCCACAGCTATAACTGAGGATAAAGAGAGACCTTTTGGATTGCCTCGCTAACCATGTTGAAACAGTAGAGTCTGTCATAACACATTATGATGATATAATTTGAGAACGGTGCCTAAAAAAGGCTGAAATGCTTGGGGGAGACCTTATCACTCTCTACAACTCTCTGAAAGGAGGTTGTAACCAGGTGAAGGCTGGTCTCTTCCCCCAGACAACCAGCAACAGGACAAGAGGACACAGTCTTGAGCTTCACCAGGAGAGGTTTATGTTGGACATTAGGAGGAATTTCTTGACAGAGAGGTGACTGGGCATTGGAATGGGCTGCCCAGGGAGGTGGTGGAGTCACTGTCCCAGGAGGTGTTTAAAAAAAGACTGGATGTGGCACTCAGTGCCATGGGCTAGTTGAACAAGATGTGTTAGGCGGTGTTAAGTTGGCCTCAGTGATCTCAAAGATCTTTTTCAACCTAGCTGATTCTCTGATTCTGTGATTCTGTATTTGCTTACAGACTAATTGGCTAAGATTATCCTGTGGCTTGTGATATTGCTATAAAATATAGAAATTATCTCGTTACTACTAGAAACACAGACACATAAAAGCAAGGCCAAAAGGTCTCCATTTGCCCATACTTTCTAAGTCTTGTATCTGGTGTCAACTGTTACCTGCATTTTAATTACAGACTTTTTACATTGTGTATAAAAAATTATTCTTTGACATTTTCAAGATGACACTTCTCATTATGTTCATAAAAACTCAGAGAATGAAATTGTGCTGGTTTTGGCTGGGAGATTAGTTAATTTTCTTCAGAGTGGCTGCTGTGGGGCTGTGTTTTGGATTTGTGCTGAACATAGGGTTGATAGTAAAGGGATGTTTTTGTTATTGCTGAGCTGCGCTCGAACAAGAATCAAGCCTTTTCACCTCACCCCGCACTGAGAATTCTGGGGCACAAGACACTGGAAAGGGGAAGCAGATGGGGCAGCTGACCCAAGGGATATTCAAGACCATACAGTGCCATTCAGCATTTAAAACAAGGGAGAAGATTGACTGGGGGGGCCACTGCTCAGGGAATGACTGGGCATCAGGTTGTTAATGGTGAGCAGTTCTCTATTTGCATGCTTTATTTTCCTTTTCATTGCATTTTGTTACTATTATTATTTTATTTCAATTATTAAGCTACTGTTATCTCAAACCATGAGTTTTCTCACTTCTCACTCTTCCAAATCTCTTCTCTACTCCCCCAGCTTCCTCTCCCTCCAATCCTTTTGCTGGTGGGGGAGTGATCAAGTGGCCATGTGGGGCTTAGTTGCTGGCTGGGTAATGTCATGTAAGACATAACAGTCTTTTTTGGCACTCTGTTTTGAAGGGTTTGAGATAATAACAGATTTAGCAGAGCGTATTAGAAGGGATTTTTGTCTGTTAATGATTTCAGGTCACGATATTGATTCATCTGTTCTCAATATTTATTTGGTTTGCATTGTGCTTGGGTATTTTGCTGTACACGTTAAAGATTGCTGTCGGCTTTTGCAGTTTGCTGTGCTCTGTAGTCGTTAGTGATGTTTTGCCTGAGAAATTTGTTTTTAAAATACTGACCTCAAGCTTAATCTGGTATTTGGGCTCTGTACTGAATCCATTAGTGTACTTCCAGTACTGTCTCATGGAAACAATTAACAAATACTTCTTCCTCTGAGAAGTTTTTTGTGGAGGAAATACAGAATGACACCTTTGCTACCTTCTCTGATGTTCTCTCCCTTATTACAATGACTTCTCAGTATCTTGAAGATTCTTGGGTAGTTAAAATACTAATTTTGATATTTCTTAGACAAAATCCAAGCAATATTCCTAACATTTGCAAGTAATTTAGGAATATGACCCAGACCACACAAGAGTATGCTCCATATGATGTGTAGGCAAATATGAGCAGGTATCTAAAGAATATCTCACCTCCAAAGGCCTGGAACTTCATTTCCAAACAACTACAAGATCCTGATTAAATGATGTTTGAAAATAAAAAATAATCTGTGGCTAGTCCAAAGAGGCACAATTTACCACACTGTGCAGAACCCTGGCCAGCATCTACCAAACACTGCTCAGTGTTATGCAATCATAAAATACACACACCATAGACCATACGGTCTTACCCAGGTCTTCACTGACACTAGCTTCAATGTATTTCCGAGTTAGAGTTGTGCAATAATACTCAACATGCTTTGTATTAAAACATAGCTGACTTGTAAGTCAGTATAAAACCATCTACCAACAGATTGGAGTTTGAAAGCCTGTGAAGACATTTGTCTTTTCTCCTGCGTGGTCACAAAGAAGAGGCTGTTTGCTGGTGTCAGGGGGGTTCTGTGGAAGAAACTTAACTCCAGAAGTAACTCTTTGCAGGTGTAGCCATGAAGCTAAACTGCATCATCAACTGTGGGCATGGTCTTGTGCAGAGAAGACAGAAGGCTTCTAGAGAGAATGGAAGGCTTGTAATTCCTTAGAGGCCTAAAGCCTCTTTCATATAAATTTTCAGGTATACCTCAGTTAGACCATAAATCTACCCAAGCTAGTACCACTCAAATAACTTCTCTTTTCAGTTTTGGTAAGTAGGGGAGAAAAAATGATAACCAAGCATATGAATAAGAATAAGCACTAGAGAGACCACTGTTAGTGTGTTAAAATGTATCAGGTACTACAGTTCACTAAAGTTGTTGAGAACTGGAGAGAATTTGGAGAAATAAGCTGTAAAAAATATTTGGAGGGCTAAAATGGGCTTGTCAAAGGTTTTTTAAATGAGAATATGTATGCTATTTGGTGGCATCTTTTCTCTATAGATACAGTAAGATAAAATGAGAGAAACTTGAAGCCTGAAGAACTGTTTGGTTTTGTTACTCAAGTAGTACACTTCTGATAGATAAAAATACCCTTGAAACATCTTACAGAATAATGCAATGCATTCTGGGTCTCTCTCATACTTGGATAAAGGATAGGGAGCTACTTATTTGGGTCTCCTTAGCTCTTGAGGGTTGACACAGCTGAAATTCTGTATGGAGAAGTGCTGCTGCACTTCTTAAGTATACCCTGTTAAGGAATTCTAAAGAAAAAAATGGGCTTCTGGTGCACTGATTTTTGCATTCCAGTAGCAGTCACGGTGTATCAAACGGATATGCGACTTCCTCACAGAAAAGATTATGGCCAGATATATCTATTGTATCTAAATTTTAATGCGGCTATTATACTTTGATTGTAAATTTGTGCTTTTGAACATGGATGTCTATAACATCATCAATCTGTCTGTGGGAAAACTAGCAACCTCCCTCCACTTGTGCACTTGTGTTTCCATAATCCCAACATGTAGAAAACACATTTTCTGAAGCAGGTGTTGAACTTACTTCTGCTTCATGTTTGGAATGTGTGTGTATTTGTTTTCTTCTTTCTATAATCTGTATAGAAATATGCCACTAACAAGACATTTTCTGTGCATTCCACCTACTGTCACTTTGTTAGGTGCTATACTTAAATTACTGCCATGATTAATTACAAATCAAGTCTTCTGAATGTGTATTAAGCATTATAAGGATGAAGCATACCTTTGTTTTCAGTTTACAATACTCCTTGCTTCATCTGTTTGGGCTCACCCCAGACATAACAAACTATTATGGATGATCAATTACATACAGTACATGTTTACTGGCTACTTATAAAAGTATCTGTCAGATGACTAATTGTCTATAAACAACATATTTATCAGGGGAGCCTCAATGGCAGCTCAGAGAAGACAAATATAGCCAGCCCCTTAATTTTCTCTTTTCTTGATGAGAAGTTCTTGTACTCACTTTAAAATCAGTTTTCCTCCCTAAGAACAAGAGGAATTTAACAATTTAGGGATTATCTATTTTCAGTTTCTTTGGATCAGCAGAGGTGTATGACCGTCAAACTGGTGAATAAATCTGAGGCAAAATCCTGAACTAGGGAGGTCTCATTCTTGGCAGAGGTGGTGAAATAGCTTTTCTGGGGATTGGAGGCAGAGGGGCAGCCAGGGTGTTGACTCATCTTTAATAGTGGCACAGTATATCTTGTCATTGTGGTATACCACTGTATGCTGATTGTTATCACGGTTTCACTGGGCACTAAAAGACTTTTCTTAGGTTCTTTCTTGAACTTAGATGAAGGTGCAGTAGACCTTTCACCTTTAGAGATACGGTGGTGGTTGTTTTACACAATTTCCTGTTGCTTGTTATATGAACCATCTTCAGAGCTACTAACAAAGGAAGGCCCGTTGGAGAAGTGTTGTGGAGATAACTGAAGCAAGAGCTGAGAGGAGGAGGCAGAAGTGTGTTTGCGGGCAAAGGAATGGGAAAGTGCACTCTAAGTTCACTACTTGGCTTTCTTCATATGAGGTGACTGGGTGATGGAGTAATAGAAGTAAGCTGTAGGAGAAGCAAAGCGGAAAAAGGAGAGAAAGGTGATGATTAGAGCAACAAAAGAGAGAAAAGCAAGGTAGCTGTATGAAATAGTTTCAGTCATTCCATGTCCAAATGACATTATTTTGACTGTTTTGTTGCTGCTGTTAGGGACAAATCTATTGCATTGAAGTATTTCTTTAAATATGCCTACATACATATGTAGCAATTTGCGAATGTCTTGAAAATGCAGCCTACCTGTGAGGCGTGATACTGCATACAAACACAAATAATTGAATATGTGTTCTTTGGTAAGGCACCTTGAATGGAAAATGAATCTTCATGAGTTACTACTCAAACCTGTGTTTTTTCTTTGCGTATGCAACTACAGTACCAATCCTGATGATTTTAAAACAAGGGTAGGGAGGAAAAAAAATATAGGACAACAGACATCTTAAGATCAAGACTTTTTCCTTACCATTAAAGTGTAATAAATTCCTATTGATAAGTTGTCCTTTTCTGCTGTACTTATATAAATTTATATACTCGAGTGTTACTGGTTTTCACAATGCTGTTCTTGCTGCCTTGTAGAGTAGCTTCCTCATTCTCCTTCCTTATCCCAGAGTGAGAAAAAGAATTTAGAAAACTAACTCGCCACTGCTAAGGTTCATTTAGCAAACTTTGGATCTCTATTACAGTTTGCCTTCTGGCTGTCTCCCTGTCTGGCATGCAACACTCAGTTTCTCAGAGAAGTATAATTGGCATATTGAAAACAGCAGCAGAAAACAGCTTAAGGTCTGAATTAAGGCTTCAAGTTTTACAAACAACAGTTGAACTTTTTTTTATAGGTTTTATAGGTTTTGCATATCTAGCAGATAGGAACAGTTGTGTATCCTAGACAAAGTCAGTGGGAGAGCCATAAGATTTTTTCCCTGTCTCATGTTATGTGTGTTTATATGATTTTAGTACTGCCTTTACAGTTTGAGAGCCTTCTTTATGTTGCCTGGTTGAACAATATGAGCTACAAATTAGATGACAATTATTCCAGTCTTTATAGCTAGGCAAACGCTGAAGAGTAGACTGTTATCCATCCACAGCAGCTGATGTACAACACCTAATGCAGAGAAATATAATTATACTTAATACACGGTTCATGTAGCCAGTGAAATGAAAGTAAATTTCTAGAGCAGCTACTTGAAGCTGCAAGTCAATTATCAGCATATTCTTCATTCTTTCTAGTTTACTTGAAGTACTTGTTAAAAAAAAAAACAAAATATTTTTAACCTGGGTGCCCCTGACAAGGAAACCAAGCAGCTGAAAACGTTGACAGCAAGGTAACCTTCAAATTGTCTGATAATTTACTGTATTAAGTGCAGATAAGGAGCCTGGTGTTGATTAGGTACTTCTGATGTTAGCAGGGTTTCTGATCCTAGCAATACAGCTTTTTAATAATTTGAAAGCTGAGAACAGTTTATCATTTTAATACTGTGACTGATAAACTATACTTGGGTGCTTTGTGGATACTGGACCTCTATTATTTTATACATATGATCTGATACAGATTCAGAAGAAAAGATCTTCTCTTAAGCAGAACTGCTGGAAATTTTGAAATATCCGTACTGATTCTACCTTGTACTGCCATTGTTTCTTTTCCCAATATTAACTTCCCCTTCAATATCCATCTTCTCTCTTCAAGCAACTGTAGATACTGCAAACAGTGAATCAGCTGTGTGAAAGGCAGGCTTATTGGAACATCTTGGCCAATCTTCATTCCAAAACGTATAATTATTTGCAAACTAGTCTCAATAATGTCAAGTTAAGCCTAAACCACAGCCTTTCAACAACCTTTTCCTACCCTGCTTATCAGTTTTCAGACACACTGGTTTGGCCCAAATGTTTAACTTAAAATATGCCACCTGCAGCTAAGCCTTCTACATCTTCTTTTGTTGTTTTTAGCTAATGAGAATAATTGATCCTTTTCTTCTGTATATCATCCCTTTATGTGTTGGTAGACGTTAACATCGAGACATGGGGTTTTTTTCACTAAAATAAACACACCTTGTTATCCTAATCTTTCTTCAGATATCCTGAGTGCTTTTTTTCTCTACCACATGCTTGAGATTTTTTGCTTCTCTCTTCTAAATTTTCTTGGATTTATTTATTTTGAAATGTGTCAATATACTGCTTTAAAGAAGATTGAGTTATTGTAGGAAAAAAAATGTGCTGGAATTCCTTTTATAGTTTTCTGTTCTGACTAGTGTGATCTTTGGGGGTTTGGGTTTGGGTTTTTTTTTGGGTATTTTTTTGTTTGGTTGTTTGGTTGCTTTTTAAAAATCAACAGAAAGAAAGTCTTTATTCTAATGACACTTCTAATGCTTGCTTTGCATGGTTTGGGGTGCTGGTCAGACTATAAATTCACTTATTACACCCTTGTTTTCCTTTCTGCCTTCATTTTGGGTGGTAAATGGGTCAGATGCCTAGTGTCCCAGCAGCACTTTTTTGGAGAGTCTGTCCACTGAAGTGGGTCACAATCCAGAAAAAATGTCACCTCTAGTCCATGTCCATGCGTAGATGTATTGCATTCGGGGAAGAATGAGGAAGGTACAGACACATGTGGGGTGCCCAAAACACACAGGTGATCTTTACCCATCACTTGTGCCATTTTAAGATACTTCAGAATAATATCACTTGGATTTTGAAGTTTTCACTGGGGTTCATAGAATTATTAATATCAAAATTGTGGAATGAAGGCTGGATGGGGACAGCTGTGTGAAATTTACTGATTCCATAGCATTGAATCGAAGGGTGTGTGCAGGTTTTATTCTATACAGTGTCAGTCTAGAGTTAATGATAAGAGCCCTAAACTGGTCTGGTAGTGCCAGTCATCTTGCAGTGTAGGGAAGACTCATTAATAAATTCTGCTTATTTGAGATTATAGTTTACTGATAAGCTTCTTAGGTGAAGTCTTTTTCCTTCTGACAATACTGTATGAAGTTTTATCAATAGAAATACAGGACTGTAGCCACACAGCAGTTCTGTATTGAATTTCTCTCCCTGCTGACACCTGTGAAGTGCTGGAAAATGCAGTAGTAATGTGAAATTTACTTTCCTCCATAACATTTTGAACAAACAACGGTTTTGATATAATATGGAAATTAAGACAGTGGTTTACACCTACTGATGCTGAAAGGTTAGGAGAGAGTAGGAAATATACCAAAGCTTCTAGAAACTAATCTAAAACTTTGCAGTTTTGGTGTTTTCCATGGACACATGGAATGAAGCTCTTTAAGTGCTAGTGAAGTACAACAAGATGGGGTTTTATTAAGTTGTCCTTATATTTTAGAGGAGACACAAAATAAATATGTCCGTACCGTCCCTTGCTAACCCTGCTTAGAGAAGTATGATGAAAGCCTCTGAAGACCTAATCAGCCCCTTGCTGGTGTTTTAGTCTGTTTAATTTATATCCTACCACATTGTGTGCACTGTTAATGTAGTCTGTGACTCTGTGTTATTTCTTTACTATAGACTACACATCTAAGTAAAAAAACTGTGTTTTTTATTACTTGAAGGGAAAAATTTCTCAGCAGGAATCTGAGGCTCTACTTTTTCAATGTGCAAAGTGAGTTAAAAATGGAAAAGAGCTGACAACATTTTATATCATTGAATTCTCATTTTAATTCTCAATAAATACATTATTACTATTTTAAAAGGAAGGAGCTCAGGAGATAAAAAAAAAAAGCTTGCTGAACTTTCCAAAATGGTAAAATTAAATATATAAATTTTGTACCTGGCTCTTGTATCTCACATAAACCCCTAGTTTGCTTACATCTTCTGGGTTGGAAAGAGTTACTAATCTATCAGAAACTAACTGATGTCAGAATCTTGAAAAGTCATGAGCTTTGAGACAGTTCAGACTTTCAAGTTCTGCTCCATCTCTAATGTTTAATACATACAGTTTTATACTCTTTGGAAGTCAAAATACACACTTGAAATACCAGTCTCAAATCCTTCTGAAGTGTGTGACACGTCTCTCTGTTAATATATAATATTTTAGAAGTGCTTTGGGCCTGAATGAATATATGAATGTGAGGAACTGAGGCAGACCAAAGGGAGTAGCACAGACAACTCCTCATGGGATAATCTGTTGATCTTTGAATGAAGATGGAAACATCATAAATATTTTTGACACATGACAAATTTGGAAAAAAACGGTTTAGACATGTCACAGGCTGCAGACCAGTAACTGAACCTCTTAATGAGGAAGATGAGAAAATATTTCCATACACATTTCCTACGTTGCTGTATATCCATATGCAGACAGTGTGGCATGATCATAAATTACTGTGTGAAACTGACAATTTTAATCAGATATGGTTTTATAAATTTTATGAATTTGTATATTAATATTTAAAACTCAATCAAACTTTCAAAATAATTACAAAAAAATTTGAAGCCTGATTAATTTAAGAGGACAGCTTGTAACCAAGGTGTTGAATTACAGAATAACAAGAAGTTCAAGAGTAAAAGCAGGAGATGTCGAGCTAGTAAGTGGAAAAGCAGACGTCTGACCGCATCTCCAGCACATTACTGTGCTGCAGTAAAAGCTAATTATATCACTGGGCTAGAAAGCAAGGCATTTTGAGTGTACATCTGTCTCTGCTAACCTTTCTGTGCACGTGACCCGTGGGTTAGTCTTTCCATATGTGTGAGATTTTTTCCTCATCCCCTGCTTTAATCACTTACCTGGTAGGGCCTTCCCAGGCAGGGATTGTTGTTTAACGCATTAGCATCTGACTCAGGAGTGCTGCAGCCTGCAGGAGTGACCTGGGCCTTGCCTAGAGCTCCCAGAAACCCAGACTGGCCCTACCTGTGGCTGCCTGAGGTATGAAAGAAACTTTTCATGTTCATAACCAAACGTCTGTAAGATCAGATCTCAGTCCCACAAATGTAGCTTAATACAAGAATTGTCCAACTATACTCTGTAAGTTTTTCAAACGAAGGGTGTAGACGTTTACAGGACTGTGTGCTGAGAAGTTACAGACCCGAGAAGGAAAATGGTGATAAATCTGAGAATTACACTGTAATAGAGAACACAGAAAAATCTGATAGAGAATTATGTTGTGATAGAAAGCATAGAAACAAAGGTGGCTGTCCCTGACTGAAAGCTGTGACAAGTATCTTTATGACACTCAAAAAAGAGTAAATAGAAGTAAGACTCTGTTCCTTTCTCAGCAGGAGGCCAGCTGTGTCTTAGTTTCCTACACGTTGTGGTAGTGGTTTCAATGCAATTATACAGTATATGCTGGCTTTTCTAAACAAGATCACTCCACTTTATATCTACTCCAGTGCAATTAAGACAATCCCCCTGTTTGTATATCCATTCTTGCGTGCATATGATTCCGATATAATATATACAATGTATATCATTCCCATACTCAGTAAAACGCAGCTATCTTTCCACATAATCCGTTCACCTTCATGCTCGCTAAGCTTTTTTGTGAGGGTTGTTTCAGCTGTGTTGTACTCAGTCCCGTAACAAAGTGTATACCAGCTTAGATCTACATCCTTTTCAAGGGGATTTAAGCCGCAGGCTCAACCCATTCCATTCTAAAGTATTTTTCTGTAAAGACAGTCCTATGCTGCTGTTGCTTCACCTTCAGCCTTTACAATGTGTTTTTCTTTTCATGTCCTTCCCCAGCTTTCACTTTCCAAGCTCCATGGAGAGATTTCTTTTCATGTGGTACCTGGTTCTGGCATGATGCTTCTTGCTCTGTCTGCAAGGACCAAATCTCAGATGCCATGTCAAGATGATTCTATAAATTTTTTTATTGCTATTCTTCAAGTTTCATAAGTTCAGAGTCTTCAGGCTCTGCATTTACATTAGCCAAGGTTGTACTGTAAAATTGTTAGCGTAGAAACACATAATCACGGTGTGATTATATGCAGGTGCTTTTATTGAAGAGCTCTGGGAATCGGGGTACAGACCCAAATCTGATTCC
>VXAZ01005707.1:0-50870 GCA_013399875.1 Gymnorhina tibicen | reverse complement strand
AAACAATGCTTATTCAAAGCCTATCCAAGCTACTACAATCTTAAAAGATTTTAACCCTATGCTATCAAAATCAGCAAAGAAAATGAAACTTTCTTGAAGTACGGTGACCATTATTTCATAGTCAGCCTCCACAGTATAGAAAACTGAATCTAAATTTCTGTATTTATTGTGGAAATTCAAATCCACTTCTTTTTGAAGAATATAGCAACTATTCAAAAAAAGATGAATTCCTTCTGTGTGTGGAGGGTGTTCTTACTCCTTCAGATTGAAAGTTGCCCTTTGAAGCCAAAAAAAAAAATTCATGAGTCACTGGGGTATAAAAAGAGAAAGGAAAAGGTTAGGAAATGTTAATGAAAAGAGGTTGGGAAATGTTTGTGAAATCCAGAATACGGGTAATTTTAAAAACAATTCCTATTTTAATTTTAAGTTTTGCTGATGCCAAGATGTTTTATCATAAAAATGTCTGTGGAAACAAGACGCATACACACCATTCAGAGAAAACAGAGTCATTGTAACACTGAAGTGTTATAGATGACACCAGCTATAAGAATTGTTCCTGAAGTACCCAAAGGCTTCTTTTGAAGGCAGAACCAAATCAATAAAAGTGTATTCAGCACACTGTAGGAAACCGATTAGGGGATAGATAACCCACTGCACTACAGTAGTAGCTTTTACTTTTTTAGCATTCAATTATTTAAATAAAAGGACTTTGCTGTTTAACAAAACACGTTTGTCTCATACACACAAATATGAAATTTAACACATCTCATTTTCTAACAGCTCTACACTTTTATCAAGTCTCTTTTGTTTTCCTCCTGGTTGTACTGCGATTACATTCTTTTATCAGATACTAGTTTAAAAGGACTACAATGAATCTAGGTAGTATTTTAAGTATCAATTGTGTTTTAATAACTTGTATAGCAATGCTTCCTATTTTCAGTACCTTATTTTCAGAATATTACTGTTATCCTAACATTTGCGTGGAAGAGAATAGTTCCTTTTATTTTTTTTCTCCCACCTGTGTTGATGCAACTCCACTGCTTGGGAATGTGACACAGTGCATTACCGAAATAAAACTACACACATGGCATGTTGTGCTATGACTAAGGGCAAATAATACTAAGTACTGGTTTATATGCTAAGGCATGATCCCGCAAACATTTATTGTGACTAAGTTTACAATATGCAGCAATTTACTTGGATCTGTAAGGATTTGCATTAACATAAAGAGCAACAGGAATACGCTCTACATGCATCTAAAATGGAGGAGAAACACTAGTACTCAGGTACAGATAGAATAGCTGCATGCTATTTCAAATATATAATATGCTGTGGTTGTATACCAGGGACGAAGAAATGAGGCCACATGTGTCCAGCAAGAAAGTGAAGTATTTAATTAATTAATTGCCCACTTATATGTGTAATCATATAGTGGATCAATAAGGAGATTGGTCAGTGACCATCCACCCCTTAGGATGATTGGCTAAGGTTTAACAACACCCATTTCAATAACATTTCACCAGTGTATCATAAACAGAACTTAGACAAACACCAGGTGTCCAGATAGTTTTACAAAACCATCTTATTGTTTTCATAGCTTGTGTGAGAAAGGAAAGATTCATACAGAATATTGCAAGAAGCTGGAAAACCTTTCTAACAGCCCTTTCTGTATCCACAATATGCTTCTTCTTCCTCTCATTTAAGAATAAAAATGAAGGAGGGTTATAAGATCTGTATGAGCATCATATTTAATTATGTTTTAATTCCCTTTCCATTATTATGAGTAACTACTGGCAAAACTAACATTGTGTCCTTACTATTTTCCCTTAAAATGAATCAATAAGACAGAAGTAGTGATCTGGGAAAGCTACTACATGACAGTGGGAGGAAAAATGTGCTCTTCTGGCACGTGTTATTTTTTAAAAAATAGCATAGGTACAGGTTAATGAACTTAGCCTCCAAGACTGATCTGTGGTGTGTGTTTTTCTAGATCTACCAGTACACTCATTGCAGAAAGTTTTTCAGAAGTCTAATTCTTGAATTGTAGTGATGGCACAGTAGTACTTTCTAACTTTTATAAAAAAAAAAAGACTAAACAAAACTCAGAACTCCAAAAGGGTCAGATTCAAATAATAAAACTTTTGAACAAAGTGAGACACCCACAAAATATAAAAACAAAATAAAGTTGTAGGTAGGAGCATGCTTGGACCATCCTCATTAATCATATTGAATCCCAGAATCACATTCACTATCAGTGTCTTCCTTAAGTCACAGGTGTTGCATGTGACTGAACAATGAAGAGTTAATGTTATCTTCAAGTGACCTTAACTACAAATTACTATACTGCCAATATTGCAGTTGTCACGACGCTGCCAGCTATCCCCCAACGATGCAGTTTAAATGTTATGCATGTAGGAGGAATTAAAGAAGTGCTTACTGAAAACCTAATTAACCCCCTAATGCATTTAAGGTGAACTCCTTGTTCCTTAAATCTCTGAATATGCATAATAACAACAGCCCTCTGAGGGGAGGATTGAGTGTCCATATTAGAGCATCTTTAAAAGATTTAATTAGCTGGTTGTAGGAGTTTAGAAGAACATGAAGAAATTTTTAACTTGACTTTATGACAGTCTTCTCTGCCCCTAAGACAAAGTCGAAAGGATCTGATCCATTGCTTGCTTCACTAAATCATAAAGCATTTTAGTAAACAGATGATGTTTCTTCAGCTCACTACAGGAAACCATGTGTAACTCAAGAGCTGTAAAAAGCTCTGCTTAAAAAAAAAAGAAACCCTCTACATTCTTTGATGGAAAGAATTCAAGGGGTAACAAAATTGATACAGCACAGATGAAAACGTGAAAGATTACATAATCAGTAAAGACTAAAGTAAAATGTCCCTATATCAGCTGGAGGCCTGAATCTGTGGTGATTCTTTCTTCAAGTGCCATATTTCTCCTACTGAATTTGTTTATAGAAAAAAAATTTGATCAGAATTTGTGCTGGTTTGGACTGGGGTAGAGTTGATTTCCTTCCCAGTGGCTGGACTGGGGCTCGGTTTTGGATTTGTGCTGCACACAGGGTTGATAACACAGAGATGTTTTTGTTGTTGCTGAGCAGGGCTTACACAGAGTCAAGGCCTTTTCTGCTTTTCGGACTGGCCATGCTGGTGAGGAAGTTGGGGGTGCCTGGAAGGGTGGGAGGAGACACAGCCTGGACAGGTGACCCCGACTGACCAAAGGGACACTCCAGACCATATGGCATCATGCCCAGTATATAAAGTAGGAAGGAAAAGGAAGAAGGGGGTGACATTTGAAATAAAGACATTTGTCGTCCCAAGTCACCACTACGCTTGATGGGGCCCTGCTCTCCTGCAGATGGCTGAACACCTGCCTGCTATGGGAGGCAGTGAATTAATGCCTTGGTTTGCTTTGCCTGTGTGTGTGGCTTTTGTTTTCCCTATTAAACTGCCTTTATCTCAACCCATGAGTTTTTTTGCTTTTACCCTTCCCATTCTCTCTCCAGGATCTCACAGGTGGGAGGATGAGTGAGCAGGTGTGTGGTACCTGGCTGCTAGCTGGGGTCAAACCACAACAGAATTAATATAAATTTGCTTCTGTTCAGTCCCAGACAAACTTGGCCCTAGATGTAGTATTGTAAACCAGATTAGTTGTCGCTGGAACTGCAAAAGGCAATGCTTGTTACGATTTCTAGCTGCCCTCTGCTTTCCTTTTGCCTGGAGAGTATGGCTGTGTTAAGGAAGAATTGGTTTTTTAGGGGTGTGTTTTGTTTGTATGTGTGGTTTGTTTTGTTTTGTTTTGTTTTGTTTTAACTCTTCTTACAGTAGGGTTTGATTGGAACCTGAGAAACTGTCACATCTCAGTGACTGCAGACTGAATAATCCCCATCAAGGGGCAAAGATGAGGTCGTGGTGATCTTGTCTCAGACTGCAACCAATGCCAGATTCTATCCAGGTAGTTATGTTCCATGTATGATCACTTAATTTTGCAGTGGTGTTATAAAAATAAGTGGGGAAAAAAAAGTCCTTTATGGAGACAAACTGCCTATAGTCCTCAGGAGATAATTTCAAAGAAACAAATGCTATTTATTATGCCTGAATTGTAACAGTGACTTTGCAAATCTTCCCCTACTGGACCAAACCATGCAAATTAAATGAAGCTGAGGCAAACCAGTTCAGTAATTTTAGAATAATAAACAATGGCAATGCCATTTTCACATGTGGGCAACTGACCTTGTATGGTGTTTTTGCTGTTGTTTTTTTTTTTCAAAATAAAGGTGAGTCAGGTTACTCAGAGGTATGCAGTACTTCAGTAGGAATTCAATAGCAATTCTTTACATAAAAGTTAATTTGCTTAACTTGTCCATTTTCAGGCTTTATTTATAGTATTGCTACATGACAGAACATTTTAAAGTTCTGCTCCTCAAGGTGAATGCTGTTGTATCCTTATTTATTATATTTTTGTGTATTCAGTCCTTTCCCTGTGAATAAAATGTGTGAATGGCCATGACTTTCATACTGTGAAAAAGATGAAAACTTCAACAATGAATCAGAGAAATCAAAGGCTGAAATCTTGTAGGCATGAAATACTGGTTTTGTACCACAGCAACACTGCAGAGAATTTTCATTAGGCCCATGCCCCAAAGAAGAACTTCCTTATTCCTACTTCCTATGCTAACCTTCAAACTCATGGCAAAACATCAGAGATGAGATTTCCATCTTAAGGCAACCAGTAATATCAAAGAATTTTGTCAGCATAACTTAGGAGAATCCTAAGATTTAGCTAGAGGTGTGGGGTTTTTTTGTTGTTGGATTTTTTTTTTAACATAAGGCACAGTTATACAAACACATCATTCCACTTAGCTATCAAATTTTATTAGATTTTTTTTTTTTTACTTTTTCATCTATATTTAGTTAATTATGTGGTTAGGGACAAGCAGTTGATAAAAGCAAATTTTAAAAGTTAAACCCAAACTTGTTATACCTCTTAATATTTCATAAGCCAATTCTTTTATGACTCTTTCATTTTGCATATATATAAATTTTGCAAGTCTATATTTTGTGTTCCAAAAAAAAATGAGATGTGACCACAAAGTTAAAAACAGGTAATTAACAGTAATTGACACTTAGTGAGAAGTTAGAAAGGTAGCTTTTAACTTTTTACTTACTTAACCACAACTTTTGTTTCATATTAGAGTTGAACATTATTATATTAAAAAAATGGATAAGTTGCATCTGTAGTTTTAACTAAGGAAGAGGACACTAAACATGTGTGAAATGTAATAGCATTAGTATACATCCTCCAAGAATGTTAAAAAAGCATTGGAAACAAATGAACTATAAATATTTCACTGTTCATTTGCAGTCATTGCATTTCTTAACTTTAGTCACTAAGCATTAATCTGTTTTGCTAAAATTCTACAGCTTAAAATAATAAATGGATCAAAATATATTTAAGATAGGAAACCATTTCTAAAAGGAAAAAAGAACATGAAAATTAATTGACAGATTTAGTTGCTGCCAGACAGACTTTAAAAATTACTTTAAACCTCTTCTGACACCTGAATACATCTTTAAATACCTTCTGGCATCTCTTCAACCTTCTTAGTATGGGAGCAGCATGAAAGATGAGACTTCATAATAGTGCTGGGAACTACCATGCAGTGTATAATGTGCAAAAGTTGAAATCATATTGAAGTATTGCGTGTAAACTCTGGTTTCTCCTCCAGAAGAGAACCCTGTGGCTTACAGAACGTATCAATAGCCAGAGGTTTTTGGTTTTGGTTTTTTCTCTTTTTCAGGCTGTTAGCAGTGATGTAATGTATTTAAAAAGAAATCCAGCCCAGGCTCCTGTTAGAGTTGTGTGACCCACAAGTCTGTAGAGCCGTTTGCTGTCATCCTGTGCTGTGCTGCCCTGGAACCTGTGCCATGGTGAGCTGAGAGGCAGAGGCTGCTGCTGTTTATCTGAGCTTCATCTGGCAGAAGCTCTCACTTGCAGCATGGGAGGCTTCATCCTGCTCATGGGAGAAGGACAGGCAGCCTAAGCCTGTGCTTTAACTACTGCTCTTCTGGATGAAAGGAGACTGTAGACTGCTCTTAGAGAGTTTTTGGAAGTGACTACTACTTTAGACAGGTAAGAAAACTTCTCCTTTTGTGCTTAATCACAGGCTGATGCAGAGTTGCTGTGCTTGGCAGCTGTGTGCTGACCTGTTTGAAGGGGACGCAGCACTGAACTACAGCAGGGCAGTGCCGTACTCTCAGTGAGGGCAATTCATACATGTTCATCACCAGCCTGCTGTACTCAGTAGTTTGTGTAACATTGCACCCATAGACTTCTCTTTTTTGTTTTGCAGAGTCACTTAGGTTGGAAGGAACTCTCTGTTCAAGCAGGGTCAGCTTAGAGCAGGTTTTCCAGGACTCAGTCAAAACCTGACTGCACAAATAAGTTCTCTGGGCCACTCGTCCTTGTGTTTGACCACAGTAAAAACATACCTTCTTGTGTTTGGATGGAATTTCATGGTTTTAATTTTTTTTGTTTGTTTTAATTTGTTTTTCATGTTTTGTAGTTTTTGCTGACTGCCTTCTGCTCCTGTTAGTGGGTGTTACTGAGAAAAGCCTGGCTGCTCCTCCTTCATTCCCTTGCATGGAGTATTTATACACATCGATAAAATCCCCCTGAGCCTTCTCCCCAGTCTGTGCTCTCAGGCTGTGCTCATATGAATGATGCTTCAGTCCCTTTATTGTCTGTGTTAATCATATCCAAAAGACATCTCAGCTAGTCCACAGCGGATGGAGCACCAAACTTAAAATGTTATGTTTTCAACAAATATAACTCTCAGAGGCTCTAGTTAAGACACTGGATGCATAACAGATGTGTGCAGGTGAACCAGGGAATACTGAAATGACTTATACCTAGCTAACCTGTGGAAGCAGGAAATCTTAGTAGCTGCTATATCTAGTTAGTAATCAGAAGTCCAGCTTTCTATTTTCAAAATAGGAAAATCAAAATGAACATGCTTGGTAATAGATCTTGGAATAAGATACGTGTGACTGCCAAAGATCAGCCATTCACAGAGGTAACATGAAGTGGAATTTTGTGTCCTGCTAATGAAATCAGTGATTAACACTCCATAAGGGTCACCTAAATCAGGCAAGAGATGTTCTCCAATTGGATGAATTGTCAACCCACTGCTGACCATTAAAGAAAAGAAAACTAAAACAATAGCCCACAGGGCTGAAGATAATCTGGTTTTGATTACATACAGAGCTCAGGAGAAAAAGTCACAAAACCAACCCCTTTCCAGGGAAAAAAAACAATCCACAAACCAAACCAGAAATAGTGATTTATTCAGGCAGCAAATTCACACATATTTATTTGAACTAAAACCTGCATTTCCAAACTAAATTTGAAAATTAGTTTGGGGAAGGAGAAGAAAGTTTTGAAATGTCAAAATAATTCTGTTCCATCATTCTGAGCTGAAGCATTTCTGGTTTCTTAAGCCAGTGGCTAGGGAATTGACCTGTAATCTTTTTCTAATTCATGAGATGGGCTTGAACTCAGGCATTTAACCCGCTCAAAAGTAGCCAGAGGCCTTCCAATATGGACCCTTCTTTTATTCACTGGTTGAAAACCGTCTATCTAGATCAATCCTAACTATTCAATAAGGAATAAAAGAGAGGCTCAATAGCCTGTCACATTCTGTAACATCCAGTGTATTTCAAAAGAGAGGATGAGAGGGGATGAAAAAGACCCCAAAATGCTTCTATTCTGGGTCAATTGTTCTGAATTCATTTCTTTGATCATTCAAGTCAGTAGCTAAATTGAAAAATCAATTATTTACACATCTGTAACTACGTGCTTCCCTTTTGCCAACCAGTTGCAGGATATGGGCATTTTACCAGCTTCCCTTCTAGCCTGAGATACACAGCCTCCCATCCCTCACCCTGGTTTTGTGGAGGAGAGACCATGATAGCTTAATGGAGAGTGTATCAGTCCTTATGGAAAACCTGCAGTCCTGTTGGGATCTCATTTCTTTACTGAAGGCACAGAGTTCTTCATCACAGAAGGGACAGAAAGTAATTCTGTGATGTTTTGGGTGGAGGGGGGAGTTTCCCCCACACAATCACTGATTATTTATAAACAATTTATGGAGCTAAATGAAAATCTGTGGAGCAGTGTCTGTGGAAGATTAAGATATTGGAGAGGTCTGACTAGAAAGTAGGACATGGATCATTTGCGTGTTTTTCCATTGAAATGGCAGTCTTAACTGTCTGCGTTGTGAAAGCAGAAGCTTGAATGCAAAACCAGAATTTTTTCTTAAGCGTTATTGCTTAAGATTCATAGGGTTGAGGTCAGACACTTAATTGCCTTGTAAATCATTAGGGCATCAACCACAGGGGTGTTCAAGATGAAATTTGATGCAGTGTTTGGGTAGTATTGTCATGTGGGCTTGTAAAGGCGCCTGAGCTAGATGACCTGAGAAATCCCTTCTGACCTAAGACACTGCAATAGTACAGTCTAAATGACCAGTGGATGTTTTTTAAATACAGAATCTGCTCAGGCAAGCTCTTTCATAAATGCCATCTCGTTTCTAACTCCTTAAAAGTGGATACTGATTGTCACCCCACATTCTTATTGTTAATAAATTCTTTCCAAACACAAAGATCAAATATACAAGATTATTCTAGCATTTCTTTTCTGTCCTCTGCTTAATAAAACAAGCAAGAGCAAGTGAATAGCAATCGCACATCTGAAAGACACAGCACTATTCATAAAGCATATTGCTTCTTTAGATTCCCCAAATTCTAATTAGAACTTTACAAAGCAATAACAAAGATAGCAACTGGATTCTAAACTAATAATTCTAAGCTCTGTGCAAACAGGAAAGCCCCAGTGTCAGTAAAATAATACAAGACACCTGTTTTATATGGTACACATCAAAAGCAAGCCCCAAGGACAAAAACTTTTAATATAATAATTATTAAATGTTTATTAGCCAAAGCTCAAAATATCAAGATACGTATTGTAGTAGAGAAACAACTATCTCCCAGGCACACAAAATCTTTCTATTTTGATGATTAAAACTTTGGTTGCCAATAATCTTGTGGCCCAAGGTAGAAGGTGTTATTACTGTACTTAGAAAGTAATAAAAGGATATTTCTTATCAGTCAGTTTTCCTATTTATAATTTAAAGTACACTCCTGTCTGCTTGAAATTAATTTCTTAAATTAAATACTTTCTAGCTTTTTCATTCTACTGGAGATAACAAAATTCCTAATACAAAAAAAAAGTCTATTCAAAAAATCCACAGAGGATTTCAAACACAAACTTTGTAAAAGTACATTAATGTTTTACAGATACACAACTACAGCTTGAATAAGTCTAGTTATTTTATCTCACAACTACAACCTGAGTAAGTCCAGTTCTTGCACCAAACAAAATCATGCTTAAATCCAGTCCAAAACTTTAAACCTCTGCTCTTATTTTGCTAGGAAAGAGTATCCAACAATAAATGGAGCTATATTATTGCCTGCTTCTCCTTCAGGCCCACTTTATTGAATTCCTCCAAGCATAAACTGGGACAGGGAATTGAATTTGGATCTCTGGTATCATAAAAGAAGGGTAAAGCAATAAATAATAAATGAAATTAGAGCATGTATAGGACTCTCTCCAGTAAGAAAGGAAGGAAGAAGGGAGTAAGCCTTTCATGTGATTAGTACTGCTCTGATAGATCATGCACACGAAGCCTCTTTTTGCTTGTTGCTGCTCTTTACCTGCTTAGACCTAACAAGGAGGTGGGGCTAAGTGAGGCAGAGGGTTTTAAACTGGGAAAGAAGTGCTTGAAGTGACAGTGAACTGAGAATCAGTAGGGATGTTTCAGGTCTTCCCTGCCGTGGGAGGAACAGTAACAGGAACTGGAGCTATTTCTGCCAGGGTGGTGCTGTGTATCTGCTGCGGACTCCTTACCTTTGGGTATAGCTCAATCTAAAGATGATGTTAGTGTTCCTGGAGGCAAAAAACATCCTGCTAAAAGGATGTGTCCTGTGGTGTGAAGGGGCTTTCTTAATGGAGAACAGAGGTTACTAAGCTGCAGTTGTGAGAAGTAGGTTCAGAGTACCCTTGGACTGAGTGATTGCTGCTGATTCCATTTAAACAAAAGCAAAACCCACTGAGCAGGAATAGAATTTTTTTTAATATAGAAATGTGATAAATCAGTAGTACTAGTTAATGAAATCAGCTAGCTCCTTAAATAAGGCTTTGGAATCACTGTAAATCAATTAAGATGAAAAATGTTTGGAGAAGAACTTCTATAACAGAACAAATGAAAGTGAGATTTTGGAATTAATCAGAGCATATGAGGGGAATAAAAAGGAGACAGTATTGAGAGAGAAAATAAGCATTGCTCTAAATAAAAAGTACATTCATATATGCCAAAGAAAATAGTTTTAGACCAAGTGCACTAAAGTTGAAATGCTCAGCAATGTAATAGGTTTTGAAAGCAGTTTTTCAACGAGGTTGGTGTACCACCTAAGGGCAAAGTTGCTAACTATCTGCTACAACCCTTAAACTTTAAAATACTTCTCTGTACATGAGATAAAAAGACAGAAAACATCAAAAGAAATGAATTCCATGTTTTCTATAGCTTCTTGGGTGTTCTAATATATTGGGAAAGCCGGAATTCTGATATTCCTGTTTACAGTCTTGTTGGGTTATTTCTTTGCCGCTATACTTTCCCAGAACTTTTTGTTACAGGAGTGCACGGGAAGTACATGCTGACTGAAATTCCACCTGGCTGTAATCTACTTTCAATCATTCAAGGCAGGATTGCGTATCTAACTAGTAATTTTTTTTAATGAACAGAGCGTCCTATGAGGTACTGAGAGCCTTTTACCTCTCAGTAACATAGATGAAAGCTGGCACCACCTTGCTGCGTTGGAATTTTTGCATTTAATATAGACACCTTAAATTTATTTGTGAGGAATGGACTACACCTTTTTCAAGAAAAAAATGAATTAAAAATTTTAGTGTGTGGTACTTTCTTTCCCATTTATTATCTTTTCTTAGGTTTATTTAATTTCTGGTTATAGCAAACAGCTATCTGCTCTTACGATATATCTGGTCTGACAAGAAGCATGTAGGACAAAATATATTTTAAATACTGTTTTTATTCTCCTTACTCAAGTTAATCTACTTTTGAGGTTTGTTAGAAGGGAAATTTGTCTCTAATCCAACAGAGATTTTATTTTTCAATTGAAGGTCTGATCCAATAAGTGAGTCTGTAAAATTCGTGGTTTTTGCTTCAATAATTTTTAGACTGTGTACACCCAGTTTACAATGAAATGATGAGAGTTTTATTTCAAAACTGCCAAGAATACAGTAATTTGAATCAGGGTGAGTGTTTTCCATTTTATGTGTCTTCAGAGATGACACAGACTGTGTTAGATAAGTCTCATGTTGCAGCAGTGCAGCCATTTCAGTTTGTCTTCAAAATGCTCATGGAATTCACAGGTCTTGCACAGAGCTGTTGCTGCTGTTTGTAATGATACAGAGGATGGAGGAGAATGGTTCAGCCATGTTGGCTCAACAGTTTTATAGAAGTAAAAGAATCAATTAAATCTGTATTTCTGTCCGTTTTGTGAGATAACAGCACAGATTTGTGAGGTAAGAAGGTATTGTTTCTTTGTTTAATTGGGTATCATCCTTGATGAATGGATGTTGGAGAAATCATAGGAGTGTACCTGCTTAGTTTGAACAAAGAATGGAATTTGGTAATAATGTAGAGTGGGATAATGCCACCTTTTCATTTGCACAGATATGATTTAAAAGTGTAATCTCTTTCAATTGTGGTTTCATGAGGCTGCAGTTGATTATAGATTTTTATTAGCTGAAGTAAGGCAATATGTCTTGCACATTGTTTCTGAAGTATTCATGCAGCTGTGCTGCTTTATATAGAACTGCTAAAAATCTATCAGTAAAAAATATCACCTGACACTGTTTCTTGTTAGATGTAATTTTGAAATATGCAAGCATCTCGAAATAAATCTTGATGCAAACTTGGGAAGTAAGAGGTTCTGATCTCCAAAGCAAATAAAGACTCAAAATTGCCATGGGAAACAGACTAGATGCTGAACAACACTTACCTACCCACAGGACACTAGAGCAGGTGAAATACAAAGCTCCTGTGGAGTCTTTTAATATTACTTGTGACTCCTCTGGAAGTACTAATTTTGAGTCTGACAGCACAGTCAGTAGGGGAACTCAGTTAATGCATGTTTGTTTTCTCTGAGACGGCAGCGATGAGGTCCTGCTGGGAGGGTAGTTTTTGTAATGTGGGCACCTGTCCACTTGGGAATGGGCACAGACCCCAGGGAGTTTGGAACTAAGCCACTCAAGAGCTGTGAGTGATAATGACTTTCATGCTAGAGGCACTATTTAATTAAGCAACCCTCATGATTTCACACATTTGTGAGAGATGCTGCATCTTTAAGAAATGGAGGGTTTTAACAAGCACAAATTCATAATGTAAAACCAGAACTTTTTAATTTTTAAAAGATTTTCAAAAGCACGACACTATTACTTTAAAATACGTTTAACTATTCAGTGCAAGAGCTACAACAGACTTAGAAATCCAAAGAAGGCCCTATGTGGAACTGGGATAAATTGCAAGCTGGAGAGCAGCTAAAGCTCACTGTGGGCCCCTCTGTTTTGTTTGCTTTCTGTCTGGGTGCCTGTGGCTCCCTCAGTTGAGCATGCTTGAGTCTGCTGAGGTCTGGTGTGTGGGGGGGTTTTCACCCAAATATTTCTTTTAAGACTTGTATTTGGGTGGTGTCCTTGGTGAACACTTTAAAAAACCTGGTGACTTTGGATACTTAGAGGGGAGTGAAAATCCTTGGTTTTTTTCTTTCCAGTTGCGTCTAGAAGATGCAGAGATGTTGGCAGGTGGCAATAGCTGCTGCTCGTTAAAAGATTGGATGGAACTATCTCCAGAGATACCTTTCTGCTGTGCCTGCCTCTGAGCAGGCATTTGGGCATGTTATTTACCTCCCCTGTTGCAACAGTTCTGTCATAGAGAAAAGCAAATTCATTTAAAATTCTGGAGAAGATACAGCTTGTGAGCTTCTGACTTACTTATTTGGGGTTTGGAGATGGGAATTTTGTTTTAACATCTTTTAGAACAAAATTACTTTGATGGCCGCCAGTTAAATCAAACTGATTTGCTAGTCTTTATTAGAATTATTGCATCAATATTTTAACTTGCTTAACTTTGTTCTTAGAGGGATATATTTCAAATTCTTATTACTTGTCTTTGTTTACTTATTTTCTTTGTACAGAAACATGCTTTGATATGGAAAATATTATACTCAGTCTAACTTCAAATACCTGTATATAGATGTTTGTTAGAAAGGGTACATTGTAATTTACCAGATAGATTTTAAAGCCAACACCTGCAATCACTTCATGATTCTTCATCTGCCATGATGGTAATGGCAGATATGCTCCTAAATAAGTTAATAGATCAGATGGCACTGAAAGCTGCAAAGATTCTGGGATGACTTGTTGGAAATTAGGACAAGATTTTATCTTCAGGTAAAGGACTGTGCAAGCTGCAGTAGCGAAGAGTAAATGATGGCACTCCTTGTGTCACATTTACATTGAATGTAAATTTTTGTTATCCTGTACCACAGCTTCTAATATTCAACACAAAATGAGAAGTCATCTCTGTCGTTAGTGGTTGGCTAAAGAAACCTTTGCTGTTGTGTTTCCCCCGAGCTGCCTGAGAACCCTGCTGAGGCTCAAGACCTCCCAGTGCAGGTGACTCAGTTTAACCCTCACACCTCTGTGTAGTAAGTTTAGTTACTCATCCAAGTTCTACTTTCTGAGAATTCTTTGAGGTCCCCCCATCTTTTCTGATACTGTTGGTCTGTACTCCCCATTACCTCTTTCTTTTCTCAAGAGGGAGTTTATGATCATCAAGGTCCAGCCTCGTAACTTCGTGCTCAGCCCCCTCACTCATCCATGGGCAGCCAGAAGCGTAATAAACAATTCAGCATCAATTTTCCAATGTTCATTATTGCACATGCAATTATTGTGAAGACTGTTTGAAATCTGCTAAATGCCAAATACCTCAGAAGTCTGCCTAAAAGAAACAGAATGCTGATAGTCTATTCGTCACTGCTCTTTAAATGTTATGTTTTTCTATGTAATATGAAAATTCGTTGTGTCAAACAAGGCAATACATCTGGGGAACAGGCTGCTCACTGGTTAGCTGTCTTTTCACTTCTAAATGGTTCAAATCAGATCAGTCTGCCTCCAGTTTTTGGCTGCACCCCACATATACCTCAGATTGTGGGCAATGCTAAATTTTTTGACAAGTTATAGTGAGGTGTTTTTTGAAAGTGTAGATTGTAATGCCTAGGTATCTTTNTTGTGGGTCTCCTGCAGGGAGCCACCAGCTGCTGACAGGGCAGGTGCTTTCTCTCCCGTCGACCGGGACACCAGACCTTGTCGCCAGCTGTGGCCTCCGGGCGGCCAGTGGCCAAAGCGACACTCTATTTCACATCCTTACATGAAGTTCCCTGGTTTACCCAAGGTGAATGAATACTAGTGGTCCCATCTGCCTATCTCACCTAAGATTTCCTCACTTCTTAAAGCTGAAATTTTGGATTTCAGAAAATTTGCAGTTGTTTCATATCAATAAGAAACGACTGGGTTTCTTACACCACTATAGATAAATTCCAGCACTCTAATCTTACAGAACAATTCACGCATTCATCGTAATAATTTTATGGCATTTATCATAGAATCACAGAAGATGCTGAGTTGGAAGGGACCCATCAGGATTGTTGAGTCCAGCTTCTAGCCCTGCACAGGATACGCCAAGAATCACAACATGTGCCTGAAAGCATTTTCCAAACACTTCTTGAACTCTGGCTTGGTGCTGTGACCTCTTCTGTGGGGAACCTGTTCCAGTGCTCAACCACGCAGATTTTTTTCTTTTGTTTAAACACTATTCATGTAGCTATTTTGCCATGGCTTTTGTTCTGTTTACTGGTGGTGATAACTTCTTCTTTGATTTTTGATTGTATATCTTAATATTCATATTCAGGGTTAACTGTATCATATTAGCTACTTCGGGAAGCTCCTTCAGTTTATTGATTTATGCTGCCAATAATGCTCTTTTCTGATAATTTCAAATTACTGTAGTGAGTGGTACAATAAAAAGGAACCTTAGCATCAGTGGTTTACATGACAACTTTCCACTGTTATTTTACAGATTGAAAAACACACTTTGAAACTTAAAAGAGGTTCAATTTCTAGAATTTGGTCTTGAAAAGTTACATTTATATCAATTATATTATGTTTATATATTTTTGTCATGCTACCATTTTTTATCCATATTTTTGTTTCTGGAAGAAATGTGGAATAAGGAAGTCTGTAATGTGCCATGTCTCATACTTGGAGAATGCTAACTGAATGTTTGGGAAGTGTCAAGGACACATGCAATTTATGTTGTATTCACTTGACTTGATTACTAAAAAAAATTCATATTTTTGCCTTATTTTTTTCTTAATTTTCCATGTTTGGATTGTAATGAACTGTGTAATCATACCATTATATTTTTTACCAGTGGCATCTCTGTAAAAAGATGCATAATAAAAGCATTATCAATTTGTAATACATATTCCCCAGCTCCCTTTAGACCGATTCCCAAACTAAGCAGAGTCAGTCTGAGCCCTAAATGATAATTTGTATCGATAACAACATCAGGAAAATGGCAAAAATTACTGATGTTACTATGATTTTTAAAAAGGCAGTAAAAATATTGAATGGCATGATTATATTATGCTTGGAGATTTTAAGGTATTTTTTGTCCTGTTTTATAACCAAATCAAGCTGTTATTGGAAAGGGTGCTGTTAGTTTTCAGCATGTTCTCTACTGGACCTTTGCAATGTGAAGTTAGAAATAATTGTGCTTTTTCTTCGTATTATAGTGTTTGTTATTTTTGGCAGTTTTAGGATGCTGACCTAGTGCTTTCCCTATCATATAAGTCATATAAATCTTACCTAAGCTCATAAAGGTACTTAAGATCATGAATTTCTGCTTCTCATCCACAGTTAATTAGGGATGTAGATGTTCTGAGATGCTCAAGCAGCAGGAAGCCATGGCCACTTCTGAGAAACTCCATGAAGGTGCAGTGTGATGTGCTTTAAAGCTTAGTGCTAAGATTTGGCTTGGAATAGCTTGCTCTCCTCGACTGCTCTTGCTCTTGTGTTCTGTCTCAGGGACTTCTTAGAAACAAGAGTGATGCTAAATACTGAAACTGTTATTATCAAAGACTGTAGAGATTGGCATAAAGGAGAATAACGGTCTATAAAGGAGAAACCTCAGTATTTGATGAAAATTTTCTCTGATGCATGAGACATCTTCAGTTTGCCTATCTCCCCTCGAAAATGCTACTCCTTTAAGCTGCTTTGAGACCCACCATCTCAGTGTCATTTTGCAAAGCTGCAAAAGGCATATTGGTTTTCTCTTCAAGGCTCTCAGCCTGAGCCCTCTCTGGGAAACAGCTTTGCTCTCTGCAGGAGTTACCTTTCTCCAGTGCAGGTTAAACAGGCAGCACAGGAGTCTTCTGACCTCTTACTGGGGTTGTGGAGTCTGGCGCAGTCCAAACACAGGCGCATTGTTCATCTTTGCTTTTTGAGCATTTTTCTTTTTCAATTATACTGAAATTAAGTGTTAGACGTGATTAAGCACAAATAAATGTCACTCATACCCATGGCTAGGCACAGCTAAGGGTGAAACCAATAATAAGTTTAAATTTAAAGTTTCTTTATGGTTTAATTTGTATCTTTCTTACTTGTCTAGAAAGACATATAACAGTTCTGTTTGGCTTCCATTTTTCCTCTCCTAAACAAAGAGCATTTAGTGTTGATCCTGTATTACTGAAAATGAGGTTAACTTAGACTGTTGGAGACCTAGAAAATAACCAGAAATGTGTATCTTGGTGACTCATTTTTGATTTAAATAGTTTTGTGAAATTTATTTATGGAACACATGTATAAAAGCATAAAGTTGACCTTTTTTTTTCTGTACAATGCATAATACCAAAACATATGATTTGGAATAATTTGTAAATTTAAGCAGCAATATTTACTTGGCAGACAGTGCTGCCAAGATGGAAGCAATTGATAAAAACTAAAAGAAGGGAATGATTAATTCATTTAATAGAATGGTGGAACAATTTAAAAGTCATTGTGGAAAACAGCAAGAAACCAGCATTTAAGTGGCCTGCCACTACAGGACAAATTTGAACTTACTCTACTTAGTACTACAGCGAGCAATGAAAACGAACACCTAGAAAAGAGAAATTAAGGGTAAAGTGACTAAAATGTCAGGTTACTAACCCTTAAATATTGCATATTGTTCTGTTGAAAAAAAAAATGCTTTGGATTAATACTGCTGTCCTGGGTTACAGTGTATTCTATTACCATGAGCTGTTGAGACCAGGTGTAGCAATGCTCCTTGCCTCCTCCCTCTGGACTATCTCCTGTTAATGGGCCCAACAATGCCTTGCTGTATGACTCAGAGGTAACCCGAACCCAGACTATCTCCTGTTAATGGCCCATCAGTGCCTTGCCCCATGACTCACCATTCCATTGTGNATTGGACTGTTACCAACCCCCCGATTATCAGGGGGTCAGGTTTGTGCTCTGACCTTGTCAGTGGGTTGGTTTTTTTTGCGCTACTGCATTTATTTTATTTTTCCTATTAAATTGTATTTCTGACTTGGACTCTCTCACTAGTTTGCTTTCAAACTAGCACAACTGCTAAAGTGGGAATTTGGATCAAGATACATAAACATTTCATCTTTTTTTAAAATTTCGAACAATGTATACAAGAAAAGAAGATTGACTATATTAAAGCATCCCAATAATTTTGAAGTGATCCTTGTAGAGTGAGCTTCAGGTTCCAGTAATTGCTTTGCTTCAAAAGAAATACTTCCTCAAGAGAAATTCTAAAACAAAATAAAAACACAGCCTAATATGAAGCATGTGTTGGCAAGGAAATACTAGATGAATTAAAACATCAGACTGTTTATTTTGGGTTTTTTAGGAAATACCAAAGGCTGACATATTCCCTCTAAAATCTTGGAAGGAATAAAAGTTCTTCGCAGCTGCCCAGTTTAAGATTGGTAGTTCTGTGGTTCTGGGTGAAAGCTTGATCCCAAAAGACAATCCTTCTCCCTCATAGCAACATTATAAAGGGCTAGGTACCATTAGGATTAAAGTAATAGCTGAAATTTGGCAAAAGAAATGGGTAAAATCACTGGATCTCTACTGAATTTTTGGCATTAGGTGCTTTTCTTCCACATCTTTCAGGGAACTTATCCCAGTAGATTACCACTGTCAACCTCTAGCTGTATTTTGTCATTTCTTTCTTCGGAACTGGAAAAATCCGACTATAATTATCAGCCCTATTTCAGACATCTTCAACTAATTCCCTGTCTTCATGTGGCATTTAGTTTGTTTTGAACTTTGCCTACTTTCCTACTTTACCTGTAAAAAAATAAAATTTCAACATTGGTAACAGTACCAAGTGATACATTGCACACCATAAGGAAAACACTGCAGTACTTTTGCCAGTTTACCATCTTTTTCCAGTAGTCAGATTGCTATGAATCTGTACTGGGTGGGGAATAAAATCCAATGCTTGCTGCTCTACCTGTTCCTTTTCATCCCTCTCTCTTATTTTCCTCTGAAGTACGTTTTAGGTCACTCTAATCAAATGAGCAACGGAGAAGGAGTAAGGTCATTCTTTAAACCAAGTCCAGTTTCAGACTAGATGTGGTCAATTGTCTTGCCTTTGTTTCTTCCTCTCCTTGAAACAGACTGTACCAACAGATCTGTACTGCTGATCATTGTCAAAGCCTGAAATCATGACCCATGCTTTCAGCGGAAGTGCCAGAGTTATGCTAACAGCTTTGAATTCCTCACCCTCTTCTGTCAGTGACAGGTTGTTATTTCATTGATGTAACAGGTCCTTGACACATTCACTCCCTTATATAATAAAACGAATAAACAGAGCGGTGTTTCGTATTGTGATTTTACTTGCAAAGAGAAATGTCATCAAAATTTCTGGATAAATTATTTTATTTTCAATTCCATTAGGACCCGCCACTCTACTTTGTTTTAAATTCCAGGTCCGCACCCTAATATAAAATTGGGTTCGTGCTTGTTGCAATTGCTCACATGTGTATGGGTCTGCACAGGGCGTGAGGATGCAGATAATTATCTTGCATGGCTGTTAGGGCCTACTTGCAAAAACACGAAAGCAGGCACAGTCATAGTCTGCTCAAACATATGCTGGAAGAGAGTTGCATCTTTCTGTTAAATTTATGCTGATTTCAGGCTTTGGATTAGGGCCTAAATTCCTATACAAAATGTAAGCACACGAGTGGTACCTCTGTTTAAAAATTAAGTCCTAGATATATAGTAGGAAATGTAGAAGTTTAGTAGCTAGATCACCAGTCATTAGAAATGTCAGTTGCAATAATTTCAGGTTTATTCATAGGGAGTTCACATCTGAAGACAGCCCCAAAGGGGCATGCTTCCGATAAAAAGAAAACCTCGAAGGCCAGCTTCCTATTGTGGTTGATTTTGTACTCTTTTTCTTTACATAACTTGACACATACTGGCCTGATTACACTTTTGCCCTAGCTTGACAAAGACTAGTTCTGACTTGATGTGGTAAAAGGAGAGGAGAATCTGATGTGTCTTAGAAGTTGTAAGTGAAATGCACTTGGTCTTCCCCAGCACGGTGGAGAGTTTCTTGTAACTGCCAGGCTCCAACAATTGTCTGTAAGCAATGAATTACTTTTCTTTCCGATTTTGTAGTTGTGGTTTTTAATACCAGAGCTCAGCAGACATGGGGGCACACAGAGTGAAAAGGCAGGAGCTGATGTGGTGACATATACCCAAGTACAAAGGAAATTAGGGAACATTAGAGTGCCAACAGGGGCTGGTTGTGCATATGTATACCTCCAGGGCTGCATTCATTAGGACAAACTCTGTAAGGTCAGGGAGATGGGGAAGGCTGGTGCAGAACCTTTTTGATGTACACAAAGTTTTTCCTGAGTGCAGTGGAGTTACTTGGTAGGTTAAGAGGAGATGATGGACTTCATTGACCCATAAGGTCTCAGTCTTCATGCAGGTGAACTGAGTGCATGTTTCTTCTCACTGAGTCTTTAACTTAATGTTTCCTCCTACTCATACACTTCTGGGAGAAATGGTAATGAAATAACAGGAAAGCAGTTGAATTCCCTCCTTCATATGGAAAAACAAGTGTAAGAAAGCCTTTTTCAGGTTTTTTTCCTTGGTTAATGAGATGAAACTCCTTAAAAGATGTATTAAGATGAATGTAAATAACTAAAGGAGAGGTTCTAATATGCAGTGTTGACCCTCACCAGCCTCTCTGTGGAAGGAATTTGGCATGTTTTCTTCTTTCCTCCCCATACATAATAATTTTCAAACCTACAGGTTTTGAAGGACCCTGACTTCCTTCTATATGTGGGCACCCAGCAAGAAGGTCTAGAGTTTCAGAGTATCTTCCATCCTCTTCAATTTACGTGCAACCATTTTCAGCAAGACAAGTGACAATTGTTGCTTGTAGGCAATGTGGAAAAAAATATAATTGAATTATTGTTCCTGGTATTGCACTTCTGCTTCTCAGTATGCAAGCCATGTCTATGCAACTCCTATGCACATACATCTCAAAGAGAAGGAAAAAGAAACTTCTTGAGTGAGAAAAAATGCTTTATTAATAATCACAGGCCATCATCCATCCAAAAGTAGGAGAAAAAAGCCAATTAATTTCCTTTACTATGGACATAATTTGGTCCACTGACCTCACTGAAAAATGTTGATCTTTGGGCATTTCAGTATGTTTTCAGAAGATAAACTGGGATCTAAATCTACAGCAAATTATCTGTTTTAAGGTGTCTTACACTTAATGTAAAGAAGAAAGACCTCATGAATCGAAAAATGAAACGACACCCCCTCTTTTTCTGAAAGACATAAAATTCTGGAATAAAACCTTCAATTTAAGTTGAGAAAGTAACTATGGAAATAATCTCTTTTGTAATTTTTGCACGAAGACTGCATATTTTATCAGCTGTTCTACATACAGCTGCAGCAAATTCTGGTCTTAGTGCAGAAGCTTTCCTTACAGAGTTTTGCAGCCTCGGTCTATGCTGAATGGATCAGAGATGGATCAGAAGTTTCCTGATCTCTTATCAGACCAAATCACTTGGACTAATATTCTGCCTCTCTTGGGTCTTTTCTCTTGTGGGCTCAAAACCATACTGTGTTACCAGAATAAACTTTTGCTCAGAATGCCATGTGAATACATCCTAAATTTTATTCTTTATGTTACATCTCTTAATTTCTAAAGAATGCATCTAATTTCACAATTTTTTTCCATTACCATATGTTGATATATGAGATGAAGTGAGGTTATCTGGGAATCCTTATGGCAGTATGGTGACTGTCTCAATGCTTTCCTAAACTGAGTAGCATAACATGTTTATGAGCTCTAACTTACCAGAGTGGATACAGGTCGATGTTGAAAAGTCAGACATGCCTGTTTCCCTGAACTGTGTGAATTTGAGCTCATGGATTGCCAGCTTGTATGTGGTTGAGGTGAAAAAAAAATACACAAAACCCACTAAAATGCAAATCTGCATAATACGACTGCAACCCAGGGAGAGATGGTGTAACATTTCTGTCACTGAACACTCCAGGAAAAATATTTTTAGATTAAGAAGTGTAAGCAAAAGGAATTCAAGTTTGATTACCTTTGTAAAGATTTGTTTTAAGCACTTACACCTTAAAGATTTATTTATTTATTTTAAGTAAGCCTCTGGGACTTATTTTCTGCTAATGACATGGCCAGGAAAGAGCTGAAACAGCAGAATTCCATTGCTAAAGTTCAGATTGATTGTCACTGCTTAACACTGCTTTATAGCCTCTCTGGAACAAAGAAAATATCACATTTTAATATATAGTTATAATATTTTAAGCTAGGAAGGAAGGATAAAAGAAAGAAAATAAATTTAGCAGCCCTTCCTATTTCCAAAACAGACTTTATGAAATAGGGGATTATTGTTTTTAAATTTGCATTCTGTTTCAGCAGCCTTTTCTATCCAGAACCTACCTTGTATGTTTAGATTAAGTTAAGTGCAATAAAGTAACATTTGATTTTTCCTGTTAACAGTGAAGAAAAAGATCAGGGATATATATATTGGGTTTTTGTATTAGATTTCTGTTATATGCCTGGTGAAAAAGAGAAAAAACTGAAAAGGAGTAAAAAAAATTGAGGCTTCTTACTTAGAGATTGGGCTATTTTATTAATAAAATAAGGCCTTTGAAGAGCTCTATGCTCCATTTGTACTGTTTATGTGGGTATGAAATAATTAGCAGTCAAAATTTAAACGAGAATTATGCTGTTTGGGATTGATCCAAGTCAGACCCCTCCAATATACATATATACAGACCCCTCCCATATATATATATATATGTTTGAAGTCCACAAACACTTTTATGGCATGTCCTGGCACACTTCAAAGTGTGCTGTTGTATGTGAAAATCTAAGTTTCTTGCCTTCTGCATAGTTTAAATGTATGAAATGGGTTAAATGGGTGTGGTAGCCCTAATTTTGTCTAGCTAGGTTAATATTTCTATTGATCCCCAGAACTGCCACGTGCCAAGCCTCCAGGCATGGCCCCGGCTTGGCTGGTGTCTGTCGTCAACATGTGTGGCCCCCTGAGCCTGCTGCATTGGGGTGGTGAAAAGTGCTGCCACACAGCTTGTCCTCAGCAGCCCAAGGACAGCTCCAGCCTGCCTGCCGAACAGTTACCTGGCCAGGAATTCAGTGGAAAGCTGAACATCGTGTTCCAATCTGCTCTTTCAGATCAATCTAAAAAGCACAGCAGTGCCTCAGGTACACTTTATAAATATGTGATCTGCTCCTACTAGTATTTTTTTCAACTTCAGTTAAATCTGGAATTAAACATTAATTCAATCTATAACGGCTTTTGCTTCAAACTGGGACAATTTTAACTTCTGCTTACAAAACAAAATATTTTATGCCAAAGCTCATGCACGAGTACCCTTAAAGTGAAAGCTTTTTCACACTTATGACTTGAAAAGTCACAATTTCTAGTCTTAAATTATAGTTAACAGTCATGAGACATTCATTTTCCACTGTGCAGTGAGCTGTAATGTATGAGAAATGCACACTATGAAGCGTGTTTTCTTGTTTCCTACTTTCCCAGGGATGACTAAGGAACAGCTCTTCACGTCAATTACCATTGCCCAGCACTTAAACAAGGTGAGGCTGATTGACAGGAACACCCAAATTAGTGTTGTGGAAGAATTGCTAAGATTTAGGAGATCAGACTTATCACAAAGTTGGGAGGAAAAAAAAAAACAAGCCAAAAACCCAACACAACAACTTTGGTGTTTAAATGAGAAGTTTAAAATAAATTATGCATGAACTCTAGACCAGAAGTGCTTAAACGTTTTCCTTGTTTTATCTGCTTGCCCTTTGCTGGGAGATCAGGTAAACTCACCGGTTCCAGTAGTGACTCTATGAGAGACAGGAGTTCAAGCATCTTTTGTTCCAATCTCATGGTAGCTGACATCTGACTGTCCATAAAAATATACTCAGTATTAGCAAGAACATTGTGTCAGAATGAATTAAAAAAAAAAAAAAAAAAAAAGAGCAAAAAAAAGAGCTCTGATTCAGATGTGGAGAAAAATATTTCAAAAGAGGAAGTATTTTATAGACATGCTAACTTTTATTATTGCATTTCAATTTCCTAGTATAGATTCACAGAATAAATAAGAGCTATAAGTTTTAATTAAAGAAAAAGAACCTTTTTATTTGCTTTCTCTGTAGTGGGTTTGGATGAAAAATGTTTCTTTTCTCCTTTAGAAAGAGAAAAAAAAAAGGATGGGGAGTATAGAGAAGTAATTTTTATGTATTTCATAATACTTCCATTTCCTAACAGCCTCTCTTCCTCTTCTACCATAGGATCAATTATCATCCTCTCTTACAGTTACAGGAAAAGGTCAAAAGTGAAATAAGAAAATACCAGCTTTCCTAAGGGAACAGATTCATAATGTGGAAAGGAGCCTGTAATTTGGCAGCTGTAGCTTTGGGAAGCTAAGGTTTAGTACAGGAAGAAATTGGAATGTCTCTTGGATGGGGAGATAGTGGTCATCAGAGAGTGCAGTTGACACGATTTCTCTTTGTAGAGCTGACATCGGGGTGCTTGGTGCTGTCACTGAAGGAAGGCAAGCAAAGGCTCTGTTTTATGCTATTGTCAGTTCTGCTTTTTTATCTCACATATCATGCTCAAAGCTAATTGTGTTTACTGTGCTCCTGCAAAGCAGGTAGTGAACATCGTATAATTAACTGGGAAATTCCAGCCCTCCTTTTTTTCTTCGAAACAGCATATAGGTTTCCTTCTGTCTCTCCCCTCTAACCAGGTTTGTATTTGTATGCACATGGCTATTATATTTTGTAATTTGTTATTTTGCATCTCTGATATATCTTCAGTTAATCTCTGGTGTAAAAGACAGGATTTTTATTCTTTTGAGTTTGGGATAAGACAATGTTAGACTTCATTTTGTAGTTTGAAATTGAGGAATTTATTTCATATTTTGACTGAGAACTAGTTCTCTTTTTGACTTTGCACACTTACCAACTCATTTGTGTTGAAAAATATAATCACTAATCTGTTAGAAGTGAAGATGGTTTAAGAAGGAAGCAATAACAAGAGAATGAAAGATGGAGTAAAGATAAATCCAGATTAGATCTTAAAATAGAACCTTATATGATAATTCCATTTACAGCCACAGGGTATGAAATTATGTCCTTCCTTCTGCAGGATGACCACCTGCGGGCTGAGAGTGCAGTGGGAGCTCCTGCAATGGATGCAGATCCTATTGCTATGAAACTTCGAAAAATCAGATCCTAAGTCTGTAACTTTCATTAAATGCTGGGAACGTATATTAAAAGAAAAGAAAAAATCAATAAAAGTCATCTTGTTCACTTAGTTCAGTTCTAGAATTGGTGTTCTGTAACTTCGTATTGTTAATATACATCAGTCTATAATTTAGAACAAAATTGCCTATTTTCTCATCTAAAGTGGTTTTCTGAGTTTTGAACTGAAAATATGAAATGTCTCAGACGTAATTGGTGAAAACTTGACTGAAGAAGCAGCATCCAATTATTGCAAAGTGTTTGTTGCCCATCAGCTCCTTTGGCCCTTTTACTCCTTAAGATTAACTTCAGCCATATAGGTCACTTTTGCCACTAGAACATAATTTGCTTATAAGCCAAGAAAAGGAAGTTGCCTTTATAGTCACGTCAAGAGGTTTTATTATGCATATTTTTTTTTTTAACTGTCAGAAAAATCATTCAAACTATCTTCTCTTGGGGATTAGATGTTTGTTTCAGGCCTTTTTTAATGTGCTGTTATGCAGCTCACTTTTTGGTCTGTATGCAGAAGCTGATTGTTCAGTGGTGTTGGGGTGTTTGTTTGTGTGTTTGTTTTTAATTACTGTGTGAATTTAGCTACTGTTAGACTGTTGGATACATCTAAAAGATATAATCAGAATTAATATCTACTAGGATAGAAGAAGCTATCCAGGATATAGAGAACTTCAGGTTTAAAATGAGACAGGGAAGAAATAAGAAAGGAAAGCAAAGGGAAGATGTCTCATTTCCTAGGGAAATAAATGCACCGTGCAGCATTCTGTTGCCTTGACTGAACTGCTTTAAGTGAACGGGATAATTTGTGCCAGACTTAGCCAGTTCATCGTGCCCAGAAAAATTAGCTGACTCTTCCCCAGACCAACCATTTTACAGCTGTCCTTAGTCACAGACAGACTCCTACTAATTAGACCATGCTGTCTCTTACACTGCTGATTTTATTAATGATACATTTAGCAAAATACAGTATTGTGTACTTGCCATTCTCTGGGGTTTTTACTTGTGTATGTCCTTCCCGCTGTCCTTTTCTCTGTCCTTCTATTGAAAACTGGTTAGCATAATTGTATTTTTCTTTCTAGGGTATTGTCTCCTAGAGAATAGAAACTTCTTACAGGTGAGAAAGAAAATCAGTTTGTTTTTTTATTTTACTGGATAACCTATTTTGACTTCTGCCTATACTGCGAACATGACTGTCTACAACAAAAATGTTATTCCACGTCCTTGAGGGATTTTTTTGGTTGGTTGGTTGGTTGGTTGATTGGTTGGTTGGTTGGTTGGATTGGGTCTTTTGGTATATTCAGGTGTTTTTAGAGTGGTGAGAAAGTGCACTCATATATAATCTATGTAGTAGCAACCAACAATTTTGATTTGCTGCTAAAGCATAATCTTTTCTTTGTGAAATGTGTGTATCCCCCAAATATTTAATTTATGCAGGGGGAAGAGAGTCTAACAATTTCACCAGTTCCTTAGAATGCAGATGAGAAGATAGAAAGGGGTGAACATGGAGTTCTTCTTTGACCTTTGTCATTTGTAATTGTCACCTGTAAGAATGCCTAAGACATGGACTTTTGTGTAGTTTATACTTCATGTTTATATATGCTTCCTATCTAAACAGAACAGTAATGATGGGCTTAAGAAACTCTGAAACACGGTAGACTTAAAATAATTAAAATATTCACCCTTCATTTGTTCTTCATAATTCGTCTTGCCACACTTGATAATTATGAGACAGATTAAAAGCTTGCTTGTTCTCAGCCAATCTCCCTTTCATACTTGATCCCCACAGTGAAGTTGCACTGCTGAATTTGTGGTATCAAATTCATTTCCATAGCAGCACAGATTTTTGCTGTGGCATCACATAAGTAAAATGATTTTGACTTCACTGTGGGGTTAAGCTTCTATAAAGGGAGAAGGAAGAGAAAAATAAAACCTCCTTATGGAGAAAAAACAACTGCAAAAGCAATGCATGTGATAGCCTGATCCAACAACTGCAAATCCTGTGAGAATTCTCCTTATTTTATGTCAGTGGGGCTGCTCAGTAGGGATTTCTTTCACACTAAGAAATAAAGGGTAAGTCCCACAGTGTGATCAATTTTGTGGTTTTTTCCTCCTCTCGAAATACTGGGTTTTTTCCAAGATTTAATTTAGCTGAAAAATTCATCCTTAAAGAATATCTATCAGGATTATTTCACATACAAATACAATACTCACATGCATGCTCTTTCTGATCACATGCTAAGAAACCCAACACACAATATTTGGCAACAGATGCATAAAGGAGTGCTAGATGTATGCACATAAAAAATAACAGCAGTGGAATGATTTCCTATTCTGCCTGGTATCATTTAAAGATTGTGATGACAAAGGGCATGCTTGGAGAAATCCAAACCACCACCAGGAAGAGAGGCAGGAAATGAAATCACTGTAATGAGAACTGTTGCCCACTGCTCTGCTAAGAAATGAAAGACACTTTGATGATGGGTGCAGTAGGCTAATGTTGGTCAGTCTCCTGGAAAATAGAATTATGCATAGCTGGTAAACTCTGATAAAATGAAGACCAAAGTCAGTCAGTGACAGACAAATACCAATTGTAGTCTAAAGATTAGCAGGCTCAATTTTGGACTCAAAATGTTTAAATTTCTTCTACTGTTGTTCCTAAATATGCTAGTTTAGCAGTGTATGCATATTTTTAAAGGAGGGGGAATACACTTCTAGTTGGACTTCCATTCAATGCAAAACCTTTGTAATTATAACAGCCAAAGCTACTCTAAAAATATATTTAATCTGAAATCTAATTTTTAAAAGAATTATTAATTTTGAACCATGCTTTGGATTTTCATATTAAAAGTGAGTTCTCAGGAGACGTAGACAGAGTGTTAAAGACAGATAAAAGGTGTAGAAATAAAATGGCTCTTTCCTCCCTCTTCATCCCCTCTCAAAAACTCCTCTGTCTATTTGGGACAAGAACATACTTGGCAGTGAAAATAGATGGTACATGGATGGTGGAGTAAAGGCATCTGGAACTATGCAACAGTTTGAACCATTCTTCCATCTATAATGTTTTTGAGTTAAAAATCTATTTCTTAGTTAAAATGCAACCTTTAAGCAAAAATATTTTATTGTTTTAATTTTGATAAATGGGAAATAAAAGTAAACAAGACTCTTCTTTTGTGAAATGTAACAAAGAGCCAGATTATAAAAGGAGAAGCCATTACACCTAATGAAGTGTCATGGATGGCAACCACACCAGGAAATTGAAAAGAAAATGCTACAGATCTTTATAAAGAACTTGGCACCATATAGATGGAAAACAGTCTGCAGGAGAAATGAACTCTCTCTTTCTCAGCTGACTCACTCTTTAGGAGTTTCCCTACAGCATGAGCTGGAATCTGACAGATGGTATGGAGAAGATCAAGGCCGTGAGCCCATGTCATGCTGGTGACTTAATTAAAATTTCTTTTTTCTTAGCCATTCTTTTCCCAGACTCCCAATGGGGCATTTAATGTGCATGAAAGGGTAAAATCAAAGCTATGCATATGGAGAAAAGTCCATGAAGAAGAAAAATGTTTAGTAATCTGTCTTAGTTATGGAACCACAACTGGAAATAAACAGTGTGTGATTCACAAAACTAAGTTGCTTCCCATGTGTCATGGTTTAGGAATGGTACTCTGTAATTCAGCGTCCCCACCAAGGCTCTCCAAACCACTCACCGCCCCCTCTCTTTTCCCTGCTGCCCTGCTTTCCCCTCCCCTGGGGCACGACTGAGAGAATTGGAGGCACAAAAGGCAAAGATCATGGGTTGAGATAAGAACAATTTACTGGGAATAGCAATGAGATAAGAAAATTAACAGTAACAGCAACCCTACTAATAACAGAAGGTACAAGAAAGGAAATAATTCAACAGAAAAATAACCTCTGTAATAGACAATACTGGATGTCTCCCCCTGCCACCCTAGGTGTCCAACAGGCAGGACTCCTTCCCCCTGGACGAGAGGCCCTTCCCCCGGCCCTGCCAATGAGCTGAGGTGGTAGAGAATAACCTTCAGGTCCTGGCCATGCCCCCTGTCAGTTACTGCAAAAATTAACAATGTCCTGGCCAGAACCAGGACACCACGATGGATTGTTTACCAAAAAAAGACAAGTTCATTACTCTCTCACCCCTAGATTACCTATTTTAGAAACACTTCATTGTATATATCAATTGCTGTTTCAGTTACCCATACAAATATCCATATCTCATGATGATTTAGATTTTGCAGTTGCTGAGTATGAACAGCAATTCTTTAAGGTACTGAAGAAAAAAGTTCTCAACAGAATTGTTTTTGCGTGCTGGGGACTAACCATAGTCACTTTGTCGGTGCCAAATCTGAAAGTTTATATCCATGTGCTGTATTTTATTGCACTGCAGTTTGTATACGAGAAGTCATCAGCAAGCCTGAAAAGGGGGAATTAGCCTGCATTTCCAACGGAACAAACCCCTCCCATTATACAACCATGATGTGAGCCAGAAAGATGTAATTCTGGGGTGGAGAATGGCTATAAGAGATGTGACTATTGCCACTCAGCAGTCACAGGGAGGGTCAAACAGTAGATGATGCTGAGGGTTCAGAATGAGGTGTCCAGGAGTGAGTGTACTTCTGCTTAATAAATCATCAGGTTCCTTTAATCTGTTTATCACACAATTTGATTGTTTAATTTTTTTGTTATAGAATTGTGCCTGTATTCGTGTAATATGTTGCTAGCATGGGAAGAAGCCTTAGGAATGCAAAATAGTTATGAGTGAGCACAGAGGGTTAGACATCACTCACAGAAGGAAATATACTAGGAGATGGAAAAGTAATGATGGGATGGGGAAAAAAGTAATGATGGGATGAGTTTTTGTTTATCCAAAATGGGTTTCTGGCTATAGACTTAGTTTTGACTGTTTTTCAGGACACAGTTGCAGAAATACATTAATGGTTACTCAAGCCCTGTGGTATAACTGCAAATTACTTCTTGATATTTTGTCAAGTTTCATGTTCCTAAAATCAGGTTAATAACCTTCAAGGTGGTACTTCTGTACAGACCAAGCATATGTAGAATGATCTTGTCACCCATAACTATATATTTTCATCTGTCTGTATTTTTGTTCTGTTCTTAGACAGATGTCAATTTCTCTTTTTTACATCCTAAGTACAGAAAAGCTGTTAGATGGATTGTCCAGACTCAGTCTGTCTTTTGTGTTCTAACCTTGCTTTTCACAAAGTTCTGTTTACTGCATAGTTGGGATTGCATAAATAGTGATCTTCATCTGTACACCCACTTACACTGTGTTAGAAACTACATGGTGCTGTGATTTATTGATTAATAACGATCTAGTTTGTTTTTCTTGTTCCCAGTGTTTTCTTTCTTTTCAATGAAAAAATGTCCATGGGTGTGTAACTTATTTAGTCTACCATCTGCTCAAAAAATTTGAAAAAGTAAGCACTGTGAGTGTACTTTTATTGAAGAAACTATTTTTCTTCCTAAAAGTATGTCTTAGTAGAAATTAAAATGTTTGGGCATGAAGTGAATAAAATTTCAAATCTGCATAACTGCAAACCACGGGATTTAATCAGTATTTAATCCATAAAGAATCAAATCTCACATTCACAAATTAGGGAGAGTCCCTTAGGAGTCATTTGGTTAATGTTAATATTGTATTATACAGTAACCTGAGCTGGGACATAGAAAGAATTTGCAAACTTCTGAAAATAAAAAGATGTGACATTCACTCAGATGGATTATGTTTCAGTTTTGCAATTGTTTGCTATAGAGCCATCTGAGAGTACTAAACTATTCATTTCTAAAAATGTAGTTGTATCTATTCGGATTTATGTGCGGGGATGGCTCATTCATTTAAAAATTTATGTTCAGTGAAGACATACAGTTGAGGTACAAAACAATTTCAAATCAAAGGATGTGTGTTTGAATGGACTGTGGTGGTCCTTATGCAAGGACTTTCTAGCTCTGATTTGATAAGATTAAAAAAAAAAGACCCGATTTAAAAAATCATGAGTCTTGTATAAGAAGATAGGGCTGTCTGTTTAAAGACATACAAATAAGCACTACAGAGATTTTACCTGCCTGTTAGAAAGAAAAGAAAGTACATACATAAAGCAAATAAAGTTAAAAAAAAAATTTAAAAATTCCTAAAATGAGATCCAGTGCTGATTCCCATTATGCTTCCTAATGATGCTCATTACAATCCTAACTACATTTTAATGCTGAATTCTAATGCCTCCATTCATCATTGGGATGAAATACAAATGCTGACAATTGACACACTTAAGGAGGTTCACAGAACTGAAAACTGTCTGTGCATATTTATCAGAACAGAGAAACTGTGCTGGTTGAAGTTAAGGAATACCTCTCAGGGCAAAAATATTGAAACAAAACAAAAATCCGAATACAGATGGAAGGAAAAAATAGAGTAAGGGTCATCCCCTGAACACAGCTATTGGTATTTACAGACTTTTTAGGGATAGCTTTCTTCTCACTAACTTTTTGGTGCATGAAAATCTTTGCAAGAAGATACTGAATATAGAGAAAGCAGAGAAGAGTGGAAAAGAGCAAAACATTCTGAGTGATTTGGATAAATTAATTTGAAATTATGTTACCAGCAGTTTAATACATTATAATCTTTCACATTTATATAGTCACTCTAAGCATTTGAAAATTATTAATATGCTTACTCAGTTAGCTCTTCAAAATTATCAGCTGTCAGTGTACACCTACATCTTATGATGCATAGCATACCTATGAAATTAATGCTGTAAAATGATCTTTAAGATTAAAAATAAATTGGCTCCAAGGTTTGAAATGCAGACATCCCAAATGTTTTATTTAATCATTGTTACGCTTTCCTACGTTTTCTCATTCTTTCGTATAATAAAATCTCAACAAATGTGGAGATCTGTGATACTGAACACTAGATTTCAGTAACTTATTTGGTGCAAAGGAAATTTTATCTGGATGGTTGACAAAGCTGAATTCTCTTATATGTGAATACTAATTCTCAGTTGTCCAATATAATACAACCCTAAAGTTGAAACTAGAGGAATAAGGTTTTTTTGTAAAGCTTCTACTACAGTGGATGTAAATATATTAATTCTGTCCTTGTAAAATCAAATGTTAATATAAATCTTCCATTAGATACTTTAGTTAGTGGTTTTCATATAATGTCTTTGAGTACCACTGAAAATGTACTACTGATGTTTCGACTGTTAAGATCTGCCTGTGCTGAACTAATCCTGTTTATGGTGGAGAGAGGGAGGAACCAAAGACACTCTTTCTAGAAAATTGTGTTGAGTCTCTCTTCTTCCTTGTAAAACTCCTTTGATTCTTCTGTTTGTTCTTCATGCTCTAGATTGTTGCATTTATTGTATCAGAAACACATTTTTCTTTCCACTACTCTCTATTTCAATATTTTATCATATTATTTCCTCCCTTTCTCTCTTCACTTTTCTTTTGCTCTGCTTTTTCTCTCCACTTTCTTTTTGCTTCTTTACATTGCCCACCTAGCTATCTTTCCTGCACTTTGGCTTCTTTTAAATAAAATTCTCATGTCCAAGTTGCCATGACATAAAAATGTAAAAATATCCTCAGTCAAAACTTCCACAGTTCTTTCTGTAGGGCAATACCCTGAGGGACTGATGGGGAGGAAGATGGGCTCTGTATACAACAGCTAAGTCTTTTAGAAATAGGTAAAGACAGTCCATACGGTTGTACACATACGGTTGATTTAATATGTGTGAAAGTGATTCTCTTGGAAGAATTTCTGAAGACAGCAAATTATGTCTGTAAAATATTTAGGTTTACTCTTCTGTTAAAACAATTTCATCAGAAAATTAAATTTAAAGCTCACTTCTCTGCTTAGTATTTGTCACTTTCCATTATTTGCTATGTTTTTTGTTCCAAAATCAATTATGTTTTTCCCATTTGATGCTACTCTGCACTTCAATTTTTACTCTTTTAGCAGAAATATAGTTGCTATTACTTTTAACTGAAGCTCATTGTTTAGTGGCTCTAGGTCTACCTTGACTCAAAAAAACCCCAAACCATAAAAGTAGTATTATAGTAAATGAAGACTGACTAGGGTTAAGAAAGTTCAAAAGAATTTTATTTCCTTTTCTGTCTGATACATAGTTGTGGGAAATTATAAAGAAGTATTGGAAAGCTGGGTAGAAATATTGCTGAAATAAAGATTTCGAACTTTTAGGCAAATTACCTGCCATTTTTGTGTCCAAAAAGGGAAGGCTTGAATGATAACAGAAAATCAAAAATAAGACTAAATCAAACAAATCCTCATACCTATCTTCAAACATGGCACATGCAAAGAACCATGTATCTTTTTCTGTTCTATCATATATATATCCTTCAAAAGTAACCACTGAAAAATTCTACCTATATGGGCATATGCTCATATTTACTTAATTTATCTTTCTCCTCTTCAATTACTTGCAAAATCTGTGTTGAAAGTGGCATCATAATCCATTTATCTAGACACAGTTAAATGATATAATTGAACTTCAAATAAGTGTATTGGATATTTCATGGTCTTGCCCTATAGCAGAGTTCTGAAGATTGGTGAATTTTTTCCCTTTGAGTAGAACGCAACTATAACTTTTGGCAATAGTAGCAAGTCTTGACAACAGATATACTTCAGCACTATACTTACATTAGGGTAATCTGAAAACACTCTCCATTAATTACTATTTGCTTTGTAAAACTTTCACATAACCAGGATATTCTCATCACTTACAAACATGGGACACAGATCTGACTAGACTTACTATCTTTGAAAAAAAATGGAAGTGGGAAAATGTTGGCCTTTTTGCTGGCTATCCAAATGTTCAGAAATGGGTAGATCTGGCTCAGTTTTCTTCCCAACCAAGGTATGATGTGCCCACTAATGCCATTCTACTTTAACAGAGTTCACAAATGGCACACTGTGGCTCTGTATGAATCTTGGCATTCTTGGGAGTTTTGCTTCTGATCAGAAGATTGTTAGTACTTTTAAAAAAATAGTAATGCAAAAATATTGAAGTCATGCTAGGAAAAGCAAGAACTGAATGGCTCACGGAAGGTAGCTACTCCCTTCTAGAGGTATACAAGTTGTAACGACAGCAGTGCTACGTGTAAGGGGGAGGTAGATGAAAGTTTTTTCTGGCAGTGCCATCACTTTATCAGCTTTTATATACAATAAAGCAGTCCCTGAAATCTAAATTTGAGTGCAATTAAAATCAGACACAAATTAATGCACACAAACCATGCACACACCTGTGTGGGAGACTATTCAGGTTAGCTGGTGCTGAAGAACAGTACAGGAACCTGATTCTAGCAGAACAATTATTTCTAGGTCTCATGTAATAAAAATGAAACTTTGCACAGCAAACTAGTCTTTTAGACTGTCTTTGATTTCCTGTAAATACATGTCTAGATCTTTAAAAATGAACTCCTAATAATAAAGCAACATTTAAATTCATCTTGATCCTTTCTGTGTGCTCTGACTTGGAGTGAGAGTGATTGATACTCAAGTTATTTCCTGAAATGTAAATGATTAAGGTAATCCCATTAGGAAAGATATGAAACTGTAAATTTCTCATGAAGTAAAAATTACAGTGTAATCTGATGTCTGGAGAGCCATTTCACAGCTTTGCCAAGAAATAAAAAGAAAATAGGTAAGCTAGAATATACATCATGTGGTCTGCAGGTCTGTACTTGCTCAAGTGATGCTTGTTGCAGTTGACTGAAGGCCAGTGTTTCATATTTGCAGGAGTTTTTAGATTATCTACTTGTCCGAATTGCTCCCAAACCTTTAAGAATTTGGAGAATATTTTTTCTGCATTTTGCACTAGATTTGAGTCCAAGTCTCACCTAGAAGTCTTTTGATCGGTATGATGACTTCTCTTTTTTTGTTTGATTTCTTTTCTGTAAAAATATTTTGCACCAGAATTCCTGATCCCCTTATGGCTGTTGTTTACAAGTGAGTATTGAGCTCCACAGAATTACAGCTGGGAGATACTATTTCACTTTTAGCTTTTATGCTTTCCTTTCACGTCTTGTCTTCAATGGGAGCCAAGATTATATCCTCTTTATAAAGGTTATCTTCTTAAGACATGATTACAGAAATCCATTGTGCTGTTCTCTGATCCAGAACCAGATTTTGCAATTATGTAACTGCCCTTTAAATAGATACATTTGTGCATTACAAGGCAAGCCTTTCAGTGGGAGAGAAGCAAACAATGGAAGGGCATAATACTCTTCATCTGGTACAAAGTGGAAGGGAGAAGGGTGAAGACAAGTACTGAAGGGAAGAAAAAATGTTAAGAGGAGCTAGGTGTCATTTATCAGTAGCTTACTGCAAGTGAGTGTTGGATGCTGTTTCCCATCTATATGGGAAACAGAGAAAGACACCCAGAACAAATCACTCTGTTTCCTATTTGCTAAATTGTTATCAGACTTAGTGGCATTTTAAATAGGTGCATAGAGAAGCATCAGCACCTTGGCCTTCATAGACTTCCTTTGCATTTTGCCAGAGGAAAGTATGTGGGATTTGGAGAGCCATGGGGTCTGGTTGAGACAGGCCATAACATAATGTCCTACAGAAGAGAATAGCACTTTGAAGTGTCAAAGACAAACTCATCCATTAATGTAGCAGTTTTGATTTTCATTGATTTCCCAGGAAAACTTTCTGATTTTCTTTCTAAGAGCACAATATGCAACCCAAAAGAAGAGACCCTAGCCTTGTGGGGAATGTTGAGTCTAGTGCAAAGAATTAGCCAGTTAGTTACTGTGAGCTTTTTCTTTTTCTCCCTGAACAGACTGTGCTTGTGGTTTTAATTTTCAGTTAGTTAGCAAATTGATACTGTTGTAGGGATACGTTGTTTAGGTTTAGCATTTTTTTCTATCCTTTGCTTATCCTAATTACCTTCTATTTTTTAGGGAAATCTGTGATGTGAGACCTGATACCATGCTCAAGATATGCCCTCTGACAGAACTCTCTCTAATTTGTTGCAGATTTACAGTTCATTCTCACTGCATTAACTTGGTTTTGTTGCTATTCTCTTTCTCTTTCTTAAAACATAAAGCTTGCTGAGATAAACTCTTATAAAGCTAGTCAGCTGAACTTTGTGGATGCAGTACTTAAAAGGAGAATGGGATTTCACCCTATAGATGTGTTTATTCGTCACATCTATTTGTTTATTTACTAAGTCAGGGTGCAAGCTTTCCTATTCATTTGACATCTACCAATCCAATAAAGATGAATCAGAGTTCCCTCGTGTTTTTTCTTGAACATTCTTTTAAGCACTAAAGTATGGATCTTGAGTCCAACATTCTATTATCCTACATGAACACATTTTACAATCTCCCAAACCAGCACATTAAAACCAGCTTTGAAACAAAACTGAACTTTTGTTTTTTGCCTTCACAACTCCTACGGGATGTAATTTTCAGAACCTCAGTTATCAGATTATTAATGATAATTTTATATCTTATAAAATAGAGATTATAATCTAGGCATTATTAAATTTGTTCTTTACTAACACTGTTTTCTCTTTATCTATGTTTTCTTTCTATTTATGGTATTTGCTCTTCTAATAAAAGCGTGGAAAAGTCATATTTTTTCATTCTTCTAAGAAGGCTGAACAAATAAAGCTCACACTTCACTGTCTTCATGCTTTTTATCAGCTATAAACCAGTTTTCTCTAGGAGACTGAACTGAAACAAATTTCAGTAGGAGTTTGGCCCTTGTATAGGGCTCAAAATCAAGCCTAGTTATGCCCTAAAGCCTGCAGCAGCAGAGCACCATCAATAAATTGTTACTCTAAGAGGTGTTCAAAGCAGTTTACACCAAAGTTCCTCTGTCTGATATATTTCACAATACACAGATTGAAATTTTAAAAAAGGCAAAAAATCCACAAACAAGCAAACAAACAAGCAAACAATCACAGTAAGACGTAAAGCCAAAACTGAAGATATTAAGACTTGAAAGTTAATAACTTTTCTAAAATACTAGGTAAATTTTTCCTTTCTAAGCAGAGAAACTTAGTAAAACTGAGCATTCAGAAAAGCTTAATAGTTGGCAGAGATTCTTTATTATTTGGGTTGGCTAACCAAGGTGCATTCTTTTTGTTCATCAGAATTTACAATATATGGCAGTGGTCAACAGCAATTTGCCTGCGGGGTTTGCAATGTGGAGACCTTCTCTCTTCCTCTTAGTTTCATATTTTTAAAGTTCAGTTAAATGAAGCAAATACATGAAAGTAATCCCTCTGGTGTTTTATCAGTTGCATTTGTGCTCCGGATTTTTGTTATTAAGATGTTTGATATTTGGATTAATCTGCCCGCCAATGCCAAGAGCATTTCTTAAGAATTCTTTTAAAAATCTATTTTTGATGATGACAGGTTGATATAGTTTTGGTATAGTTTCTGATCTAGTTACTGATATGGTTCTTAAGGCAAATCTTGATAGCCTGCTGAGATGATTCCTATTTGGCAAATTTTGAATTTAGGTCCCATCTTAGGTACTGATGATCAAAAACTGGTCAAAGTTGCTGTTCCAGATGTTAAAAATGTCTTGACTCATTGAAGATGAGAGCAGTGAACTTGCTGTGCTGAGTTACATACTTCAGTATTTTTCTTCTTGGAAAGCAAACTTCATTAGATGAATAGTGAAGTTTATTTTAGCAGAAAAACAAGCAGCTCAGCCCTCAGATAGTTATATATATTGTCGCTTTGATGTTGGAGGCAGGAATGCGACATAACACACCAAGGCTCATGCACAGTAGCCAACTTTATTAATTCTTGTGTCACTTATATAGAAGTGAGGGTCCACGTGGTTGATTCCTATTGGCTGACCCAGTTGCCACCCGGCCAACCAGCCAATAGCTGCTTGTGTCCCCAACAGCTCGGGTTTGCTCTCCAGCCATCCATACTAGTCCGATTACGTAACCTACTGGTCAAGGCACTTACACATAATTTCAGTTATGACTTACTTAATTCAGGGAGTTATAAAATGGGATTAATTATTATTGTGAGGCCTTCAGGCCAGCTGTTCACCACCACAACAATATATCATTTATAGCTGAAGGATACTTTCTTGCACAAAATGGCAATACGTATAGCACTTGGTATAACTTTAAAAGCAAATATCCTTAAATATTATGTTTTCTTTTTCACTGCTTTACCTATCTGCAGAATGTAATATTTAACAGAGTATTTATATTGTTCAGGTCTTGCTCTATAAATTTGCTGTATGCAATTCAGAATCAGGCTGGAAGAACTTTGCCAGAATTCATCAAACATGGTTGAAATGAATTTTTGCCAGCTCTGAGAGAAGATGCTTACTTGCAGTATTTTTCTGTAAGTCTACAATACCCTAGAGCTAACTGCTTGGGTTGTGGGTATGATCTGAAACTCAGGACCACTTTTGGTCTCTTCTGCAGCAAGGAGGAGGAAAATGTGGATTCCATTAATTGCCAATACTCAGATTGCATTTATTTAAAAGTGCCAAACACTTACGAGAAGTGCTGTACTCATTTATTGTGTTAACTGGGCCTCAGTGAGGCTCTTGGCTTCTTAGTTAATTTCTAATATTCTTCTGTCTTCTTATTTGTTGGTGAGGGTGTGCTGGCTTAGTTAGGGGTTAAAAGAACTTGCTACCAGCTGCAGTTGTCTTCTATTTCTCTGGCAGAAATATTAAAATATTTTGCCCTGCTTTTAAGATACAGGTATACCAGAGAGAATGTAGCCCTTACTTAGGAATTAGATTTAGAAACATAAGAGTTAAAATTAAAGACATGTATTAAAATTGAATTTGGATTTTTATTTTTTTAGGAGACTGGCTTTCTTGTTCTATTTCTTACTGCCCGTCTTACAGAAATTCATAATCACCTGAATGGACTCTGTTGACATACCGTAAAGGCTTCTCTATGTATCTATTTTTGACAAAATATCAGTGTTCAGATCAATCTGTTTAAATAGATCATTACATCCTTCAGTGGCCTTTGTGTTCTCTTACTGCAGGAAAATAACTTTGCATATAAAAATTGTAACACCCCTGTTTTTACAAAGCATCTTTTAAGCCATAGCTTAGCTATGCTATGGAAAATATTTTTTCAAACTGTGGATTGTGTTAGACACTGACTTTAAAAGCCTGTTCTGGGGTCAGGTGCTAAAGCAGATCCATTTGGTCCGTGAGGTCAGAACAGTTAAGTGACTAATGTTCAGTCAATATTTAGGCAACTAATTATTGATACTTGATTATATTTAAGTTCTTATTTTTCAAGTATATTTGTGAGTAAAAATTTGCATTCTTACGGATTCCTTTTGATTTCCATATTTATTAGTGCACATTCTGGTTTTGCTGTATGGCAAAGTTTCCAGAGCAGGAATGAGAGTGGCTAGGTAAGAAATGAGAATTTGGAAAGTATTTCTGAGTCAGCTTACACTTTCTTTTTTGAAACCCATTAATTGTCTTCTACAGAATTTATTTGTTTGGTTTAAGTATTGCTGTTTCCTCCTTATGAAGACTGCCAATTATAGAGTAGTAAATAAACACATGCATTCTTAACTAAATCTGAGGTTATCATAAGTAAACAGCATTTTGCTACATGCTTTTGTCGTTGGGGTTTTTTTATTATATACATAATTGCTATAACTTTGCTGAAAAAAATTTTCCTCAAAAAAAAAAGCATCCTTATGTTAAAAACAATAGATACAGTTCTTCAATACCATCTTATCCTGGATTCAGTGAATGTCCATGGTACATTTTTCTAAGTCTTGTTTCAAATTGTTACCACTGATAATTAGAGTGCATACCTATGTTGCATAATATAATATTTTTACTCCTTTACCTCTCCTCATTCTCTTTCATTTTAAAAAGTTCACAACATCCTTTTATTTCTGTATGTTATACATTTTTCACCATATAGACAGAAAATGGGCGGGCAAACTGCTTAATAATTTTAGCTACTTAATTTGTTCCAGTGCTCATAATATTTATGTTTGTGATGTTTCTGGATCATAGACGGGTTATTATGTTTGTGATGTTTCTGGATCATAGACGGGTTATTATGTGAGCATTTTTAAGAGAATCTCCATGTTTTAAACCTTTAAAAATCCATTTAATATTCTCCAAGGTCAATTTTTAACTCAACTCACCATTTGTTAAAGCAGTTCAATTTAAAACAGATTCAAAATTCAAACCTCTACACATTGGTTCCACTTCAGCATGCCAAAGAAACCTAATTCTCACAAAAATGCTATTTGATCCTAGGAAGAAAGAAAGATAATGGATTGACCCTCTACATGAAACCATAAAACAGAATTCTGGGTTTCTGCCATTCAAATGAATAGAAACCGGCAGCAATTCTAACACCTTTCCAGTTTCAATTTTATTGCATCTGCAGGCATCATGCTGGAATGGTAAACATTTTAATGGTCAGATTCTGTCCACTTGTACCATTACTATTTCCCTATTATCTCCTATTTTTTGTGTGAAACAGAAAGGAAAAGGTGTCAGATTGTTGCAAATGAAATGAATGGAGATGCCATTTGCATTCATTTCAGTTGAAGAAAATCCCCTTCTTTCCCATTTCTTTGTTGTCCTTCAGAGAGATCTCTTACAGCTTCTGAAAATCCATGAGCCAGGCATATATTTAGATAATGCTGCTGAAACCCCGTGCATCAGTCTGTTACCAATGTGATAATGCTAAACCTGTCTCTATAAAGAGTCCATCATTTCTTTTAAAATCTAATTGATTCAGATTAATAGAAAGATTTCAGCTACACATGCTCTGAAAAGCTTATTTTTTTTTAAATAAGGATGACTCTCTAAAGAATCCAGAGCACAGAGAACCCATATAAAAGCTGATCAGCTTATATACTTGTACCTTTTTCTTTAAAATGAGCTTAGCTGAGGCACTGTCCTGTGCTGTCCTTATTAAACTTGCATATTTCCATTTCTTTGGCTAAGATACAAATTGTGAGTGTCAAGTCATATTTAACTGTTAAGCATGCACTACGTAGCATTCTGAATGCACTCTTCCTCGAGGCTGCATTGGTTTTGTAATGTTCCCCTTACTGGGCTATCTGTCTCCCATACTAGAACTTTGCTCTATTTTTGCTCCCATGTGCCTCTCAAGTTTGGGCAAGTGAGCAGTTTCTTTAAAACCAGAGTTCTCTGTTAAGAAAACAAGAGCGTTTGGAGTAAATTGTCATGCCTGAAGATTCCTTGTGCGGAGACACCTCCTTGGCTGACATGAGAGGAAACCCCAGATATGGCTGATCCTCAGGCCTATAGGTAAAGGAGAAATAACCAAGAGATTACTGAGGTGAGGAAATTATAGCATTGACTGCATGATCTCAAGAACCAGTCAGCTAAACTGAGGAATTAGGTTTTGCATTTAGAGTCAGCACTTCAAGCTGAGATGGTTACTGGGGAAAAGAAGTATGCTTTTCAATCCAATACTGTTCATTACTCCAAATAGGTAGCACCTGAAATGACTTGTTGCCAGAGGATATAAAAGGAACATGTGTGATTAAGTGGGGATGTGTCATCTGTAGTCCTGGTTCCATAACTATGGCTATAGGCCTGCTCTTCAACACTGATTTGCTGCAAAAAAAGAAACGGTACTGCTAATTGTAACATGCAAAGAATAACTGAGGATGAATTCAGCTGTGTTTACTTTCTTCTCATGGTCCTGTGGAGATGGGGAGAGTTAATAGTATTTTCTTCTGTACCACACATAAGAACACTAAAAAAATATTAATCAGAAAAGTTCAGTAGAACCATAAAATTAATTAAATTCTGGTAAAAACAGCAGTCCCAGAAGATGACATCCAAAATTGCCACAGACCAGTAGTTCATACATTTTCATGTTAATGTGTTTTGACAAATAACAGTTTTTTATAGTTTTCAGACAGAGTTTAAAAATATTTCCAGACAGCTTTATGAAACAGTAGCATGTGCCCCTCTCCAAATAAATCTTTGTTCCTCCATCTGTGATTTCAGAAGGGCTACCACTGCCACTGGGGACCTGAGGGGCTGAGACAGTCTCCTCTGATTTCACTGAGAGACCAACAATCTCAGAGAGCAAGGATTTAGCCAGAAGAAGAGATAACTTACAGAGAGGAATCTGTGCAGTTTTTCAAAATATTCTAGCTGATGTTCTTTGTTCATATGACTTAGTTTCAGGTAGCCCTGCAAGGAGCAGGGAGTTGGACTCAGTGTTGTCTATGTGTTCCTTCCAAATTGAGATATTCTATGGTTCTGTGACCCTGTTCTCTTCCCTGCCCAAATCTCCTGGACTGGCTCTGAGTTGGACATCCCCTGTTTTGCCCTGCATCCCAGTCTAAGCTCCCATACATTTACATGGGCAGCACAGGAAGGAGGGATGGTACCTGCCCTGGGCCTGTACCTGTATGGAGCAGCCTGTTCTGGGGAGGCATGAGGGCCACAGGTGCAACTACTCCAGCATGAATTTTAACAGTGTATGTAATGTCCTGGCTCAGGATAAAATCAAAATACTCTTACGATGTGCCTTGATACACAAACAGACACCGATATTGTAGCTATGTGTTTGTAGTTACGTGTACAGCCTGTCTTTTGTACACAAAACTCAGAATATAACATGTTTTATGGTCGTCTAGAGGCATACATTTTGTACCTTGAGAAAACTCCTAAATGTGTGATAGAAATGAAGGCACAGATCCACGTGAATGTTCTTTATAAACCGGGTTCCAGCCCGGTGATAAGCTCTCCACATTTCCTTGTGGTATATATATTAAGCTTCTTGCAAAAGAGAAGCTTTAGAAAAACATCATGTATCAGCCCAAGAAACAGCCTTTATTGTTTCACAAGCATGGAAAAGTCCCAATTCAGAGCAAATTTCATACCATTTGGAAACTAACCATAGTTTCAAGCCAGACTATTCCATCTGAAATCCTCCAAGGCTGTTATAGTTCTGATATGAATTTGGATTCAAATGTTGTGGCTGGCTCATATGAAATTAAATACAAATACAGATCCAAGCACTCCTAGCTCTGCCAAAGTATCCAGATTTGGTTTGAAATAACTAGTTCAGTATTTATTCTTAACTTGACCTTTTTTCTTAACCAAAACTGTCTTTCTCACATATGATAAGACTAAAAGCATGTGGTAGAAAAGACTTTTCCAACCACACTCCATAAAATGTCCTATGAGCTTGTGTTTGCCATTTTTAGATTACATGAACAATTTCTTGCAATTTCATGCAGTTAGAGCCACACTTTTAATCAATCAACTTGCAGAAGGATAACCATTTTTATGTCACTAGGTACTCACTTTTGTTACTAAAGGTGATTATTTATTAACTTAAGTCTGCAATTATTACTCACAAAGTAAAATATATAGGGTTTCTCCTCTTCAGCCTTTACAGGAGGAACATCCAAAAGAGCATATTGGAATGGTGGTGGTGGTATAGGAAAAAGCCTGAATAGCTTAAAAATTGTTCCTTCAAAGAAGGTCGTGTGTGTGTACGATTTGGATGCTGAAAACATTTGTTGTCCTTGTTCCCTGGTGATTGCAGAGGCTTTGCTGTCTACCTAGATCACATATTCCAGTTCCGATAAATTAGATCACATTAAATCTCCACCAGATTGCTCTGATGTATATGGAAATTTTTCTATATTCCTTTTCCTATTGTTTCCCAAGCTTGTTCTGCCCTTTCTTAAGTGAGAAGTTTTCACTATCCATGTTAGAGAAGTTGACTGTCTGTGGTGGAATCCTCAGGATGGCTCACGGCTAAACATCCTTATGCTGAAGGTTTATAAGTAATTGTCACCCCATCTACACTCCCCCCTAATTTTTATTTTTGTTTTACTTTTGATGAGCCAAGGTGGTATAGTTGTGCTGATTACAAGGTAGGGAAATTACTGTCACAAGATGTGGTACAGGTATAGATGTCAGCAAAGAAGCAAAAAAAATTCAGAGTTTTATGTTCATCATAGGTTTCCAAATACATCTCTTTGAATGCAGTGTCTAGCTCCAGAAGTAATTAGTGTCTTTTCAATCATGCAAAAAGAAAGGCATGAAGGAGCACTTTGGAAACTTCAACAAAGCCTCTCCACTATCTTCCTTTGTCCTTCTTAAATCCATAGGTAGGAAATGAAATTCTGTCTTTTCAGACTTTTGTCCTAATAGATTTTTGTTATTTCCTTGTACTTCATCTGCATCTATGTCTTTTATTTTACTTAAATTGTAAAGCTTTTGCTGTTAAAGTCACTTTCATATTTCCTGCTTTTCAGAGCATAAGTGGTGTCTAAGCCTCCAGTATACTGTCAAGATAACTAATTAAACAGTAGCAGCACTGAATTACCTAATATAGAAAAGGATTTTTGTATTGACTATTGAATGGGAAGGTCAGCACATAGAGTTTCTGTGGTATCATGCTCCCAACAGAAGCTCAACATACAGCGTGGGTTTTGTTTTGGTTTTACAAGGTGCAAGGCATGCAACTTTTTATTGGTTTCTTTCTATGTCTCTTTAGAGGCTGTGTCGGGAGTGAAGGTGGAGGTTGTAGGAGGAGCAAGAACAGCTGTGAAGGAGCAAGAACAGCACTGTTAGCTTCAGAAGTAGTGCAGGGACATTTTTCCTGGGCATCTAGAGGCTGTTGTGTGCATATTGTTGCAATTCAGGTAGCCCTGCAAGTTAAAAATTGCTTCAGGAAGAACAATTAAAAGGAAAGAATCAGCAGGAATTGTTTTTAAACCCTCTATTTTCTTATTCAGGAGTTCAGAATTTTCCCATTTACAAAGTTTCTTATTGTAGCCTATTAATTTGTAATTTAAACTATCAGCAAAAATGTAACAGAAGTTACTTTCTCCTATACACATAATGCATACACAGCCTTCTCTAGGAAACAAGGACTGCAGGGGTTGTGTACAATTTTTGCTCTGTTTGTTGCATAATGCAGAAAATCCTGGTAATCTAAAACCTAAGCACTTTTGTGAACCACCCTTCCTGGAGAGAAACACTTTATGTGTTTCAGTAATAGGCAGAAAATAAGTTTATTAAGTAACTGAAGGTACAATCACAATTTCAGAGCAAATCCTGACAAAGGTCCTGAATAGAGCATTCTATGTTCTCCAGCAAGTGCCATTTTCCTTACTATCTTGTTTGCACTTACAGTTGCTTTCTGTGTACATGACAATAGGGCCTGCAATTGAAAGCAGACGGCAAGACAGGCATGACCAATAACACTTCGCTGCTTTACCGATGCTTTAATAAAGTTCAGAAAATCAATTCAATTTCTAGCTTTTCTCGAAGAAGTGTTGCCCAACAAGATAGAGAATGATGAATGCTGATCTCTTAAAACCACTAAAGTATAAAGCGTTACAAAAGGTTTTTTTAATACAACAGTGTGATAAAGCAGGCTTCTGTTGATGAATCACAGTGATGTGGCTGTCCTAATGCTTATCTAGAACTGTGAAAAATGAAGTCATTAGTAAAAATAAAATGCATATATTACTGAATGCTTGAACATTTTTCTTCCCATGTTTCAGGTTGGAGTTTCAACTCCCTATGTGACATTTACATGCACCGAGATGAAAATAAGATGCATAAACTTAGTTTCTCCCTGTACCTCAGTAAAAATTAGTGAACCAAGAGAGCTGAAATGCCACCTGCTATTAAACCAAAACTACCTGACAGGATAAAAGAGAAACCAGGACAGAGGAGTATCATATACAAAGCATGAAAAGAGCATTGTAGTTACAATCCACAGACCTCTTTCTGTCTTTGAACACCTAAGGATGAAACAAGGAAACAAAAAGGGAGAGAACTTGCTGCCCCATTGTCAGCCAAAGACTAATATCATAGTATCTCACAAATGCTGAAGCTAGGATATTAAGATGCAGAATGCTAATTCGATGTGTTATGCCCAGGTCACAAGCCTGTATTCAAATCCTACTTACAGCCTCAATCTGTCCCTGACACCGTCTGGTTATTTCAGGATTACTCTTGGGATGCAGCTTCTGTTCTGGTTTCACAGGAAGCAAACTGTTCCTCTCTCCTGATAGAAGAGGATGGGGCAAAAGAGCTGTGGACTCACTCTATGGAGTTTTCCTCCTCTTCATTCCTCTGAAGGAGGTTCCCTCCTCAAATGAATCATATTGCTGTTAACTGTCCTCGGAGCAGGAGCTATAGACAGGGCAGTTTGTCATTGCCCAGAGATACGTGTACCTACAATTGATCAATATAGTCCCCTCTTAAGAAATGTTTAGGTTATTTTTTCTCTTAGCATTAGTCTGTTAGAGCTTAATGTAGTCTGATCTCATCTCAGACCATAGAAATGCATTTATGCCTCCAACTTCCATGAAGCCTTCGGACATTATAAGCTTCTGGCCAGAACAAAACCCTGAAGGGTAGTTGTCATCAGTGAAGATATTATAGGAATAGCACATTTGTCTTTTCCTTTCCATGCCACCTTCTCATATGATATCAAATTTTATGGAGTTTTGATCTTTTATCCACAGGTTATCTTTTGCTATTTTGGGTTATCAAAAAGTGGTTTATCAAAAGCTTAAAGAGAATGGTCTACAACTTCCTTGCCAAGCCACCACTTTCTTTTGAAGGTTTATTTCATCTGTTTAAGTCTTGATAATGGCCTGGGTATGTACAGAAGGTGTATTTCTTTGATGTGATGTAGCTAAATAGTTAAGTTGAACACTAAGGTGGGAAGGTATACTAAAAATAGATCCAAATAAATAAGTCCAAAGCAGACCACCAAAAGAACATTCTTCAGGGCACGTTTCTATGTTCTGAAACAGGAGAAAATAAGAAGTAGGATACATGGAAATCACATTAATATATGTTGCAGGGGGACATGCTCAGGTAACAATATTTGTAATTATAATATTCATAAACACAAGTCTGCACATCTAAAAAATAGAAAATAATGCATTAGACTGTTCTTTTTTTGTGAGTTTTTGTCCTAGTGGGGAAAAATATGTACTAGGCATTCAGAGACATTAAGGCTTTGGTTTTCTTTATTGCAGGTTAATTTAGATATGTCTCTCAGTTGTACAATTCATACGGTTCCTATCAGAGTGTAGTGGTTCTGAACAGTATCTTGGTTCGAGAGGCCCCAGCACATTGTTTCCCAATATAGGACAACATGAATGTGACTACATATATCACTCAGACATTTGCATAGTGTAGTGGGATGGGTTTAGCACTGCCAGTTTTGCAGGCACAAAGATGCTCATGGGTTCTTGAATACCCCTAATTATGTTGAAGACTAGGGTGGGAATTGTAAATGGATCATAGGATATATGGTTGCCTGGGTTTCACCCCTGCTGGCAATCAAGGCCCTGGCAGCGCTCACTCACTCTCCCCCCAGCAGGACCGGGGAGAGGATCAGAAACGTAAAAGGTAGAAAACTTATGGACTGAGATAAAGACAATTTAAAAGGGAAAGCAAAACACACACACACAAAAGCAAAGAAAACCAAGAAATGAATTCAGTGCTTCCCATGGGCAGGCAGGTGTTCAGCCATCTTCAGGAGAGCAGGGCCCCATCACAGGTAACAATGACATGGGAAGACAAACACCATCACTCCAAATGTTCCCCCAGCCTCCTCCTTCCCCCTGCTTTATACACTGATATATAATGACATCATATGGTCTGGAATATCCCTTTGGTCAGATGCAGTCACCTGTCCCAGCTGTGTCTCCTCCCACCCTCCCAGGCACCCCCAACTTCCTCACCAGCATGGCCAGTCCGAAAAGCAGAAAAGGCCTTGGCTCTGTGTAAGCCCTGCTCAGCAACAACAAAAACATCTCTGTGTTATCAACCCTGTGTGCAGCACAAATCCAAAACACAGCCCCAGTCCAGCCACTGGGAAGGAAATCAACTCTACCCCAGCCAAAACCAGCAGAATAGTTCAGACTGGAAGAGACCTCAGGAGGTCTTTTGTACTTCCCCAGAGCAGAATCAACTGTGAAATCAGGCCAGGCTGCTCAGGGGTTTAACCAGCAAGATCTTGAAAGCTCTGAGGGTGGAGACAACCTCTCTGGGCAAAGAAGTAAGATTATCCTGGAAGGAACATTTGCTTTCCAAATTTGATCCACCAGAGAAATCTTATATTAAACATTTATTTTGTCCTTTTTGTTTTACAGAATTCCTGTTTCTGAAAAGTGACAATTAATCTCCTTTTTATAAAAAACCAGATTATGTAAACATTCCTCAGTACTTCTTAGCTAAAACAGATTGATAAGAAAAAACTGCTGAGAGCGAGAAACTGGAAAGGTTGCATTAGAAATGGATGTAGTGGCTTTCCCCCTCTATGGACTGGAACATCATCTTTCTGTCCTTGGATGTTATTATGAGACCAGTCTGGAGTCTATTGAAATTCAGGGGACTCGGCCCTGAGTGAAAATATTCCAAAAAGATAATTTTATTTGATTCGCTGGACTAACCTTCACATAATATGAGTGAATAGAGGAATACAATTTAAAAAAAATTTTTTTTAGAGACAATGAATTTGAAATCAAATATTATTTGACTATAGGGAAACAAGAAGCCTCTTCACCATTCATAATGTTTGTCTGAAAGATCACCAATACAATATTATTTGTCCTGTTAATAATGATTATTAACTTATTGCATAATTAAATTGATATTTAATCAAACAGTGTAAGCTGTATTCCTCTGCAAAATGTAAAAATAGAGAAATTAACTAAGTTTAGGGAAAGATCAGAAAAGGAAAAAAAATTTTCTTTGTAAAATCTTTTAATAAATTCTCTCAAACATCAATAGCTGTAAGACAAAAATCTTGCAATGATTAGACAGTATTAGTTGAAAAGTTACTTTTGTAAGAATTTCAGTATAAATTTAATTTAATATACATAGAAATATTTCACCAGTTAAAAATATTGAATGCAATTACTTTTATTTATTTCTGGGAGAAAAAGAAAAAGAAGTAGTATTCTCCTTCTTTGGTTAATCAATTGTTCTTGCATTTCTATGAGATTTGGGGCTTTATTCCCCCAGCCACCTATCTAGAATATGCATACATTTTATCAGAGTAAGAAAGTATTTTGCAGCTTAGATGATCCATCAAACAGACAGTGCAGAGCTGGAATGGTACAAGTCTGTCATCCAAAAATCAAATTTGTGATAGAAAGCTCCACATATACATCATTTCCTTCACTGCACTCAAACTCCATTTGATGAGACTGACTTACAGTCCATGTCACTGGCTTTTCCTGAATTGTATTGTCTTTCCAAAGCCATGAGATTGATTAATAATGCACACACAGTACTCTGCTCATCAGAGCAAAATTGAGGAAACAGAAAAATATTATCAAGCATAGTAGAATCTCTAAAGTTTTATCTATAATATACATATAAGCAAAGACAAAGGTTGAATAAGGTTCTGGAGTTCCAAACTTTGACTTTTGACATCTGGTAACAAATGAGAAATCCCGAAGTTTAACCACTAATACAAAGTGTTTGCATGCTTGGTGAATACATTAAATGAATTGTAACAAAATTGCTTTCTTTTCCTCATACCATTTGTTCAACTGAAGGTATTTTATGCAGAAAGGGGAGGTGATTTTAATATAGGGATAGTGCCAATTGCAAGGGTTTTGGTGGAGAATTTTTTTCTGTGCTTAATATGCATCGTTTTTACATTATTCAATTTATGTGGGACACGGAGCACAGATTGATCAGTACAAGGATCTTGTTTCTACTTGCATGGAGAGGAGATCTGGGCAGAGAGAAAATACAATCACTGGGAAATGTCCCATCTCTATATAATACATTTTATTAACACCAAGGAGTCACAGTAGCTGAAGTAATTAGATAAGGCTTTGTTCCTTTCACCTAAAGGAGAAGCCATGTGGTGGCGAAATATAAGAGAAAATTGCTAGACCACATGTATTGCTGTTCTCTATTTCCACTGAGCTGTTTTCTTCTGTAAAATGTTTACTCCAGAATATCGACATCTATAACAAGGAACATATAGATGTCGTTATTTCAAAATTATGGGTGTGCTTTTGAATTTAAGCCCACATCACCAATGGCAAGTATGTAAGCTGCTTCAAAATGGACTTCAGTAAGAAAATATGCGGATATATGCTACTTCCTCTAGGCAGATTCTGCCAGTTTTCAAAGGGAAAATTAAAATTCATCAATTCCCAATAGACTGAGGATTGATTTGCACCAAGATATTTTTTTGCAGCAAATTTGTTTTTATGAGTTCATGAAAAGTCCAAGTAAATCAAAGCAATCATTTAAAAAAAAGTCAATTATGAATCAAATAGGATTTCTCACAACACAAATTCTTAAACTGAAAAGAAAAGGAACACAAATTAAAAAAAAAAAACAGCACAGGAATGGGTTAAATATGGGAGATATAGATACAGATATAGATATATAGATATAGATATAGATATAGATATAGATATCAGTGTTACAATCTGGTTGTTAAAATTGTTAGAGATATGCCTCTGATCGAATGAAGAGGCAAATCAGATCATTTGCTGAAATCAGTAATATAGGTTTTATTTAACAGTAAATGCGAGGAAATGAGAGAGAGAGAGAGAGAGAGAGAGGGAAGGAGAGTGACAGAGACAAATTAAGTAGAAAATACAACCACTCCATGGATGCTGATGGCATCCTGTTGATCCTCTTCTTCTGATAGTCTTGGTGGTAAGGATACCAGAAAACACAGAATACAAAGGATTAATATGCATTTTGGCTGGGTGCGAAGGCCCGGGTA